>MEJB01000040.1:500153-515447 GCA_001752375.1 Rhazya stricta | reverse complement strand
CTTGCTTTGACAAAAAATGGACACTGACAGCTTTTGTCCTAGTTTAAATAATGTTATTTTGCTTTCCCTTCGGTTTGTGCGCCCTATTAAAGATTCGAAACCACACAACGAAGCAAGTACTGCTAAGCTCGAATACTATTCGCCTGTAAGGAACTCTTGATGATAGTAAATAGTATTCAGATGAATTTTTGACTGCACAAACCTTACGCCTTAATTCATCGGACTTTTAAATAGGGGCATACGTAGCAAACTTGATTGAGATCAAGGCCAAATATTTTTCTGATCATCTTCCAATATTTTTTGTTTACACGATTCTCTTATTTGCAAAATAATAAAGAAAAAAGTGTTATTGATTTATTAAAGTTGATAAGATACCGTGTTTACAAGTTTCTTGAGACGTTCACTTAACCGTTGATTTTTTCTCTTCGAAATTTGTTGAAGGTTCATAAGCTTGGATTTCGCGGGATTTGAGAGAGATTTGGGTGCTCTTTCTTCTAAACTTTCTCAAATGTTAACCTCGATCATGAATTTTTAAGATTCTTTTCTCTTGGTGCTTAGGCCTCTATTTATAGGCAAAGGCGCGAATTAATTTGATTGGTCGAAGTCATACTGAAGGAGCGGCGTGGCGCACTGATTCGTCCAAGTTTCCATCCTTGATTTTCATAAATTTAATCTTGGCACCATTTGACATATGTCATCATCTCCATTGGTTGACATGTTACGGATTTTTCAATTTAATGGGAATATTTAATTAATTTTTTAATTATTTAAATAGGATATTAGAAATTTAATTTAATAAAACTTTTATATTCTTACAAATTGCCTTCTGGAACTTGTCCAGGAATACAATTCGAAGATGGTTGTTGAGTGGATATGTTCCAACTCAATTTATTGCCATTTGAAGTCAATATTTATAGGCTAATAACTTGGATAGTTTTCTGGGACCGTACTTAAAAATATTGGACCCCTTCAGTCGTCAAACAAGCGTTTCTTTCTTCTATTTGCTAGGTTTTCCCATTTCCTTCAATCTGTTGGGGCTTCCTTTTCTTTCAATGTCATTGGGCCCATTCTTTCTTTCCTCTATTGTGTCGGTGAAACTTACGCAATTTAATTTCATTATAATCAAATCCTAATTTAAGCATATCTTACATTACGAATACATATTAGAGTTGTGATAAATCTTACGTTACGATATATATTAAAATTGTGATAAAATTTATTTCGTAATCCTAACACAACTCGTCTTTTTTCCCCCTTTTTAAAATTTCTTATATATACATCACAATTACATAAATTTCTTCTTGATTTTATTTCTCTTTGCGTACTATACCTGGATATTTTGGTAAGTGTCTTTTTTTTTTTTTTTTTTGGGGCAAGACTTGGCGATTTTTTTACTTACGCTTGGTTATCTGCTTCGTTTTTTTTTTTTTTTTTTTTAGTGCAAGACTCAATTTTTTTTTGCTTGTTTGTTATCATTTTTTCTGCCTCTTTGTTTTTTCTTTTTTTCCCCCCTTTTACTGTCGGCCCCCTTTTTGCTGCCCTTTTTTGTTTCAGCCCACGCTTTGTGGGCCTTTTTTGGTCCCTTTTTTTTGCCTTTTTTTTTGCGGTCCTGATGGATCGCGGCCCAAGTATTTTTTTCGTTTCGTTCTTCCTCTTTTGCTGGCCCAATTTCTTTTCTTTTTTCTTCTCCGCCAGCTGGCTGAGGACGGTCCAGACCGGCGGCCCATTCTTTCAGCTTCTTTACTTTGCGGTCCAATTGAAAATGGCCCAAGGTCGGCCCAGACCCGGACCCGTACCCGGCATCCAGACTTGACCTGACCCGGTATCCCAGATCTGCTTCGCCTTGCCGGTCCTCTCCGTTGCCGATCAATTTGCAACGTTATCTTCAAGCTGGAGCGGTGGCTATCGCGWTCATCTGCCTTTTGTTTTGCSGTGGCCATCGAACCCTGTTATCATCTTCTGGCAGTTTGYAGTAGCGAAGAAACTAGACGTCCTTCTCGGCGGCCAGATGTGCTCTTCCTTTTTGTTTCGATGATGGCCAGATGATMASCCACCGCCCTCCTCCTTGCAAATTGCAGCGGCGAACCTTTGCTTCTGCGTTCTGTCCATTGCCGACCTCCAATGCTCGAAATGTGCAGCGGCGAAGCTCGCACCAGCGAGGATTTCAGCGATTTTCCTCTGCTACGATGACGGCCAAGAACAGCGAGCATCGAGCAACGACGGCGGTGTTGACGAAGAGAAGCAACGACTCGGACCTAACAACAAGTGACGAAGAAGACGTTGGTGATGGCAACGGCGACCGTAAAGCCCCATATGTTTAACTTACCGACCATTGACTGAACAGACTTTTTTGCCTTCAGTTTACCTCCATGGTCGTCGCCGCACTCCAGATCTACTTAGACCCACCTAGCAACTGGTTTGATCTTCCTTAACCGGATCCAGAGAACTCTTGCAGAATTATTACAGAAGCAAAAATCAAGCCACAAAATGAGACGCTCTAACATCAATATCTCCATCTTTAGTAAGGACAAGTTCGTGAACAACCCAAAACCCCAACCAGGCTCCCGTRATTACAAGAATATTGTTTAGTGAACTTTCCCGACCAGTTAGAAGAAGCAGAGGGCGGTGAACTTTTCAACAAGGCATGGGCTGTCCGGGTCTTGCGTCGGGCCTGGGCTCGCTTTTATCCTCCTCCTTTTGGTATCTGCTTGGCGTTTAGGGATGACCCTTGGGCCTTTTTGCTGAGGCTTGATTGGGTTTAACTCTCTCTTTTTTTGTTTGTTTCTCATTGGGTTTGGGTTTGCATAATACTTTTTTTTCTCCTTTTAGGCCGGTTTGAGTTGGGTTAGGGCCAAGCTCTTCTCCTTTTCATTTCTCCTTCATCCTTTGGTATGGGCCATGCATCTGTTAGGCCCAGTCTTTACCCTCTTTTTTTTTTTTTTTTTTCCTTCTTTCTTTTTATTCTCTGTTTCCCTTTGTTTTTGCATTTTTTTGGGTATATTTTTTTCTTTCCATCATTTTTGCATTTTTTTCATTTTTTTTGAATCTAACCCGAAAGTGTCACCCATAACCCTTACATATATTGCGAAAATTAGAGAAAATAGAAATTTAGATAATAGAAAAGGATTTATGAAATTTCAATAGAATTTCCTCTCTAATGTCGACATATCTATCCGGTAAACAATCAGAAAATTTCCCACCAAACATTTTAATACTCCACATATAATGAAATCACCTCAAACCCCAATAATATAAATTACTAGCTAAATACTCATATATTTAAAATCCAGGAAAGCTTTTGAAATTAAATAAATAAAATTTAAATATTCAACAAGCTTATAAATTAATAAAAAATTTAATTAACATAAATGATTCTTGGATATCAAAGTCAGCCCAAACGATCTTCACACCCCATTTGATAAGTCATTACCTGAAACGTAAAATAAGGAAAAATGGAATGAGCTATTAACCTCGGTGAGTAAATCCCATGCATGAATGCATGTGTCATGCACTATATGTCATGAAGTTAAAAAATTCACTTTGCCAAAACTTTCCAAAAATTTCCTTTTCAAATCGTGAGCTCACTTGATGTAACGTCTAACCATTAAGCTCTATAGTAGGCAATTATTATTTGGAATCCAATCACATTCTACTAGTAGAACCGCAAAGCGATTAACATAATTTAATATTTTCCTGAACATCACCTCATAAGAAGTGAATTAGCACATGAAATTCGCCACTCGGTGCTCCGCGTCCCCCATGCCTCATTTCCCACTCACCACCTTCTCATTGATGCTAAGCTTTATTTACTCCTTGTGCAAAATCCTTAACGTTGTTGGAAATTATTTCATCATAAGATAACATTTTTCAACTTCGATTCCTCAAAACATTTTTTTTTTTTCCAAAATTTCATTCTGTTTAAATATTCCTTTCTCGAAGTATAGTTATGTATGCCAGGCGAATGTGCAATTACTTGAAAGACTACCATACATGCCCTCAGCATCATGCGACCACATGAGCCCTCTTAACTTAAAAATTTCTAACATCAGCAACTTCTGATCGGAGCAGCCTAGTGTTGATCGTGCGGCATGGCAAGCCTAAAGACGATCAGCGGGCTTCGCGCTTGTGCAGAGGCTGTGGTGACCTGGTGGCAAATGGAGCACTGTGACTGGTGAACAATAATAGCAAACTAAATGGTCTTGGCTGGCAACGTTCGATCTGCAGCCGTCTACGTGAGCTATGTGAATTAGTGCAGCAAAAGAATCCAGATCTAATGAAGAGATCTTGAGCCGGATCTAAACAAGCAGGCGTCTCATTGCAAGGCTTCTTTGAGCGATCGAAATCAATGGTTTGAGCACCGGCAAGTGGTCAGGTAACAAGATCGATGAGTTGATGACTGTTGCACATAGATCGGCTGGCTAGAGGTGCGGCAAAACTAGCGAGCTCCAATCAAGGTCGAGTAGCAGGCAAACCGATCCCTAGTCGCGAGTGACGTGCGGAGATGGTCGGTGAGCAGTCCTGGTGCAAAAATACAAATGGTGGTGCGGCGATGAAGATGGTCCGTGCGGCATCAGAAGGGGAAAAAAGAGGCAGTGAGTTTAGAGGGAAAGGGTGGCAACAGCTGAGAGTGATGGAGAAGGAGGTTTGAAGGCTGAAACCCTTTAGAAACCCTAATTCTTTTCTTCTTTTTTTATATAATATATAAGACTTGGGCCCTAACCAAATTCCTTTTGGTCCTTCTTATCCATAACTATCCAATCCCAATAAAATTAAAGTCTGCATGCTTTCCTTTGGGTCAAAATTCAACATTAAATTAGCTTTAGGTTTCGAATAAGAAACGAATGGGCTCTAATGGGTTGAGCCTAAATTAATTGACTAAAACTCTAATTCAATTAGCACGATAAATTTCATAATTAAATACACGTACTCACACATTATGCACAAATAAACAATAATGACAGACAAACTATTAAATTCTAATTGGCAAATCGGACATTATGGCCTCCAACAGCTGCAAAATAACCAGAACACCAAAAATTCATCATAGAAAATAAATCAGTGAATTGGCATATAAATTTTATGATGGTATAAAATTCGTGAAAATAAAAAATAAATTCCTGAGTATTACAACATGTTTGGTCCTCGACATTTTGAAATTGGGCGTGAGGGATGGTGGAGGGTGATTAAAGAGAGGAGGTGGTCATAGTCTAAGATGCGACACTTTTCCCAATAGAGAACTAAGTTGGTCTCCTCACAACGAATTAGAACTTCTTCTAGATTTAACAAACAATCATTAAAAGAATCTCTAAAGATAGAAAAGTCGTCCATAAAGACCTCAAGAGTCTTTTCCACTAGGTCAAAAAAGATTGACATTATACACCATTGGAAAGTTGCAGAAGCATTCCACAATCTAAAGGGCATCCTCCGAAATGCAAAGTTCCATACAGGCACGTAAAGATCATCTTTTCTTGGTCAGCATATACAACGGCTATTTGATTATACTTGAACAGCCATCCATGAAACATTAGAACTTCTTCCCCGCTAGTTTATCTAGCATCTATTCAATGAAAGGTAAAGGGAAATAGTCTTTTCTTATAGGACTGTTCAGCTTGCGGTAAGCCATGCATACTCGCCAACTTGTTACAACACTAGTATGGATCAACTTTTCTTTCTCATTTGTAACTACTGTCATTCCCTCTTTTTTAGGCACACACTGAATTGGGATTACCCAAGAGTTATTAGATATGGGGTAAATGATCCCTGCATCTAGCCATTCGATGATCTTCTTCTTCATAACCTCCTTCATATCAGGGTTTAATCGCTTTTAGCACTCCACTGTACTGCTATAGCATTCCTGCAGCAAAATTTTGTGCATACAAATGGAGGGGCTAATACCCTTAATATCAGCCATTGTCTACCCAATAGCTGTCTTATTCTTTTTCAAGATACTCAAAAATAAATCCTTGTTCACCCCAAATTTGTAGATATAATCACAGGTACAGTCTCTGCACTTCTTAAATATGTATATTTCTAGTGTGACAGAAAGGGCTTTAAATTAAGTGAGGGGGTGATTCTATAAAAGACTTATATTGAGTTAAACTTCTTGAAGATGGACTTAGTGACTCAAATTGCTTGCTTTGTCTGAAGAAGGGCTTCTTGGCAGCTACTAGCTTTGCCAGACATCCTTCTTTCTCCTCATGTTTCAAAAAATTATCCAACTCGAAATCTACACTTTTGCTCGTTGCTGCAGAATTAATATTGCAACTTTACTGGAAATTTTCAATGCTACAGAACAAAACTTACAACAATGACACAACAAAGGTTTAGCTACAGTAAAAAAATAAATTGAGATAGAAAACAACCTCACCCTTTCAGTTTGTTGGTCTTCGTTCCTATTTCACTAAGTTGTTCTACCTATCGGAGTTACTTAGTTTAAAGAACACAAAAGAATGTTCAAATCTCATGTGATTTTATGCGGGGAACATAGATGTATCTAGTGTTCAATGACATTTTCTAAGATATTAAGCCTTATCTCAAGATATCCAAACCCACATCTACTCAAGTTGTCCACCTTTCTCACTACCTTTCAGAGTTCAAGAAGCTCACACAAACACCATTGATGGCCACAAAACAGTGAATGTAAACGAAAAAACACCCTTGAGTAAAGCATTATAAATAGCAAACCTGCTCAAATCATTCAATAAAAACATTTACTACATTAGTTCATCAAAGCTCTAACTTCTAGAGAATTAGTTCATGCTCAAATGTAAGAAAATATATAATGTAGAAGCTTAACATCTCAAAATAATCACTAAGAGAAGGACAAACAAAGCCTAAAGAGGTTGTGATGAAGCCCAGTGGTGAAGTCCTCCTTGAGTTCTTCTCTTTTTCCAAGTTTCTCCTATTTTTGCKCCCTTTCTCCCTCCTCTTTTCAGCTTTTTCTCTTGCTGCGTTGTTCTTTTTTTGCCCAAATAGCCCTCTGTAATCCTCTTCCCTTTTTTTGTCATCCGAAGCTTCCTTTGGAAGCTTGACAAAAAAATGTCATAACTAAGCACATGTTAGCTTCTAAGTGGATAAAAAGACCCACTTGCARCTTGCACTTTTGTTTCCTACTTTATGCCTTTTTGTTCTAACGAAATTCCACTTAATTTAAATTCGTAGGACTCTCATTTTCTCACAGAGTCAACATCTCTACTTTTATCTTCTTGATATTCGTGCCACTTCTGCTCACTTTGCTATTGTTGCGAGTTGTAGCAACAGATCTTGGAGCAATGATCAAAAGTTTAATTCTACATCAAGCAGCCTTCTATTTCAATTATAGAATCCTTTTTCCTACAAAATCAGGTATTTTACCTTAGTAATAATATATAAATTCTATCATTTAAAAGCTAAAGTCACTTGATTGAATTTAAGCAATCTTTCCAAATCATCCACGATATACAACAATCACAAATTAAGAGATGCAGCTTTTTCTTTGCCACATAGAACATGTGTTCAAGTTACTAAAAGGCTAAGCTTGTACTTATCCCTTTTATCTTTACATTTATTGAACTTAGGATGCAAGTATGTCCTACTTATCTTTCCCTTATTCTTGGAGAAGTACTTCTTGTATATAGTAGTCGGTTGACCTTTCTTAGGATCCTCTTTCTCTTTGGGTTAATAGCTGGTAAGCCTATAATTAGAGTAAATTCTTCGAAGCCAAATATATACTTTTTATTTCCCAAATTTAAATCAAAATTCAAAAGCTTTCTCCKTTTCCAAACACCTCCTAAAAGTTTGCATGAATCAGTTATCAACAATCCTTGTCATAGTGCCAAATATAGTATCAGAAAATATTTCCCTATGATCACCGTCTAGACCTCTCGTTACATGATTGATCATACTCATTTTGCAAAAACTAGTAATTCTAACTCTAAAATTTTTAGCTGGATCTTCAATGTTCTCCATTTCTACAAAGACAAAAATATAGAATCAAAATTGTATGCAATGATGATCAATATAAAATGTTTGGCTCAAAACCTAAATTGATTGTTTAAGGTCACAAAAACAAAGTGATATCTTGTGTATGCCCTCTATGTCAGAGTTTTGAAGAAATGTTCCATAAATTCCTATGTTAGCTAATTATAGCAATATATTATACTTCAGTTATGTATGCAATGACAAGCAATATATGAGGTTTGGCTCAATACAGGAATGCATTGTCTAAGGTCACATACAAACATTCTACACTGTGTATGCCCTCTACATCACAATTTTTAAGAAATATTGCATAAATTCCTATATTAGCTAATTATATGTAATACATTATACTTCAGTTATGTATGCAATGACGAACAATTTATCACTTTTGGTTCAATACAGGAAAGCACTGTGTAAGGTCCTACATCGCAGTTTTGAAGAACTGTTCCATAAATTCCTACGCTAGCTAATTATATGCAATATATTATACTTCAGTTACAAATGCAATGACAATCAATATATGAAGTTTGACTCAATACAGGATGTACTGTGTAAGGTTACATACAAATAATTCTACACTATGTATGCCTTCTATATCATAATTTTCAAGAAATGTTCAGTATAAGCTATTAAAGTAAGTTATGTATGCAACGAGTCATAATTCTTATGAAATTCTTATGACAGGGGGTTACTGTTTATGTAACACCCCCAAATTAGGAGCTGTCCTAAGCTGAAAATATTACATTACCTTACTCATAGAACAATTAACTACTATAAGAAATAAAAGAAGTCTTAACCCTTATCAAAGATTTTATAAAAATTTCGACAGAGTTTCCTCTATAATTTCAATAACTATCCCCTGCATACATTCAAAAAGTTCTCAATATTCTCAAAGACCYATTCACAACATACATTCTGACCCAATTAAACATCCAACATAAAGAGAAATATGCTCCAACAAATCTCTTTCCAACCCAACAATTATTCAAATAGAAATTTGAAGAACCCAAAAGAATTTAAAACACAAATCTGCTAAACCAAATAAGAAATATTTAACCACTATCTTAGTCCTTAAAATTTATTTAGAGGATACTTCAGGGTATCTTGGTTTGCCTACAAGTAACCTCCTCGCACCATCTGGCTACACATCATCTGAAATGCAAATGAGAAAAATTGAATAAGCTATAAAGACCAGTAAGTAAATCTCATGCATGAATGCGTGAATATGCCCTACATGTCATGAATTATAAAATCTCACTCTCTCAATGAAAATTTTCAAGTCATTTTCTTGTATAACCTTTCTATAAAATCTTTCATTTCAAAATGCAAGAACTTTGTAAACCTTTCATTCCATTACTTTCGTGAGCTCATTAGAGTGTAACGCCTAGCTATTAAGCTCTGCAATGGGACATAGTTATTTGGAACCCGATTACATTCCTACTGGGAGTACTGCAAAGCGGTTAACATTCCTTTACTTTTCCTTTCATCTCTTCACCTCCCCGAGGTGAATCATTACCTACAGTTTGGGTGCACTGGTCCCCCACGCCCCATTTCCCACTCACATCTTTCATGGCTAAGTTTTACACCCCTTTTTTAAAAATTTAACATTTTCCTGAACACGTTACAATTTATAAAATACATTTCCTTTCAAAATTTCATTTCCTAAACCATTCACTTTCTAAATATATGAATGGCCCATGCCAGGAATGATRTAGAATACTAACTACATGCCTATGACATGAAATGCATACAATTGCAATTAACATGCCATTCGACATAATAATGGYATAAGATATGAAACACGTAAAAACATTCCACACAAACAGCACATTTCATAACATAATCTCATACAACCACCACATAGCACACAACAAAAGAGATAGGCGGTTATGGGGGTTTATTTGCATAGAATCTCATATACAACACATTAATCCACCTAAAGGGATTCAGATACATCCATTCATATGCATTAATGAAATGGGAGAATTTACTTACATAGAACTCAGATTCAATAACAAAAACATATATACATTAATGAGAATGTGAGAATTTACTTACCCGGAGTCCTTTACATTAAAAGTTTCTTATTTAAATCGCGAAGTRAAATCCTTCGACCATTCTCAACGTTAAGGCACTCGAAACGACCTAATTGTGATTACAGAAAGAAAGTCTATTTAGTACAATTGTCCCAACTTAGATATTCAGTGTTTATTTCAAGAATGTCATTTGTCAATTATTAATCCATACTTAGTCTCCACATTACCAATTATCACGTCTTTCAAGGATACAATTTAAACTACTTAGCTCGGGTATTAAACCTAATCTACGTTCTCTCACAATTTTACTTCAGGATATAATTTCATAGGTCATAAATTTTAATATTAATTAATAATGTTTTCACCTTTTAAGTCCACAAAGTCCAAGTATCTCAGGAGTCATATTGAATTCTCGGGTGTGCGCAATCGCCTTGGGCGTCTGGGCTCCTGGGCTCCTAGTACTGGGCGCTGGGCACTCCCAGAACTGGCGACCAGCTAGCCAAAAGAAACTAGTACCTGCCTACAACAAGCCTGATTTCGGCAAGGCTTCTGGCTTTCGGGAGAGCCTCGACCAGAACGACGTCGCCGTTTGCAGTGGAGACTGGCAGCAAGACACGCAGATCTGGCGAACTTTCGGCGAGGCAAGAAGTCCTACCCTAATTTGGTTGAGAAGCAGTAGCGTGGGTGGAGGACGTCTAATGGTGGTATTGCACAGATCGGGTCGAGCAAAGAAGAAAAAGAAGAAGATGAAGGCAAATCCGTGAAGTGCAACAGTGGATGGCTGGTGAGCGATGCTAGCAGCGGTGCAGCTTTGATTCGCAGCTCCAATGAGCTCGGGTAGTGGCAACAGCAGCACGATAGGCAAAGGAAATCGACGGCAGATCCGGGAGACTCCAGATCTAGACGATCTCCGGCCTGGTGCGCAGATCCTACTGGTCGAACGTTCGTGAGCCGCTAAGCGACACACATAGACGACATCGTGGAGCTCTCGTCAGGCAGTAACAGGACCAGCAAGCTTCGGTTTTGGGCAGCAAATCCTTGCGCAGGTGACGTGCAGGTCCGTTGTTCGAACCGTGCCGCGAGGGCAGATCAAATCCATGCGACAACTCTGGAATTCTGATGGCGAAGCTAAGTCGGCAGGACGAAGAGGAAAGAAGAAGAAATGCAACGGTTGTCATTCAGCCTAGCTGCGTCGCGGGCAGGTCCTCCAAGCAGTTGGGTCTGATGGCTCGTTGCAAATCTGGGCGGCATAGCATGCAGCGTCGGTAGAGGGAGAAAGAGACAGCGTGTGTACGACGAGGAGGAATTTCGGGAATGGGGCGGCGCGGTTAGGGTTTTTCTGGGAGTGGGCTATGGCGGGTAGGTTGGGTTGAAGAAGACTTAAGTTTTTAGGTTTTTCTTTCTTTTTTCTTTTTAAATTTGGGCCGTAACCCAAATCCCTCGGGCCTTCCCATCCATAATTAACTCAAATCCTTAAATTAAATTCAACGGGCTTTCTTTCGATAAAAATATATTTTCATACTTATTAAACATGCAATTAAAATATTAATCACATATAAAATTTTCAACCCTAGTTGGCACACAATTTCACAAAATCAAACAAAAAAATTAATAAAGAAAAAATTTTGGGTATGACAGTTTGTAATAGTTGTAAACTATTACCTGAGAAAAATGCTATACATGGCTCAATATCATGATCAAAATGCACAGATAAAGCTGATATCATAAAATAATAACAAACTTTAAATATCATGATCAACATCTAGAAACTATCAAACACTAGAAGATGAAAGCATGCAGAATATATGCTATTAGACTTAAATTATGCATGCAATAAGTCATAATTCTTATGAAATTCTTATAACGGAATGTTAGTGTCTATAACGATTATGATATGTGACAAAAACGCCATGCTTGCCCTACTATCACGATCAACATGCATAAACTATCAAATCCTAGAAGATCATAGAGCATAAAAGCGAGATGCTTGCCTTGAGATGATGCGAAGTAGAGAGTTTTGAGCTTTCTATGAAGTTGAGATGGGAATTCTTGCCGAAGGAGTCGGTCAAAAAATTACGAAACAATAGAGTCGGTTGAAAAGTGCAAAACAGTGGAGTCGGTCGTAAAATGAGTAAAGTAAAAAAGTGAAGAAGTTGAGAGATATGTAGTGACACCAAATTTAAAATGGATAAAGAGATGTTTGAGTTGAAAAGTGATAATGGAATATAAAAAAACAAAATTTGTCATTTATTAAAAAAACTTTAAAGAATTATATTTTATACTATGAATATAAAGTAATTGACCCACTTCATACTACATAATAATATTTTAAATACTCTATAATATTTTTATTTTGATCAAATACCTTGTGCACAAACATCTYTTAGAAACTGTGGGCGTTTTACTCGTATTTCCTATTAATATAGTGTATTAAATTACGTGCTTAATTGATGAATGTCATATCTTTCATTAACCACATCCTCCATAGCTCTATCACCTCTGCCTCCATCTCCAGCCACCATGGGAACCAGCCGTAACCCACGAATGCCAAAAGTTTAACATCCGTAATCCTCAATCACATCCGTGTTGGCAGGCTAACAAAAGCAGTATCAGTTCTCTTTTCGTCCCTAGTTGCCTTCAACTTTTCTCTATATGCTCAGCTCTTCCAACTTTATGCCTTTAATAAAGCCATTGTAGAAGCTCGCAAAGTGGAATCATATCTAGTCAGCTTTACTCCCAGCCGTCGATATTTTTGCGCAATAGAGCGATTAAAACAAGAGAGCTATTTGATGAAATGCCTCAAGAGATGGAGGGTGATGGAATGCAATGATTACTGCGTCTTCACAAAATGGGTGTCCTGATAAATGTTTAGGGTTGTTTCATTCTATGAATAGCTCGGGGGTAAACTCAAATGATGTCACCTTTGCTAGTGTTCTTGGTTCGTGTTCTTCTGTTTTGGCACTTTGTTATCAAGATAAGTGACACAGGCTTGTGAAAGATTATGCTTCATTTATTTGTTATTGATGGATGATTTGTAGTCAAAGATCAAGTTGGAATTATGCATAAAGCATTAGAGAAGGCTAAAGAAAAATGGCAGCTGAAGAAGAATGCATAAAGCATTAGAGAAGGCTGAAGAAGAATGAACTAATGTTTTTGCTTGAGGGAGTTGAAAGCTGGCTTCAAGAATCAGTTACATTTCTGTTAGGATTCTGGATCAACTTCTTGATCAATTGTACCAATTTGCATTAGCTATAAATAGTCCCTCTCATATTATCTTTTTGTACCAATTTTTCATTATCAATAAAGGAAATCTTTCTCTCTTTTGCATCTTCATTTTTGCAACTATTTTTCTTCTTTGTTTTGTTTGAAGCTCCATTAATGGAGTTTCTAATTCATAATTAAACTTAGAATCTTTGATGTTATCAGAGCTCTAAGTTCGAATTACTAAACCTGGGAAGAAATAGCATTCTTGTTTGAGTTTTCTTGAAGCCTTCTATATTCTGTGCTTCTTGTTTTGTTTTCTCGTTTCTGAAAGATCTTAAAATGTTTGAGGAATGAGAGATATGTTCTCATAACAATTGTGGGGGTGGAGCAGGTGGAAATCCTTCAAAATACAAGGATGACCCCTTATATTTGCACAGTTCAGATCACTCTTCATTGGTTCTTGTGAGTGATCTTCTCATATTTTGCCACAGTTCAGATCACTCTTCATTGTTTCTTGTGAGTGATCTTCTCACAGAAAACAATTACCAAGACTTGAGCCCAAAGCTAGATAATTGCCACTGCCGTAGATAAGATATAAGATTTTTTTTCTTTAAATGGGAGTAACTTGAGCGCCCTACTACACTGAAGAAACTTTAACAGCCAATGCGCTCCAAGGCTGAATGCCACCTTGATTCCTGGATATTGAATGTCGATGACCAAAAGAAATTGGCCAAGGCGCTTTGCCTATGCATCTTATCCGTTTGTCTTTGGTGGAAGAAATCAAGCACTCAATTTGGTGGAAGTGAGCGAATGAGGACTATATGAAATCAGACAAAGCCATCTACACTTCTAACAAGCGCAAAGACTCTGCTAGCAGTTTTCTATAATAAACTTGAAAAGTCCTGTGGAGAGGAATTGATCTGCCTTAAAGACTGGGATGAGATATGGCTGACTATGAAGAAGAGAAGATGATGTTGTTCTTGATGGCTGAATGATGAATATGAGTCAACAAGGGGACAGCATCCTGCCTTTATGACCCTCTGCCCCTACAATGGGCAAAAAGCCTATGGCATGATGCGGGCAGATTTGGGAGAAGCAGGAAAAAGTTGAAAACTATAGTCGAAACACAAAAATGACTTCTGCCTTATGCAAGCCATTCTTCAAGATTTCAAACACAAGAATTGAGCAGTTCAAGCCTCAGGAGGAACAAATTAATAAGTCTCAGAATCAATACATGACATATTGCAAGGCCACAAAAATGGAATTCAAAAGAAGATAAGTCTCATTTAAAATTGTGATTTCTGTGAAAAAGTGGCAGTCTCAGAGGGCATTGCCCTTTCACAGATTCAAGGGATTTCCTGACTCGTGGCCAGGGTTGAAGGATCAGAAGATGAAGGAGAAAGCCTATTACTTACACAAGAAAATGAGGTACCCCTTGTTGAGATTGAAGCGAATTTCTCCGGTCTATAGAGTATTGATGCACCTTGATTTAGCAGGAGCTTTGGAAAAGCATTTGAAGGAAAGGAAGCTATGGCATTCTTCAATAGTTTTTCAGAATCAAGTCAACATAGGCTGATTTTGATCCACTTTGCAGGTAGTGGGCCCTTTATTCCAATTAAATTCAGCAGTTGGTTTGCTGTTCTTCCTCTGATAAAGGATTATTGACAGTGGGGGCTACCACTCATTATGCCTGCCAAATGATCTTTCTTTACTTTACATCTTATATGAAACTTGCATAAACCTGTTTCAGTAAAACTGCCTAATAACACAAATGTAGAATGCGCCTTGAATATGTAGGCAAACTTAAGAATGCGATGTAATAGTCGTTATTGATTGTTTATATGTTCCTTCATTCAAAGTTTACTATTTTCAAGTACATGAACTTGCCCTGACAAATAATGCCTTTAGTTTTCAAAATTTACCACTGACAAGTGTGTTTTGCCAGAACTGTGCAGACTGAAAAGGTTATTGTCGGAATAGCCAAAGCCAAATAGCGAGGCCTTCGTCTGTGTAGAGAATTATTAGCAGGATGCACGTTGTTCATTTCAGGTGAAGCCGAAATAGGCAGGATTGTGTGATAGTTGGGCAGTAATGC
>MEJB01000040.1:464457-491761 GCA_001752375.1 Rhazya stricta | reverse complement strand
GCTGGAGAAATTGAGGATATAAAGTGAGAAGAAAAACTTCCTTCATTGATGATGAAATTCTGATTACAAAAAATGATATGAAAAGGGCTATTTATAGCTAATAAATTGATATAATTGATCCTAACAAGAAATATAACTAATTCAAGAATCAGCTAACTAACTGATTCTTGAATGCATTTGTCAAATTCCATAAGCAGCTATAATAAAACATTTCTTCGGTCCTTTTATGCACATTTCTTCAGCTGCAACCTTCCATCAAATAAGCATTGCGGCCTTCTTTTCAGTAACCTTCCATCAACCTTCTTCAGCTATATTCTTCTGTAGCATCATAAAATGCAGCTTTCAATTTGCCGCATCATAACCTTCCATCAACCTTCTTCAGCTTCATTCTTCTGCAGTATCATACAATGCAGCTTTATTTGTTTTTTTTTTCCAGCCTTCTTCAGCTGCAACTTGCTGCATCATATAATGCAGCTTGCAGCTTCAACCTTCTTCAGCTTGAAATCAAGTATA
The DNA here is from genome assembly GCA_001752375.1 of Rhazya stricta. NCBI lineage: Eukaryota > Viridiplantae > Streptophyta > Magnoliopsida > Gentianales > Apocynaceae > Rhazya > Rhazya stricta. Next base: position 491,248 of record MEJB01000040.1, on the reverse strand, counting down.
ATCTTTCACCCCCCTTCAAGATGGAGCTGCTCTAAAGCTCATCTTGGACAATAATGGATGACTAACAGGAGCTGGTAAGGCTTTGGTCATCAAGTCTGCTAACTGAGACTTGGAAGGAATAAACTGAGGAATGATAAATCTATTCTTGTAATGATCTCAGATAAAATGGCAGTCTATTTCAATGTGTTTGTTCCTCTCATGAAACACAGGATTCTCAATCATGTATATAGTGGACATGTTATCACAATGCAATGGTATAGGCAAGTTGAAACTGTGATCAAGATCTGATAAGACATAACTAATCCACTTGAGCTCACATGTTACGGCTGCAGCACTTCTGTATTCAGCCTCTGAAGATGAACTTGCCACAGTAGGTTGTTTCTTAGATTTCCAAGAAACCAAGGCTGAACCTAGAAACATACAATAACCGGTTGTAGATTTTCTTGTGATAGGGCATTTTGCCTAGTCACTATCACAAAAGGCTTGTATATGTAAYGGATTCTCTGCTKCATAAAATAAGCCATGTGCTTGTGTGCCTTTTAAGTACTTAACTACATGCTGAGCAACCTTCCAGTGATTTTKTGTAGGTTGTTGCATAAATTGACTCAAATGATGCACACTAAATGTTAGATCAGGTCATGTGAAATTCAGATACAACAACCTACCTACTAACCTCCTGTATACAACTGGATCTTCAATTAATGGAGAATCAGGGTCATCTGAGTGCCAATCATGTGGTAAAGGGGTGGCTACTGCAGCAATATTTTCCATCTTTCATATCAGAGATAATATCTCTGATATACTTCTGTTGTGTGAGAAACATTCCTATAATTGATCTAGCTAACTCTATACCAAGAAAATACTTAGCTACCCCTAGATCATTTATGGTAAACTGCTGATGCAAGAAACATTTAACTTCAAACATCTTCTTCTCTGAATTGCCAATGAGCAAAATATCATCAACATAAACTATGAGGATAAGAAACACTCCTGATTTCTTATAGACAAATAAGCAAGAATCATGGTATGATTGTGTAAAGCCAAATGAAGTTAATTTTCTTGTAAACTCTATGTTCCATTGTCTGGAGGCCTGCTTCAAGCCATACAAGGATCTAGTAAGTTTACAAACCTTATTCTTCTCATTTTCCTTGTATCCGTCCGGTATTTTCATGTATATCTCCTCATCCAAGAAGCCATGGAGGAAGSCATTATTGATGTCCAGTTGATGCAATTTCCATTGTTTTGATGAGGCCATTGCTAGCACTACCCTCACAGTCACAGATTTTGACAYAGGSGAAAARCKRTCATAGTAGTCTTGCCCCTCTATTTGATTGTAACCCTTGGCCACAAGCCTTGCTTTATACTTGTCTATACTTCTATCAGGCCTTTTCTTGATCTTGTACACCCATTTGTAGCCAATTGGCTTATGTCCTGTTGGTAAATCAACTATTTGCCAAGTGTCATTCTTTTCCAGAGCTTCTATTTCCTGTTGCATAGCTTCTTGCCACTGCATTGATATCTTAGCCTATCTATAAGAGTAAGGCTCCTTTTCTGAATTCAAGTTAGCAACAAAAGCTAAATGATCTGCAGAATAAATCAGCTTATTAGTGTTACCTATGCAAGTGTTAATTACATAGTCTTGCAACCATGTAGGCAATGTTCTGGCTCTTTTTCCCGAATTCTTCTCTTGTGTTTCTATAATTTCCTCTGTAAGAAGTTCATCTTTATTTCTATGATCACTGCTAGTTTTCCCTTTTCTATTTCTCCAACAATGTTATTAGAAATATTTTCATTTTCTTGACTRTTTCTGTAATTCCTTATTGAAACTAGTTTATCAGGACTGAATTTAGATTCATATGGAAAAATCTTTTCAAAAAACTTGACATCTCTAGAGATTATTACTTCATTAGTGTGCAAATTCTAGAGTTTATATCCTTTATAATCTGGAGGATAACCTATGAAAACACAAGCAAAAAACCTAAGATCAAACTTCATTTTGTGTGATGCTGTGTTTGTTGCATAACATAGACAACCAAACACTCTTAAGTTATTTAAATCAGGTTATTTATTAAATAGCACTTGGAAGGGACTCTTCCAATCAAGAATATAAGATGGGATTCTATTTATAATATATGTTGCTGTTAGAATAGCATCTCCCCAGAAATTTGCAGGAAGATTAGATTGTATCATAGGAGCTCTAGCAACCTGTAAGAGGTGCTGATGCTTCCTTTCTACTACTCTATTTTATTGTGGAGTATAAATACAAGACTTGTAATGCAATATTCCCTATCTAGCTGTTTAGCTAGCATACATTGAAAATCATTGCTAAGAAATTCACTACCATTATCAGTTTGTATCTTTTTAACATTTCTGTCAAATTGTCTCTTTATCATTTTGATGTAGTTTTCTACCGTGCTTAATACTTGAGCTTTATGTGCCATCAAAAATGTCCAAGTGCATCTACTGCAGTCATCAACTATGGTACAAAAATATTTAGTTTCTTGTCTGGAGAGAATTTTATAGGGACCCCATATATCAATGAGTATTAGTTCAAAAGGAATTGCAGAATGCTTAACTGTTTTATTAAAACTTGATCTCTGCTGCTTAGCTAAAGGACATACAAAACAAGGTTCTACTTCCTCTTCATATATCACAAAAATTCTTTTCAAAATAGCTACTGGAACATGGTCTAATCTTGAGTGCTAAGTCTTAACATCTTCATTATTTATCACATTACTGCTTACTTCTTTGTACAGTTTTCATTATTCAAGAAACTTCTAGGTTCAGCAAGGCCTTTGCTCTCTATATAATACAGCCCTCTATCTSCCTTTGCTATTCCAATAACTTTCTTAGTCTCACAATCTTGTAAAACACATTTGTCAGTGGTAAACTTCAAAAACAAAGCATTAGTTTCACAAGTTTTATGTACTGAAAGTAAGTTAAACTTGAATGAAGGAACATATAAAAAATCTGATAAGACTAATTTATCATGCAATCTCAAGCTTCCTGCATATTCAACCATTCTGATTGTGTTATCAGGTAATTTGACTGAAACAGGTTTATCAAGTTTCACATAGGATGTAAGGCAAGAAAGGTCATTGCACATGTGAGTGGTAGCCCCACTATCAATGATCCATTTGTCAGAGGAAGAATACAAACCACTGCTTGAATTTATTGGAATTAAACTACCCACAAAGTGATCAAAATTAGCTAAGTTAACTTGATTCTAAAAACCACTTGAAAAATCAGCAACTTCCTTTCCCTTCAATGCCTTTCCAACCTCCTACTGTATCAAAGTGATCATAGTCTGTAGTTCGGATAAAGTCCTTTGCAATTCAAGAGGTGTACTCATTTCTTGTGCATTATTGGCTTTTTCTTTCATCTTTTGATCTMTTAATCCTGGCCACCAGTCAGGAAATCCCTTGATCTTGAAGCAATCCCTTYTGARATGCCCACTTTTTCCAACAAAATTACATTYTAAATGGGACTTGTCTTCTTTTTGAATTCCATTTTGTGGCCTTGTATATGGCATGTATTGAGACTTATTTGTCTGTTGCTGAGGCTTGAACTGATCTATTCTTGTGTTGAATCTTGAAATGGCTCGCATAGCAGACATATCTTGTTATTCAACTCCAGTTTTCAATTTTTTCTACTTTTCCACGTCTACCACCATGCTATAGGCCTTTGCAATTGTAGGCAAAGGGTCATAGAGCAAGATTTGTCCCATTGTAGATTCATATTCATCATTCAGCCCATCAAGAATAGCATCATCTTTTCTTCTTCATAATCTCCATACCTCATTCCTATCTTTAAGCACATTAATTCTTCTCACAAACTTTTCAGTTTATTATAAAAGACTGATACAGAGTCCTTTCCTTGCTTAGAAGTGTAAATGGCCCTTCTGATTTCATATAGTCTCGTTCCTACACTTCCATCAAATTGAGTCTTGATTTCTTCTCACAAGACAAATGCATCAGATGCATAGGCAAAACCCCTTGCCAATTCTTTTCTCATTGCATTTAGTATCCAAGAAATCAAGATGGCTCTTACCTTGGTCCATTGCCTGTAAGTTTCTTCAATTGCAGTAGGTCTCATGTATTTCCCATTCAAGAAAACAATCTTATCTCTAGCCTGCAGTGCAATTATCATAGCTCTGCTCCAAGTTTGGTAATTATTTTCTGTGAGAAGATCACTTACAAGAACCAATGAAGAGTGATCCGAACTATGCAAATATAAGGGATCATCCTTGTACTTTGAAGCATTTCCACCATAGTTATGAGAGCCTATCTCTCTTTCTTCAGATATTTCAAGATCTTTCAGAAATGAGAAAACAAAAACTAGAAGTATAGAATATAGAAAGCTTCAAGAAAGCTTCAAGAAAATTCAATCAAGAATGCCTTTTCTTCCCAAGTTTAGTAATTCGAACCTGCAGCTCTGATACCATCAAAGAATCTGAGTTTATTTTGACTCAAAAGCAACATCAATGATCCTCAAACAGAACAAGAAACAGAACAAAAGGGAAAATAGCTGGAGAAATTGAGGACATAAAATGAGAAGAAAACTTCCTTCATTGATGATGAAATTCTGATTACAAAATAATGATATGAAAAAGGGCTATTTATAGCTAATAAATTGATAAAATTGATCCTAACAAGAAAGGTATCAGCTAACTAATTCTTGAAGCTAACTAGGTGATTCTTGAATGCATTTTTCAAATCCCATAAGCAGCTATAATAAAACATTTCTTCATTCTTTTTATGCACGTTTCTTCAGCTGCAACCTTCCATCAAATAAGCATTGCAGCCTTCTTTTCAGTAACCTTCCATCAACCTTCTTCAGCTTCATTCTTCTGCAGCATCATACAATGCAGCTTTGTTTCTTCAGCCTTCTTCAGCTACAGCTTTCTGCATCATATAATGCAGCTTGCAGCTTCAACCTTCTTTAGCCTGAAATCAAGTATAATCTTTCAGATGAATTGCCAGATTCTGTGGATAAGGTAGTGGTTGATTGAATTTTGGCCTCCCATGTTATGTTGGTTAATTCTCCATGCCAATCTCTAAGAAGGCAAGACTTTACAGAGAAAAACTGAAACTAGCTTTGTTCGTATTGTTTTTATCTTCAGTGCAGGTACTTATAGAAAGGGGAACCAGTGGAAACTCAAAGCTACTTCAGTTGGGTTGTAGGTATATGCTTCTTTATTGGTATGTACACTTGACTATTTTATTTATGAACTTTCCTTCAATTTGTTTTCAAGTTTTGTTATTACTCATAGTTCGATCTCTCAGCCTCCAATGACTTGGGTTGCCAGCTTCTAACCAACCTCCTGCAAAGTGCAATTCTGATTCTGACACAAGTATGTATAATTAGCTGCAGACATCCTCAAATAATTTAGTTGAGTTGATTTGGGTCTCAAATTTTAAGCTTCCTTCTTTCTTGTAAAGTTGGATCTTTCTAAGGTTTATCAATCAAATTGATCCATGGAACGGAGCAGGACGACTGCTGAGGTTTCTGACTGCTTTAGACAGGATGGAGGGAGCTGTTCTGCAGCGGATAAGCCCTGTAGCACACAAGGTGTTATTTAGGTTGATTACATTTTTCAAAATTGCCAGCAAGGTTATTCTTTTCTTAAATTATTTGTTCCTCCATCTATAATTTTGACCAGAAAGAAATATTTGTTCTAGTTCTATTAAACACCTTGGGGTTTTATCAAAGCTAAGTACGAATACAAATTAAACTATCTACAGTACTATCTCAATACCAAATTTATGGATTGAAATAGATCCTTGTGTGTATAGTGTTAAGCATTGATACATATCAGGTGAATTTCGTAGTATTGTATCTTAATCATGGCAGACAGTGTTAAGATGTTCGACCTGATGAAATTCAACATTCTGAATGAAGATGTTGGCCTTGTTTTATTTCTTTGTTGAATTCCCTGTTTAACTTTTGAACTGTCCATGACTTTTTCTTCTCTTTTTGCACATAATATGAAGGAAATAGCATGTTTTTCCAAGTATTCTGTCGGTAGGTTACAAACATATGCAACAATAGCCTTACAATGTTGACGAATATTGCGATTTTGAGCCGTGGTAGTATTGCTACATTCAAGCTTGTGTTTGCAATTTATGTTCTTCTATCCCTTACTATATCGTGGATGGAGCTTAAGTGTTTCTTTAGCCACCATTTTGATTGCTTAATTTCTTCTAGTGTAAAAATTTTTATGGTGGCTTTAAACCTAATTCTTTTTCTCCTTTATATTGTGCTCATATCCCAGGCAAATGATGGGCTTATTGAAGCTTCAATCTGTAAATCCATGAATCAATTGTGCTTCAAGTATTGAGATACCTTTCTGAAATTTTCATTTGACACAAGATTTCATGCTTGAAATGTAGACTGGAGTGACCTGGTAGGGATTGCAGGATTTATGTCACTTATTAGTCTTTTATTATGTGATTCTTTTGATATACTTGATGTATGTGGAATAAGGTATATGCTCCTTACTTTTTTTGTTCTCTTTTTGATCTAATAATAGCTCTTTATTCCCTTCCCCACCCCCTCCAAAAGAAAAAAGCAAAATTATGGGCTCCTGGTTTTGTATCTTTGATCTCGGGGTCCTGAGTGAACCAACAAAATTCCATTTATAAAATGTAATGGGTATTCTGCAGCTTTTAATTGGAACTGTTATCGGAACGGGTATCACCAGGATTCTGCAAGATTTTGAATACTTTTTGCAGCTTCACAGGGTCCTCTTCTAGGACTTGATTTGCAGCTAACATGAAAGAAATCCTTTTCTTGAATATGTTGAGGGATGCTAATGATACCGGCATCATCTATGGAAGTTCATTCATTTGTCAAGATAACTTGGGTTTTTTTTTTTTTTTTTTAATTACCTTTTTTTGCCCCCTCATATCCTTATTCGTTATTCATCATATCTCTTAAGTTGTCTTTGGACACCTAGGCTCATATTATACATCTTAGACCAAGATTTTTCTAAATACTTAAGTGAATTCGGACCTCTTGGAGTCTGCTCAGTCTTTATTTGTTTGATCTATTTGAGTGATATTGCTTAAAATAGTATTGCTCATGCATRATATGATATTTATTATCCATCAACAGGGTGAGTGCCATTTGGTTTTCTGTGGGATGATAAATGACCTACTTAATTCAGTAGTTAGACTATTGCTTTCAAATGGAGGCTGAGGTCGACATCTCCTTAAGTATGTACTTTTTTGTGCTTTCAGGGTCATATCTTCGACAAATTGCCGCAACAATAGCCATATAGAGAGGATATACATATAGTCCATTTTAGTGTACCTATATTCTTGTGTATTGGCATTGCTAAAAGTATCTAAAAAATGAATGAGTTTAAAAAATAAAGCTTAAAAGATACTCTGAAGGAGGCTGCCGCAAGGAACTTGGTTTCAAAACTTTCCTTGTTTGGTTGATCTTTGTATACCAATCAAAAAACAAGCAATCCTTATTCAAAGTACTGCAATAACTGGGAACTAGAACAGGTTCGAGAGTGTAGTTTTTCTTTATAAGTCGGAAGTGGATGGGCACAAATTTGATAATTTTTTATGGAAAAATTCTAAGGATGGTATTCTCTGGTCAAGTTTATTATGCCTTTGTTGATGGAACTCTTTTTTCCCGTTTTTGTCGGGGTAGAGTAATTTGGAAGAACCAAGACCCTCTAAAGCTTTTTGCTAGGACTGCTTCTTGTGATGTAGTTCTTACACATGAACAGTTGCAGCAGAAAGGAGAATGCCAAATTGCTGTGTATTATGTTTTAAAGTTGAATAGCGGTGAGTTATCTTTTCCTCGACAGTGGTCTTGCAAGTGAACCTTGGAGGATATGCTTCCCAAGAATTTTGGATTTCAATAGGTAATGCTTAATACAGTAAAAGGATGTCTGGCTTTTGCGGTTGTAGATCACTTATCATGCTCGGAAGCTGTAGGATACAACACCGTCAAACTTCTATGGTCAACTTGGAAGGAGAGGAATAGAAGGAATATTGAATACGGCCTCGTATAGGCTTAAGTTCTGCTTTATCTGTTTCTTTGGTGATAGGAAGCTTGCATTTAAGTGGCTAGTACCTGTGTGCAATTCTTTTGTCATTTAGTCTCGAGGGCACATTCTAACGCTTTTAGGCATCTTTTTCCCCTACAAGTCTCTGTATATACCTTGTATTTTTAGATTTTTAAAGTCGGTCTTTACAACAATATCATTTCTGAGGCAATTAATAGGACTTTTCTTGCACCTTAAATTTATTACATATTGAAAGGCATGTAAACTGTATTCTTCTTGCACTTTATGTTTTATGGTATTCTGATATACATAATAACATATCATTTCTGAGGCAGTTAATAGGATTTCTCTTGCACCTTAAAATTATTACACAGTGAAAGCCATCTGCTATATCTTGTTTCTGCTATACTATATGGTATCTTCACTTAGGTGAAACTAACATGAGATTGACTCGAATTGCRTTCGCGGAGTCTGATCYTTGTTTCGAGGAAAGTTTAGCCTAAAGTTCTTTTYACRTAACATTACAATCAATGGTCAAATACGAAATATCGTTTCAATTTAATCGTTCACTTTACCAATTACTTCACATTGCTGATTTCATGCTTRGATGATTATATCTTGTTTATGGCCGTGCTTTCATTTAGGTGAAGCCATTTTGCAAGAAACATCAAAGCCATCAAAGCCATCAAGAAAATGGCTTATTTGCGACCAACGGAAGAAGCTTGCGAGGAGAAGAAACATCAAAGCCATCAAGAAACGGGCTTAAATGGACATCTCTACTCTCCATGCCCAAACATCTRATACACTCAAAGGGTTRTAGCACTTTGTACAAACAGTATTCAAAGGGTTCTCGCACTTTGTACAATCAGTATTCAATGGGAAATAGGGAGAAGATATGTTATTTTCCTTTCTTTTCCGCCCTTGGATGATTATGTTGCTTACTATCCTTTCTTTTTCTCAAATAAAATAATAAGAGAATTGGATAAATTAAGATAATGAGGACAATATTAGAAATGAAGTTTAATTAAACAGAACGAAGAAAAAAAAAAGTACCGCTATTCTTCATGATATACATGATCACTGAATTCTTTTGAGTCGTTGTCTCAGGTCTCACTCGAAAGACTCTGATGAACATTGATATTTCTTATAATTTCTTAATAATTTGAGCGTGTAACTCTTATAATTTGCTTAAATAGTCTCTAGGATATAGTAGTCTAATTGTACTATTAATTTCTAATAATTTATAGAAAAAATTATTTTAGGTCAAGTGCAATTTACATGATAAGTTAATGCATCTATTGCAAGATACTTCAGATTAAGAATCTTTTATCTATCTTCAAGTAAGCGAGAATAATCCGTATCAACTTGAGGTGATTTTTAAGGACCATAAGTGATGTCAATGATGTGCACTATCCATATATATTATTTAATTACTTTTTCAACACTTGAACTGATGAACAAATAATTCTTCAGGAAAAAATTCAATATGCAAACTAAGATATTTTTTTTTTTTATCTTTCCTAGATCTTTTATTTCAAATTCATTTTTCATTTAATTTGTAGTTTTCTAGAGTTCGTCAAGAGTCTCACTTAGATTTTAATCAATATAAACTGCGACTTAAGAATTCAATATATGTTTCTTTACGAAGAAATATGGGTAGACATTGTTATTTTTATATCCCTCATTCAACGGATATTTACTTAGATAACTTATATCAAATACGTCCAAATTGTTTGAATATAAATAAGAATTTTTGCAATTGTGATGGAATGATTTTCTACCATAAATGTTTCAAATAAATCAAATCCTTAAGGATTTTCATGTAATTGTCATTGTCTACTGATCCAAAAAGTGACTATATCCATCAAATTCATATCAAGATTTTCATGTATTCCTAAGTTTACAAGATATTTGAATGTAATTATATTCACTACAAATGAATATTCTTATATAATCTATACATTGTCTTTGTGGAAAAAACTTGAACCTTAGTTATGCTTTATATCTCACGACTTCGCTCATTCATCTTTTTTTTTTTTGGCATATAAATACCCTTTTATAGTAAATTGAATTTACATCTTTTGGTGTTAGGACTACAGGTCCAAGAACCTCGCGTTTCGAAAGTGAGTTTAATTATGATTCAATTGCATCTCCCCATCTTGATCAATCATGTCTTTGTTGGCATTTTCAATTGGTTTTGGTTCAAGATCCTCATTATTACTTATGATATTGAGAGCTCTCTCTAATATTACACCCAAACTTTATTTTCCATTTTAACGAATTTTATATGATCATAAAATTTATATTCCAATTTGTTAATTTATTTATTATCATAAATTTTTAGTGTTTTGGTTATTTTRCAGCAGAAGGATTTGGAGGCTATAATGTTCGATGTGCCAATTAGAATTAAATAATTTATTTTTGTTATTATTATTTATTTGTGCATTAATATGGAATTTATTATGCTAATTGAATTAGAGTTTTAGTTAATTAAATTAAGCTTGACTTATTAGAGCCCGTCATTTTCTTATTCATTTGATATTGGCCCAAATGAATGCCTGTACACTTTAATTTGTATTGGCTTGGATGGTTATGAGATAAGGAGGCCTAAAAGGAAATTGGTTAGGGCCCAAATAAAAAAAATAAAAAAGAAAAGGGAAATTAAGTTTTTTCAGCCACCACTGTAAAAAAACAAAAAAAAAAAGAAAAAGAAATCCTAAGTTCTGTAACCTAATGCTGCCACCCCCTCTTCTCCCAAAATCCTCCCACAACCACCACCCCTTTTTCTTCCCCCTGCCAATGCCACATGTGCTGCCCAGAACTTCAGCATCTGACCACTGGGTGTTCGACCAAAGCACGTGCCATTGCTCGRCTGGAGTTCGCAGAGCCTCAGCTCGCGCCCGTTGCCTTGAGCTGACCAGCTGTTGTTCGTCTAGTTCATGTAGTCCACACAAGGCAGCGACCAAGTTGCTTCAAGGTTGCTGTTGGAGTTGCTGTAGTTGGTGGCCTTGGTCAGTTGATCACCGGTTTGAGCCATCCGGTCTGTAACTCCAGTCACCTACTCACTGGAAGTTTGATCGGAAACATTTGCTGGAGTTGCCAGGCGCTGTGCACTACCAGTCGCATGCGCTGCTCATTCGCATGCCTAGGGCGCACCTCTTCCCGAGCGCATTTGACAACGTTGGCCTTAACACTACGCCTAAAATTTGGCTGGATTCAAGGTGAAACTGTAATACCCGAGATTTTAGTTTCTATTTTTTTTTTTCGAACTTTATATATATATAAAGTATACAATTTATGTTCTTAATTACTAATTCGATTGTATTCATGATTGTTAGTAAATTGATTAATTTCACGGCGGAAAGGACTTGGAGGACATAACGTTTGATGTGCCAATCAGAAATTAAAATAATTATTTTATTGATTTATTATTTTGTTATGCGTTAATATGTGAGGTATTTTTATTTAAAGATGAAATTTTATTAGTTTACTTTATTAGAAGTCTTAGGTTAATTAATTTAGACTTGACTCGTTTAGAGCCCGTCCTCTTCTTATTCAAGACTCTAAAACGGATTTGGAGTTCGATTTTTGGACGCAGAAGGAAAACTAATAGATTTTAATTTAGTTGGCTTAAGTGTTAAGTAATAAAAATGGCCCATGGGAAAGAAATTTTAGTTAGGGTTCAAGTTAGCTTTAAAAAAAAAACTATTAAAGATGAAGAATTATTATTCATCTTTTTTCCAAAGAAAAACCCTAAATCTAAACCTCTAACATAGCCGCCCCACAACGAATGCTCCTCCTTGCCCTCACCGCTTACGGCCTTCCCACCCTCTTTTCTCATCCTCTCCTCTTCTTCTTACCGATGCCGAACGCCACTCCATCTCCTCCGTTCTCGTCAAGCATCCAGGGCCCCCAGGTGACCAACGACAGGCACCCGATGCCCGCGACCAGGAGCCTCGAGTCTAGCGACCCGGACGCCGACGCCCACGGACTCGATGCCAGGGACTTAGGCACCGTGCACCATCTACTAAAGCCAGTAGCGTGCGCACAGCACGTGTGCTATTCAGGAAACACTATTCACCTAGAGCGTATTTTCCGTCCCGAGCATGATTGACGCCATTATAGGTGAATCCCTATTTTTTTATTTAAATTACCAATGGCCTAGTTCTTGTATTATTGTAATTAATAATTAAGGAAAATTTCCAGGCGACCCGATGTTATTTTTATGATTATAATTTCAAAACGTTAAGATTTTGAAAAAAGGGGTGTAAAGGCCAGCCATGAAAGATTTCGTGAGTGGGAAATGGGGCATGGGACCGGCGCACCTAACCTCACCCTCTTGTAGGGTGGGGAAATTGTGTAATGTTCACCCCTTATGAGGTTGATTGTTCAGGAAAAATTAAGTAATATTAACTGCTTTGCGATTCTACCAGTAGAAAATTGAGGATCGCGGTTCAAAAAAAAATGCGTCCACTGCAAGCTTAATGGTTAGGCTTCTTACACCAAGTGAGCTCACGACTTTAAAGGAATGAATGTTTGAAAGTTTCCTTACATTATTGAAAGGAAATTTTTTATGCGAAAGTTTATGAAATGGAAATGTTTAGAAAACTTTTATTGAGAAGTGCAAATTTTTATAACTTATGACATATAGGGCATTATTCAATTCATGCATGGGGATTTGCTTACTGAGCTTAAATAGCTCACCCCCATATTTCCTTTAACAGATGGTGCCATTGAAAATCGTTTGAGAGCAGGCTTTTGAACAAAAGTCGCCTTTGTTAATTAAATTTTTTATTTATTTATGAACTTGTTGAAAGTTTAAAATTTATTCCTTTATTATCAAAAGCTTCCACTGAAATTTTAAATATATGAGAATTAAGTCAATGACATTCCCGGATTAGTATAGTTTCTGATCTCGAAGTGTTACAGAAACCCTTGTTTGTTTGATTACATTGATCGAACAATTATTTTATTGGTGTCATGTATTGATAATTGTTAGGAAAATACAGATTATGGTTGTACATGATTTAAGGTGGAATGTAAATTAGTATAAGGAATATATTTTTGTTTAGAAGTATATTGTGATTTTTTTATCATTGTCATTGTAGGGAAAGTTAACCATGAAATAATTTATATTTTTGGTAATGTTATTGTTTTCAACATGATAATTTAAGTACGAGTTAAATATAGATGAGTGACGCTCGTATGATAAATGAAAAATGTTTTAAAGGTGAACAGTCATATTAAATGAATATTCTTTTTATAATAAGAATTAGGATATTTTCTGACACTAACATTATGGGCAGCCAAGGAACTCCGGTTTGCATTTAAAGTAAAGTGGTTACGTTAAAAATTCCAGGTAAGTAAACTCCTTTTTTTCCCCTCARATGAACTTCTATTTCGAGTCTAATGTGATATATGATATTGTTTCTAGTATGTTAGTTACTGTGCGATCATGTTGGATTAAATTTGTGAGAATACCATCTATTACATGTTAGAACATTGATTCTATTGTTATTAAATGAACATGTATCTCATTATCATGATGTATCTTTCTTAGGGAAAGTTTCCATGTTAATGATATCGATATGAAAAATAAGTTAAAGGATAAGGTATGGAAATGAAATTTTAAAAGGTAATCAATTCTAAAAAGTTGTAAAATGGAAAAGGGGTGTAAGCCTAAGTCATGAAAGGTGTGAGTGGGAAATGAGGTCGGGGGACGGCGCACCCGACTAACCCTCTTTGTAGGGTGAAAATGAAATTAAAATGCACCTTTGATGAGGTGAAAGTAAAAGGAAATTTTAATGAAATGATAATTGCATGATGGTTCTATCGAAAGAAATTTATCTGATTCTAAATAATAATTACTCACTGTAGAGCTTAATAGCTAGGCGATATACCAAATGAGCTCACGTATAGAATGAAAAACTTTAAAGAATTTAGACGAAATGAAATGTGTACTTCATAACAGACAATGCATGAGAATTTACTTACTGAGYTTTGCARCTCATCCATTCCCCTCATTTTGCATTTTAGGAGATGATTAGCCCGATGGGGCGTGGAGATCTCTTACGAGCTAGCTCTGATACCCCAATAATTTATTTAAAATAAATTATTGTTGAATAATGGGGACCATTGGATAGAGCTATCTTTATTTATGTATTTATTTATTTTATGACTTATTTATCCATTGATTTAATTSTTTCAAATTTTCTTTGGATTGTAATTTAAGAAGTATTTTCTTGGTYGTTGAGGTTTAGACTTGTTGGGGGATTTGAAGTATTTCTATTCTATAAGATGGAGTATTGGTTGTGGTTGAATGTTGCTTTCTTCTTGTGAACGGGGGAAAAATGTTGATATTATAGCGGAGACTCTACCGAAATTTTTATAAATCCTTTCGCATTTCAATATCCAAAATTTTTAATTTTTCCCAATTTCTGTAATATATGTGAGAGTAAATTGATAACGTTCCTGAGTTAGGACAGTTTCTAATTTGGAGGTGTTACACATTCTCTTTTGAGATTTTTATCTTGAGATCTAAGAGGTTGGCCATACTTCTGGCATGCATTGGAATCAATATATAGGCTTTGCTTCTAACGTGCCTCAAAATCACAATCATACTTTTGACATATCTTATTACTAGCTAGAATATCAACACTTTGTTCTAGTATGACTTCTATTATTCGGATGAGAACAATTATTGCTAATAAATATAATTTAAAAATTCTTTTTGAATCAGTAAAAGTATTAGACACGTGAATTTTTTTATTTTCTGCAAATGAATAATCTTTTGAACTTTCAATTTACTTACTTCTAATCAAAAATTAATTTTAAAAAAGAATTTATTATGATTAATTGGCTCTATACATACCAGTGCCGCTTCATATAAAATAACACTATCTCCAAGAATTCATTGGGAGTTTTGTTCTCATTAGCAATGATCTAGCAACCAATTGTAATTATTTAATAAAAATATTAACTAAATCATTTTGTATATGAACATAAGCAACACGATATTCGACAATAAAAAATCGATGATGACTTTTAATACAAACAAGATAAATTTAGTAAGAGTAATATTGACATAATATCATTATCAAAAACGATATATAATTGAACAAGAATGCTGAATTTTTTTAAAAAAAAATCAGCTTATGATAGATCTCTCTGATACGATCAACTCTTAAAACCAATTAAGCTAGGCGACTAATGTAGCAATTAACAATCAAACACCTCTTTCCATCAGTTGAAAATCCATCCATCTATGAATCACATTTAACCAAGTTTCATTCAACTCAATCCATAATAATTTTTATAAGTAGGATGAATTAAACCGCTTACTTTGAAGATACAAGTCTCGTTATTCTATCAGATTGGCTGACTCAATCAGTATGCAAATTTATCCCTTTATTTTGTGGAGACATCATAAGTTGTATTCCCTCCTCCAAAATGAATGAAAACCTGATATTGGTAACAYCAGTCCGATGAAAAAGCAAAATGATTACATCAGAAAGTAGAAAAATTCCATCTAAGTCTCTATTGGTTACTAAAAAATATGCCTGAATTAAGCTTGCATCAATCACAGACCATCTATCTGTACTTCTTGGCCTTTGCCAACTTCTTCTTCTTCTTCTTTACAGCTTTGGGAACTTTATGTTTGCGAGCTTCCCGGTTCTCTTCTTTAACCTTTTTCTTGTTCTCTTTTCGAGCTGCTTTTCTATCAATAGATGATGGCTGCTCAGTTTCAGATGACAATTCTTGTTCTTCTGAGTCAGTTGAATCACTTTCATCTTCATCGGTTCCAGTTCCTTCTCGACCATTCTCCAGGTCAGGATCCTTGCTTGAAACAGGGGAATCTTCTGCATCTTCCCCAAGCTGTTCCTTTGTTCGTTTTTCTGTCACAGAAGAATTAGAAATAGAAAGAGCCTGCTTGAGACCCGTAATGGTCTGATAGTACATGTCTGCAGTGTCTCTGCCACCGGTGATTCGTTGCACATCTTCCTCAGCATTCCTCACATGATCGAGTGTTTTTGGAATATATGACTGAACATATAAATAAAGGAATGCAATAAGTTTCAGGACTTCTGTAACAAATTTTCTTACTATGATATAAAGTAGCACCTATAATCAATTAGGWGTAAGCTGCAATGTCTCTCRRACAGGGAGTCAGAAATACTTCATTAACATTACTCAATGCAAGGTTCTTGTGCTTTTCTGTCGATATGGGATTGCAGAAGAGGGGGGAAAAGATAATAATTGTGGTTTGGTCTAAAATGGAACATTCTGAGATCAGTAATGCATGCACCAAAAGAAAACTGAAATTCATTTCTCCYAGAGTAAGGCCCTGATTGGTTTACAATTTCAGTGAGGGAAAGGAAAATGCAAAAACAAAACATAATCCTTAGGAAATTTAAATTTTCCAAGTTGTTTGATTAASTTTGGAAAATACTAAAGAAAATAAAAATGATTTATAACAAAGTAATTTTTTCCTCAATTTGAATTGAAATTTTCCTTAGTAATTCCCTTACTTTCTTTTCCTTAGCGATTTCCTTCAAACCCATCATGAGAAATATTTTCTTGGAAAATACTTTTCCTTCTCCACAGCAAAATCCTTAAACCAATGAGGGCCTAAATAAGTAAAGGAACAGAAAAGCTAAGAATAAGTACCTGCATAAATACAGAATCTGCAATTTCTTCGTCAGTAGAGATCACATTGCCTCTGGTCAAAATTTTTCGTTCCACCTAAGA
Organism: Rhazya stricta; assembly: GCA_001752375.1. Lineage (NCBI taxonomy): Eukaryota > Viridiplantae > Streptophyta > Magnoliopsida > Gentianales > Apocynaceae > Rhazya > Rhazya stricta. The sequence goes on along the minus strand of MEJB01000040.1, from coordinate 474,474 downwards.
GAAACTCTCACTTTAGGTTCAAATGATGGAAAGATGACGAATCAATTATATGCGATCTCTCATACCTCCTCTAAATAACTGTCCACTGAATCATCATTAATAGAAGGATCCACGATAAAATCAAATAATTCTCGTATCATCATAACAGCTACACCATGCTTCTTAAAGAAATCCTGTATCAAGTKCTTGCTACAGTTACTTTCATGATTAAAGGATCTTTTTCATTCAATTGAATCTCAGCCACAATTATGGAGATTGAGAGAGACTTAACAGAAACATGAACACAATCCTCTCTAAGGAAATCAAGTGCATGAGGATGATCAAGATCAACAGCTTGTGAGACATCAATAATATGCAAGTGGCCCTGCAAAACAAGGATTATGACATATTATTCTCAGAAAAGGTGAAATTTTTCAACACAAGATAATGTATAGGCCTACCTCAAAGTAAAGTATATTATATTCGCTGAGGTCTCCATGTACTAGCTTACATTTTTGATACAATGTGCGCATTGCCATAATTATCTGATTCAACAAACAAGTTAGCATCAAATAAAGCTTCCTAAAAATACTTTCCTACAGAAAGGAAGAACTATAGGGGAAAAAGAAAAGCTATCAACAAATTATTTTTAAATAAATCCAAGACCAGTCCCTCTTTTAGCCTACTATTATTTGGAAAAATAACTGTAGAAGAAAGTTTTTAGCAATAGAGCTCCTACACAATACTTGACCTTTGATGCTTGACGCTAAGCAAAAATGAAAAATTTACGGGTGTATTTGGATTGGCTTTTTGTTGGAAAAAAATATTCTTCCTTGAAGAAAAARTTTTTTCTACAAAAAAGGCRGGGAAATTAAATTTTTGAATTTTGGATTTTTTTCTTAAACGAAAAAGTTTTTCATTGCAAAATTCATTTGGATTGGAAAGTTAAGAGTTATAATTTTTGAAGAAATGTTTACTGTACATTTTTGTTGGTAGTGAAATTTTTTTCATTGAAGCAAGATTTTCTTAGTGAACAAGCAATACAAATAAGTTTTTCATTGGAGCAAAATTTTGTGCTTTGTTGAGAAAGCTAAACAAATGATTTTTCAATGAAGCTGGACATTTTTTTGGTTAAAACATCAAACCGAATACAGCCTCAATGTCAACAGCATTTCAGATCTCCAACCGCTGAAACGAATAAGATTGTGTGGACCTAGGTATTTCACTTACAAATATTCAGAAAAGACTCTCCCATGTGATCATGCCTACAACAAAATCCATTGGCATGTTAAAATATACTGCAAGTGTGTTAATAATATCTGTATTTCAGTGTTTATTTTAAAAAATTGAGCAGTTTATGAGTATTATCCGGAATTAATTAATCTGATAGCCAACCTCATAGACATAACTTTCAACTGTCAAGTCCGAAAGAATTTCACAAGTGCAAAAGAGTTTATTTCTTTAATAAGTGCTTAAAAGTGTATGCTTGTTCTAAGGCTTGCGCTATGATTTCAATAGTATTCTTRTCTATAATAAAGCACAGAATAAATAAAGGCCACACCAAAGTGCCTCTAGAAAATTATGATTTGAGTTATTTTGCTGGCATTATTATCGGAAGTATAAACAAGTTAATGCATAACCATACCTCCACATAACCTTCGCGTAACTTGTCCATAGATARAGCAGCATCCTTGAGACGAGGTGCAGCCCAGCCGCCCATGCCTGTGAATACACAAATTTACAACACATCTTTAATATTTCCAAGCAGAAATGTTTTTCATACTTTTTGAAGAAGGAATACCCTTCTTACAAAYGGTGAAGGCACAGCCAMGATAACAGACAGATGCATCAAGTTCCATTCTCTGCCTCAAAGCATGTCTTGCTAAAGCAAAGAATAGCTGAACTACAGATCTTATATTATTTTAACCAAGGAACTGTACCACGGCCAGAAATAGTAAATAAAGAGTGCGTGATTTTCCTGAACTACACTAATCCAATAGCTACGCAAAGCTTCTTCTTCCTATTGACTTAATTTGAGGTCAACTGTTAAATATGAAACTCATATCTTGGTCTTAAATCATTCATTTAAACAGCTCTTCTTCCTCACCTAAATTTCCATARATGTCAAGCATGTCACTTATTAGAAAATATCAAGTATCCTGTAAGATAAGACACAAGTTATATGAGAAGTCACTAGAAAAAGTAGAATCTTAGAAAACCCTCTAAACGCCAATATGTCTTGCTCCACCAACAAGTGCTAAGGCCCCCAACCAGGAGGTTGAGAGGTTCAACTCCTGCTAATTCTCTCCTTTGTAAAAGCAGTAATACTCCCAACTCTTTGCATGTGTTGCATTCTAGGTTCAGTATCTACTGTAATCTCTAGAGGTGTGTTGCAACTTACAATGGTTCATTCTTGTAATTACCACCAAGTGTGGATCCTAATTGATGAAATTGAAAAAAAAAAATTCGTGAACCTTCTATTCTCTTAATTGTCTAAGAGGAAAATTACTAACGGTGTTTTCGTATACGCTGTTTTCCTTACGCTTCAGCTCAAAGATTTTGAGGGTACTGAAATAAATTAAGTCGTATTTCAGGCCGATTGGCAGAAACGAAATACGTACCTATGAATTCCATAACTAAAACATGAAGCCTCAAAAGAAGCGGAGTTGGGCATCTGATTCCAGCTGCCTTTAGTCTGCAATTTACCATGAGAACATGAAGAATCATATCTGAGGCAGAAAACACCATGAAAAAAAGGCATCATCATGATGAAACTTAAAAAAGAAAAATACAGTCTCAAAAGACTGCATAACTTCCTAAGTATACCCAGTGACAATAAAGACTCACATTCCAACATGTATTAGGAGCAAGTAATTCCTACTTTAAGACAGCATGTGTCTCATTAGAAATTGTTTAGATAGTCTCATAAGAGTTATTTTGAGGAACATGATTGAGAACATACAGGACACAGATAAATTATAAAAGCATCTTTGCCATACTGTCAACACAAATGGGATCCCTTCCAGGCCCATTTATATACTCTCATGCACATTATGCCCATTTGAAACCCTCAACTAGTAATTACCATGAAAAACAAAATACGCATCACCATTGCTAACTCTATTGTCAGCCAGTGAGACCCTCACTCTCTTTTTTTTGATGCAATTTAAAGTTATCATTGTGTCTCGWGGACTAAAGGCTCATGCCAGCATTGGAGATTCTGATAACATAAGTCTAAACCTAGAAGAAATATTGTCTCACATGCTCTGAACTCTAAATGAACAGTCTCCAGTTAGTTGTGCAAGTCATGTATATCATGGAAGATAAGGTCATCAAGCCAAGGTACCAATCAAACATCCATTAGGATCTGTGTACATGGAAGGGGGCTACTAAGGACACAAGGACTAAAACATTTAAGATGAACATTTATGAAGGTTAGAAGAATGGGTTAGAATGCCAAAAAATCACTTCGAATTTTTCAAATCTATTGCCATGATGGGCTATGGATTTTGTCAAATGCACGTATGACATCCATGACAGTAATTCTCAAGGTCAATTCAAATACAATGAAATAAGAAAATTATTATAGAAAAAACAAAGACATTAAATGAAAACCAAAAAAAGAAAAATAAAACCCAGAAGATTTCACAAAAGTACGTAAAGTAACTCGACATGGCCAAATAGAACTCTAATAGAGATAAGCCAGCTGAATAAGCAAAGTAGTCGAAGGAGATTGATACAAGAATAGTTTCAAGAAAACAAATGACGTAGCCACTGCTTCAAAGAGATGACCAGTAGCACAGAGCAGAATAAGAATAGCTTCCTAGAAGCACAAAAAATGAAACCAATTATCTTCGCCGTAAGCCCTTTCTCATGGAGTACCAGTTAGTGTTAGAGATAATAAAAAACTTATTGGCACCCAATGTGAACATCAAGGAAGTTCCCCAATCAATGCTGGAGGATTGAGCTTTCAACCCATGATCGTTACAAATTTGTAAATATATAAAGAGGTATATAAATAAAATAGTTGATAAAAAATCACAGTTTAGCAGCTAAAACATTTTCTTTTAAATCAAGTTTGAAATATGTCAAAATGAAAAAGGAAATACAGTAGTACCTCACAAGATTCCTCATTTCTTTCTCAGCCCAAGTTTTAACCATCTTTCTTGGGTTGTGTTTGCAGTATCCATATCTGAAACGGTAATCTCCTTGTACATACCGGTCTCTATCTCTGTTGTTGTAAATAGCAATACAAAGACTATTTTGTCATAGGTATTTAACAAACAGAAAAATAACTTCCAACCAGTCCTATCCCAGTTATGTCAATGGCAAATTACAAAGAACAATTCATCATAGGTTTCTGATAGAGTAGAGTCAATAACTTCCAGAAAAGATTAAACACAGCAAATCCACATCTTAAACTTGAAATAGCAAATTGATGAATACATATGGTCACATTTACAAGTATACAGAAAGAATCACAATTCATGCTTCAATTCTGCTAGAGCTCAATTCTTATTTCTTCTGCGTAGTACCTCAGCCATTATTATATTGTCTTCCTCCTGGTCAGAGCATTACAATTTCACATACTACCAAATGCATATAGGTAAGATGTTTATGTCAATCCAAATATTGGAGTTTTCAAAGTTTATGGGAGGAAAGACACGGAAATTTCTAAGAAAAATTAGTTCTGCTCCATTCAAAATCATGAGATTTATTCTCTAATTCAAAGAAACTACAGGATTAATGTGCATACTTAAATACGAGAACTGAAGTTTTGTAAACTTTGATTGCAAGTTCTTGACCACCAGATTTCGTAGCATGATAAACATTGGCCTGTACAGAGAAAAAAATGAAAGAAAAGATCAAGCCATAAATTGCATTCACCAGAGGAAGTCCAAGAACAAATTGTAAACAAAGATAACTTTCTAGTGGAACTGGACTGCATACTTCTTTTCCAGTAGAAATGCAGCCATTAATATCATTAAATACACCCCGATTCAGCATTTTGAATAAGACCATACGAGTTCTCGGGTCAATTGCCTGAAAACATGAGGAAAGTATTTAAAATGCAGGCAGCAAGCCAAAAAGAATTTGTAGATTATTATATCTAATCAGCATAAAGAAAATAAATTTGAGTGTATAAATGACAAATTAATTTCCTGACATCAATTCCTTAGCATATGAAATAACACACAAGCACAATTTTTAGAAAATCCATAACCAATCCTGCTCACAAACTCAGAWAAARCCAATAACTTAGTGCAAATGATATAAAAGCTTCAGAGTGCATAATTGCAATTAAAGAATCAAACACCCTAAAAGGAAATAATAATAATAATTAATTAACCCTCTTCCTTTGAATTCCTGATTAAAGAGTTTCAGACTTTCAAAGTGCATAAATAGTTGAGAATATAAACTGAATTAAGAAATTGTTATCTCCTATCAACCTGTTCCACAGTTGCACGGTCTGCCTTCTCTGTGGTTTTAGTTTTGCCAATAGCCATGTCACGGACGCTTTCTCGAATTGCAGTTGTCACAGAGTTTGACATGCCAACATTCAGCCTTCCTTCCCACTCCTACACCATTAACACGTTGTCAGGAGCCAAAATCTACTTGAGGACAAAAGGATCAGATTACTCACAGATAAAATCAAGCCAACAAAAGATCAAGATGAAGCGAATTGATTTTATTTGTCCCGCAAAGTGAACAGCATAGATATATTTAAGAAATCAATGGAAGAAGAAAGAATAACAGTGACATGGATAAGAAAAGATTGCTTGAATGATGGATGAAACAATGACATAACTAACTGCCAAATTCCTTCTTCAATGAAAAGAAATATTCCGTCACGGAACTCACTGTAACAATTACTTCAGGATGCTGGACACATGATTCAATGTATAATTCCCCCAATAAATCATCCGTGGATACACTCAAATCAACATGAAAACTAAACTTCGCAGCCATCCTCACTCGAGAGGATCTTTTTGTTTTCATTCATGTTGGCCTAAATTATCAGCAGATTTGAAGGTCTACAAGCAAAAGGATATCATATAACAAACTTGAGGAAATTCTAAAGTCCTAATCTTTATTTGTTGGCCAAGAAACTAAGAGGAAATTACATGCTTCTTTTCAAATAATACTATTTGTGTTATCAATAATTCCATTCCTTATGCTTGCTTGATTAATCAATTAAACATTCACAACCATAAGAATGTGAACTCGCATGACACTATAAGAAATTGCAACAAAAATGATGCAGAAACCTTGTTCTCATACTGCAATAATGACAAAATGTTCTTTCCAGTACTAAGTCCTTTATAAAAATAAGTACCTCCAATAATAGCAATAAAAATATTTAGCACTTTTTTCATAAATTGCAAAAAAATACCTCCAATGGTGAAGCTCTGATATGACCAGTAAACTTCTGGCTCCTATTTGAGAGAGGTTGAAGAGAAGAGGTATTAGGGCGAGAGTGAAGCCCTCCGTGAGCATTTGGACGCCTAGTTTGAGGTGTAAAAGCTCCATCAATTACTTCAGAATCATCCCTAGAGTCCAGATAATCCAAAGCATCTCCAATTTCAGATTCTGACGACCAAGACAATTCTTCTTCCTCGTCTTCTTGCACTTCAACTTCATTCATTCCCTCTGCTTTCTCTTCCACAAAAGACATGCCTAACGCTGTAGTATCACCATTCATACTTCTTATGTATTCACGTCAAATCAGGGGCATATATGTATACTGTATGAACAGGGGAGAGAAACTTTAGTTTTACGGCGTAGAAAAAGAGAGCAAAATTAAGTAAATAAAGCTTACGCAATTCAGCATTATTCATTTCTAGCAACTCCCAAACAAAACCACAAGGGAAGCATGAGCCATTATTACTGACTAAGATGACAAAATTAATTCATTACAGATGCAATCTCATTATCCACAAAGAAAGCAACTAAGGAGCCTAATACTTAACATTTTTCCCATACAGAAAATCCAGTTTCAGAGCATGGGCAAAAGAAGAAATGGAATTACATTTCTGGCAAAAAGTAACTGATACCAAAAGACGTCGACTCGTGCATAATAATGGATTAGGGAAAAAAAATCAATAAAGCAGCAAGCTTTACTATGAGCACAATAACTACTATCCCGAATCAATGCAAAATTTGGGAAAGGCTTTCTGGACTATGTTATTAAAAATATCAAATAATTAAAACATCAGAGGAATTTCATATTAAGACATTACTGCTATCTAGATCTCACCATTTTTTGCTTTTCTATTAGAATTTTGCATCAATCTAGGGTTCATTGCAAAAATCCTTACAGGAAAATCAACAAAAGAAACATGTAGATCTGGTAGCTACAGACCATCTGGTAAACAAAAATAGGAATGACAGTGAATGAAATGGAAAATTTGTTCCAAAATTATAATAAGTTAGATAATCAAGCATTCCTTCTACAGATTATTGACGATTTCTTTGTGCTATCAAAGAAGAAGCAATTTCATCACGTAATGAAATCAAAGTGAGCAGTAAATTCATTCGTGATAAAGACACTGAASCAACAGCACTCTTACCACTGCAGATTCTAAAACCAGCAGATCACTAACTTGATCAAAATGATTTGACTATCCTCATATATCTCCACATATAGACACATTTCTTTCCACTACCAATATAATTCTGTCTCTTTTACATTCTTTCTAAATAAGTACTACTTGGTTTACATAAACAATAGGTGCCTTCTTTAGTCATTAATTCTTCCAATTATTCTGTCTTTATGTAAGTAAAATTGTTCCGCTAACRGGGAATATAAAGTTTAAAGGAGGCAAACTTTTGCAAGTAAAGAAAATAAGACAAGGACCTATATAAATTAAATTATCCTAGAATCTCAATAACTAATTTTATGCTCACTGAACTTAATACTTGGAATCTTTCTTCAATTGTTATTATATATCAGAAAGAAAATTATATAAATCTTTGAAGATTGTAAATCAAGTAAATCCTCGTCCATTATCTCCAGGTACTATGAAGAATTCATCACTCAAAACATATGTTAATCTCAATTCTCTTGGTGACTGTAAGTTATGAATCACTTTTTTCCATCATGAGTGCCCTTAGTTATATAATTTCCTACATCAGATCAGTCATTAAACTAACAAAAGACAATGTAATACAAAAAGCAACAAACATAAACCCAAAAAGCACAAATCTTGATATGTCCCTCTTAATTACATTTCTCATTTTCATTAAATTTGTGCAACCACCTTTGCAAGTTTACTAAACAAAATCCTTARCAAAAACTACAACAGAAATAACTCATTCACCCCACCAAAAAGAGGGGGGAATTGTCGCTAAAACCACTAGTTAAAAGCCCAGAACAAGACTGYAACTTTAAATGCCCATAAAATACCAAAGGGTCTCGAAGAAAAACTACAATTCAAAATTCCAGCTTTATYAATAGAACAATATCTTCTATTATGTGAATCTATATGATAAATATTGTGTTCAATTCGGCATATTAGTGGTAAAAGAATCAAAATAATTCAAATCTGATAACGGATTATATAAGTCCATCTGAAAGAATTTAGACTTATGGAATCTAAAGCAAGGAGCATAGAAGTGATTACAGGAAAAACGGACTGAAGAAATCGACGGCAGCCAAGACCACGACTGATGGAAGAACAGCTTTGRGTGCTCAGACGACAGAAACAGCTGCTAACGTGCTCAGACGGTGGGACGCCAATGGCGGTGGGACGGCGGTAAGCCAATGGTGGTGGGACGGCGGTAAGCCGATGGTGGTGGGTGGTGGGTGGTGCGCGGTGGTGAGGTTCGAGGGTGGGAGGGGAAAAAGAATGAAAAAACAAGTTTCAAATTAGGGACTTTCGCAATTTTCATGAGGGTAAGCGAGTACTTTTATCTACAGAAAGTTAGACACATTTACTTTCTAAAATAAAATCTCCACATCTACTTTTTAAAAAGGTAAATAGAGAGGAATAGTAAATTGATTATATCTCCATAAAAATTCTCTGTTTACTATTTACAAAAAGGTTAAGCCTAAAGCTTCGTGGGTTTCACGCGCTTTATGGGCTTCATAGGTTTACGTGCTTTATGGATTTTTAGGGTTTAAAAGGAGTCATTCACTATCTATTTATAACACTCCTTTGAATCGATTAATTTATWGAACAATTGTCTTCTAACAAAACTTGCTTAGGAAAAATCCAGTGAGAAAAATAAATGAAACTAAAAAAATTATACTGATATTGGAGTAATTAATTACTGCTTCGTTAAAATCTTGTCATGAAAACCTACTTAGACAAAATTTGAACGAATGAAAAAGAGTATAACTATTCCCTTGATTATTGAATGTCTCGACGCATTCTAATTTGATGTATCAACTTTCTAAAAGTTGATGTTTGCAACGATTTCGTGAATAGTTCGCTACATTATCTCCAAAAGTTCTTCTTACATGCACGAGCTTTAGAAAAGTGGCGATATCAATGTGATTAMAACTACGAGAAGGATTATTGTCGTCTATCCTCTCTAGTCACAATAAAACTAAATCTACAGATAGTCTTCTGTCGAAGGAAATTCAAGGTAGTTATCTATCTTCTATTCTAACTTCTAAGACTAAGACCTCTTCCTCCTTATGTTCAATCCATTCCTTTTATAGACCAAAATACTGTTGAGTTGTCGATGCTGTAACTTTCAATACTTTTGACAACCAGTGTAACACCCTCAGTTTAGAAACTATCCTAAGTTGAGAATATTACATCACTCTACTAGCAAATAATCAACTATCATTTAAAACTCAACATTTATTCAAAACAAAAATTGCGGAAACCTCAAGAATTTAAAACAAATGAGAAATACTTAATATTGAGCGAAAACTATTCAAGTGGATAATTATCTTACTACATAACATTTATTTAAAAGATGTTCCAGGGTATCATAGCTTGCCCACAAGCGACCTCCTCACCCTATCTGGTTACACATCATCTGAAATGAAAAATAAGAAAAATGAATGAGCTAAAAAGCTCAGTA
>MEJB01000040.1:446272-464135 GCA_001752375.1 Rhazya stricta | reverse complement strand
GACCCCATTTGTGTCCAGATAGGTATCGTTATACAACTAAAGGTTTAACGGTAGGCTATATAGGTACCCTTTTAAAACAGTATTTCTTTTTACAGTAGATAAAAAAGATAAGGTTCTACATTTAAAACTTCCGTAAAAGGTATTACTAAGTATAAACAAGTTTTAAAGTCCTCCTTCTCTACATCTTCATTTAAGGTATGAAAGAGGGTGGTTGACATCTTGGTAAGAACCTCATCCACAATAACTCATTGTTATGAAAAAGCTAGACATATTTGGAACTTACCACATCCAGATAACCTTTCTACAAAAGGGTTCGACTTTAAACTTCAAAAAGGGTACAAGAATCCTCTCATTCCTGAGGACATCTATAGAACGCGTAAGTGAACTTAACTCGATTACGAAAAGTGTTGGCCGAAAGAAAACAGACTAACGTATCGAATAATCAAAATTCCTCACATACCCAGGGAGAATCGAGTGTGACTCCTAAGTCAAATTTTTATTCTGTTATCGAAGTATAGGGAGAGAAAGAGAAGCTACCTAATATCTTTATATAAATCTTTAACACATATTATACCATCTTTTTTACGGGAAATTTTAAATCAAGAAGTACAAGAAGAAGATTCCACTATTAGACATATCCTTCTAAAAGTTTGCGTAAGAGGCCAAAAACTAAAACCGATAGACAACTTCCACATTCTTCTACCCCATTCCTTCCTTTAAGCCGATCAAACGTTAAATTTCAAAGGAATTTTAATCTTCCTCCTCAGCAAACAAAGTTTTCCTAAATACCAAAAGATAAGTGTTTAGGCAACAGGATATATCCTCTACCTCCTCATAAAAACAATTTCGATTCTTTGCATAAAACAATATCTCGACCCGAGCTCCTAGACCATTCCGGACTAATTGCCGATACAAATAGATATTTTTTAAGAGCCCAATCTACTCCGTTTTTTAATAGAAAAGGAAATTAGTAAGATTACATTCTGTAGTTACTTTTCTTATCGGACGGTAGATCATTCTTAGGACAAATTTTTGTTAAAAAATTGTAGAAAAAGATTTTGTAGAAATCAACGAAACGTTATAAGAGGTATTTTCCAAACAAATAGTTTAGTAGAACTTTAATCATATATCTATCCTTGTTATCTAATCTTAAAGTAAGAGAGACCGTCGTACTCGCTGATCATAATTCCTATTCACGTTAAAGAAAGACCCGTAGTCGGTTTTAACTCTGCTATACGGCGTAGTTAACAACTGATGACGACGGACCGTAGGTAACAAACTGAGCTAAATCATAAAACTTTAGCGTGCAAATTATATCATGTTTTTATAATAGACACAGCCTAATTCTCAAGTAACAAACTAATTTTCGAGCGAGTACCCGGATACAAACCAATCAGGTTTTCAAACCCCGAAAAATAGCTTTCTTCGGGCAAGTTATAAATTAAATGCTTAAAATCCAATCCAATACCTACCTTTTCTGAGCTTCCCTAAACTCAATGCTTGGTTTTCTATTTTAAAATTTTTTTTTTTTTTTTTATATATATATACAATATTATATATATATATATATATATATATATATATATATATATTATGTGTATTTTATTTTTTCTTCTTTTCTTTTCTTTTCTTTTTCTTTTTGATTTCTTTTTGGGAAGGTAGAAGGGAAGGAGATCTTACGGGGACGGGGCGATGGCTCAAAAGGGAAGACGGTATGGGCTTGGACGAGCAGTGCCGGGAAGGAAGAAAAAGAGGAGAGAGGGAAAGAAGAAGCGAAGGGAAGAGGTGAACGGATGCGAATTTCACCGGCGACTAAAACAGCACAAACGCTAGCCGTCCAGGCGAGGGTGGTATGGTTGGTGCGCCCACGAGTTTCCCTTTCCGGCGAGCGGTCGTGCGTTAAGCGGCTCCGAACTGGCGTGAACGAGCTCAACGACGCTCCGGCGTGCGAGTCCTCTGGCAGACCAGATAACTCCGGTTCGTTGACAAAGTCCAGGAGAAGAAGCGAAGGGAAAGAGCGGAGAGCCCGAAGTCCTAGATATACGACCAGGCGTTGTTAGCGCAACTGGTTTGGGCATGGTGGTTTCCGCGTGCCAAGCGTGGAAGTTAGACCATTCCGGTAGGGGAAGAAGAAGAAGAAAAAGAAGAGGACCGCACTGGCCTAGACGCACTGAATCTGTGAGGCCGATCTAACGATTGCAGCAGTAGGAGAGAGAAAGGAGACGTAGCTGGCCTAACGCGCTTGTGGTAAGATGGTCTAGGACGATAGCAAGTAGAAGAAGGGAAGAGACGAGTTGTAAAAAGAGGAAGCTAACTCGTCTTAGAGAAACGGCGACCGGTAGGTGAATGAGAGGACAGGAAGTGACAACGCAGCGCCTGTAAACGGGGCGACCCGCTTAGGTGCAATACGATAGCTCTAGTACTGGAGTGGCACCGTGGTCTCAAGACAACGACGTACCTGTTCCCGTTTGTTAACATGTCAACGGGGTCGTCACGGTCGCGGCCCGTTCCAACCGAGACCTGCACGGCAGGGTTCCTCGTTCGTGGACCACGTCAGTCGTCACGGGGTCACGGTCACGATTCGTTCGGTCCGCGGGTCGTTCCAGGCGTCCACGGGTCACCATCCACCGGTCTGCGATAACACCTCCGCGGCGAACTCGCGGGGGCTTCTTGGTTATGGGAAGGCCGTGTGAACCTATCAACACTGAATTTAATTTCCATTTTTTTTGCAATCTGCATGAACTCATAACCTTAAATCCTGAACATGTATTAAAAACGGACTTCATTAACCACCCTTCTTGTATCCTAATCCAAATATGGCTCAATTCCTCAACTTAACACGGGAATTTTTACACTATGAACTATTATACTCTTGATTTATACCTAAATATTTAAACAATTTTCCCTGTAAAAAACCTAATTTGTGGTATTATAAGATTCAAAACCTGCTAGCTTGATTTCATCTTAAAAAAAGACATTAGTTTGATCAGTAAAACACCCGGGAATGCAACTCTTACCCAACCTTCCTCAAAGTGTAGGTGCTAAATTTATACTTGGGTAATTGTATTCCTGAGGCTCATCATTTTAGGAGTGTAAAGGTAATTACCAATACTTTATTTAATTAACCTTTGAGAAATCAAACCAGATTATAAACACATACCCTTAACATATAACTCCACACAATTTAACACACCTTACAATGTACACAGAAGTATAGGACATAATGAAAAAAACAGCTTTCTATACGATATTAACAAAGTATAGAACATGAAAACAGTTTACTAATACAATATATGCCAACATACGTTAAAGTTACAGTACCCTTACCTTCAATCCCTAGAATAGTAATTGAAAGATTGGTACTTCGGTAAGTGGTGTAAATTTTTCACTTACCAAAATCCTTTATCTTAAATTTCCTTTTTACAATTTCCAAAAGCCAACAATTCGTATCAAATGGTAGATTCAATTCGATGAGTCCAAAAGAAATGAATAGAAGACATCTACAAAAGCATCTATATCTTCCCAGAAGAGTAAAGAAGAATGAAGAGAGGAACTTGATGAAATGAAAAAAACTTAGAGAAGAAGTATCAAGATCTGATTAAAGATGATAAAGAAGATACTCCAAAAAATTCTGCAACAGATGAATTTGACCCGTTTAGTGGACCAAATGCACAGACACCGCCATATTATTTTTGAGAAAGAGACATGAAAAGACTATTCAACTGACAAAAGCATGTGAAGAGATTCGTTTCTGATAAAAAAAGAAACAATGCGAGACTATTCAACTGATAGAGCATGTGATATAAAAAATATTCCTTCAAGTGGACGACCAAAGTGGATTGATAAAGCTGACTCTGAAAAGATCCCTTCACATGGAAAAGATTTTTACAATTATTGTACTTTTGAATTATTGTAATCTTCACTGATTGTAAACCTCAACTGTAACTTCTATATAAAAAATGAAATGCAATAGAATGARCAAGGCCTGAACCTCGCTCTTAAACAATTTCTCTCTCAAGTTTTCTAAGTAAGAATATCTCTTTTCTATCACGAAAGAATACTGCTACCTACAATATAGTCTGTTTAGAAATGTGATCCTGCTTTTCAAGTAAATTTACAGAATCAATTTCTGTAAAAGAAGATAAAACAAAATTACATAGTGTAGATTTTGATAAATCTATACATCAACCTATTTATTCTTTTAGATCACAAAGTATAAATGTGTTGGAACCAACTCACCTAAAAGCTTAAGCTGTTAGGAGGATGACATTCCTTCACTTTATCTCTCATATGCCCGTAGGTCTCCCYTCCACTTCCAGTGGATCCTCCCGTTGGGCCCCATAGCCCTTTGGGTCCATTCAAATACGACCATTTGTGGCGGTTCAACAAACTGTCRTAATTACATAAAAACCATCATACATGTCAWCAACATATATGGCACCTCATACACCGCCAGATAAATGCCTAACAACTTATGATTTAAAAAACATTGAAATGTTCCAGCCTTGGAAAAGTATTTTCAAGAATTTTAGACCATATACGGCGGATCATAGACTACCGCAAATATATTTACTTTGACAGCGGTAAACTAGACATGCCGCAAATAATAGGTACTTACGACGGTTCTTCTTGAACTGCCGTAAATGGGTTACACATTTAAGATGGTTTGGTATACCGCCTTAAATAATCGATTACCTACGATAGTTTATGCTGAACCGCCGTGAATAATGCATTATAAATTGCGACTTTGTGACCACCGTCTACATTTGTAGCAATTACGACTGTTTTCTACAGATCGCAGTAAATACATGGTAATCGTAGCGATTTAGGGGCCACTGCAAATAATGATGCCACAAATATCCCTTTTTCTTGCAGTGCGTGGCTTTCAACACAATCAATATATAACCGATATAGATGCTACTCGTAGTCCACTGGCAGGAATTGATCCATCATTAGCTATTTCATCCTTAGCCATGTTTGGATCCGTCGCTTCCCTTGCTTATGTCGAGACTTTTGCAATTGATCCCACYAGATAACATCACTGCTTTTCAAGTGGAAGATAACCATTTTGACTTGTTTTCTCTCCAAGACTTCCATAATCTTGAAAAGTCGATCCACCTATTCTTGTCAATCTATAAATTCCTCTACTTTCATGTGACCAGAAAAATAGGAAAATTATCTTTAATTTGAAAGTCTTGATCCGCCTAGCCTTGTGTTTCAGGCGCTATGCAAATTCCTCCTTAGAATCAGAATCTTTAGCATTTCCACGAACAYGTTCTTCTTCCCTGCCTCTGCCTCAATTGGGTTTATTGGGATTATTCCTCCCCTCAACCAATCTCCTAAGCTCTATTATTTAACCATTTTGATTATTAGTGGCCACATTCATGGTGTTTATGGCAACAGTCATTTGAGCGGACATCTGAGCAACAAGAACGTCTAGATTTGTACTTGAAACTAGATAAGTAACCCCTTTGTTCTTAACACCTTTGTTCTTATCGCCCAATGTTATCACACTGAATAAAAGAAATAGGCACGACCTGCTCTGATACCACTTGACAAGATCGAAACATACGAGGTTTATAAGCGATAAACCCAATAAAGTTAAATATGAATCCACCATAGAATTTGAGAGAAAATTTCGAATTTGATTGATATAATAATTGATTGAATGAAAATTACATAAAAGTCACTTAAATAGGGATAAAACAAATTCTAATCCTATAATAATTTATCCTAAAGCCTAATTAATAAAACAAAATAATTTACMAAAAAAACCTAAAAAATGGTAAAACTTGGAACTCAAATTTGAGACCCTAAAAACCTCTAATGCTCGAAAACTCTCTTACGTCATGGAAAAGTGATGAGTCTTGCTCATCTCACCGTTTCCTTTCGGATAAATATTTTATACTTAGAATTCTGACATCAAGTATCATATTTGTATATTTACCATCTTACCCCTCTTCGCCAATTGTTCTTCAATATCGTGGGCTATTTGTTCTATATTTGTTTAGCTCAGGCAGTACTTCAATTCGCCTTATGGTAATTCCATTTATCATGTGAAATAGACGTCTTAATACATATGGTAAGAGATAAATTTGTTTTAAGGAAAATGTATTTACACAGGTCTCAATAGTTTGAATTTATATCATAATATCTTCATCTACTCTTTTCAACAATGTTATTTTAGCAGTTCTGATACTAAACCTTGTTTTGTAATCGATTTCTGAATTCTTTGTTGAATTCTTATTTTACTAGCTCGCACTTTGTTTTAATAAAACATGACTATACATATACAAATAAATGTGAATTTGTTAAACATCATCCCTCCACCTGAATACACTTTGTGGTGTTTGAAATTTTTTCTTTGCCCAAATTGCAAACAAAACCATTTTGACTTCTAAATAATTCAGATTCATGTCTCCAACACAATGCGCACCATAGAAATATCTTTTTTCATAATGATCAAGGATAAAACTTAATATAATTAACAAAAAATAATATGTAATACTCGAATATTATATATGTAATCTTAATTTACCTTGACATTGAGTAATTGTAATTCATTAAAAAACCTTCAAGAATTTACAAATTAAACGGATTAAAGAAAAATAATAAAAACTTATAAAAGGTGACGACAATATTTAAATTTTATTTTTTGGTCATTTTTGAAAAAGAAAAGCATGTTTCATAATATTATTTTTAAGGATCATAAGTGTAGTTTTAAAATGATAAATATGCAATGTTTTTTTTGAAAGGAATAAATATATTCAATTGAGTCATGTGATACGTTGGTAATTTAATTTGTTAGAAATATTCCCATCGAAATATATTTTTTCTCTAATTGTATGATATTCTTTTTTAAATAAAAAAGATATTTATGTTTAGATTATTGTAGCATCAACTTTATCTATCTTTATTTCCTAAATTATACGCAAAACATATAATAGTATAAGGAAGGATAATGACCGTTTGCCTTAACCCCACATTATTCCCAAAACCAAAAACTCTACCCTCCCGCCTTTTCTGGTTCTATTCATCCACCAATTCGAAACCAAAGTCCAGTCATCAGTCGCTACAGATAGACGGTTCTCACACTCTCCAACCAGTTTCTATTAGTTACCTTCAAATCTGCACTTATTCACAACTTTACCAACTTGGCCTCCCTAATACTTTGCCCGCTGCTTTTGCCGGCCCCATTCTCTAAATTCCCTCCAACATTCTCCAAATTCCCTCCAACATTCTCCCAAAAAGTAAGGGCATTTTCGCAAATTACTGCAAAATCCAATGCCTTTTCCCTTTGAATTTGTCTTCCTTAGTCCTCCCTATTAAATTTCTGCCTTAACCATTAAGCTTCATATTTCTTTCCTAACCGACCTTTTTTTAATTTGTATCGAATTCTTTTCCCAACTAAACCGGAAAAAAATAGTTAAATTATTATAAATATAAAAAAGTACCAAAAAGCCCCAATAATAAATCCCCATTCTCCTCCCAAGCCCTAATTTTTCCGCCTCTACTCAAAACCAACGTTCCTGCTCTTCTTCCCTTACCTTCCGCTGCCTTGTTCTTGTTTTTCCGGTGACTCTCCAACTTCGTTTTATTCTTGGATCTGTTAGCTGGCCGTCCGATCAGACCAGTTTCACAACTCTAGACAAAAACCTTGGTAAAGATCCTGTTTTCCACGCGCCAATATCGCGTACGTGTTCGACACGCGCAGGGAGAAAAGCATGGTGGTCAATGGCCGGCCTCTTAAACGCATGAAGAGAAGGGTAACAGCAGATCTGAATGACTTTCTAACGTTTCCTGCTGCCGATGACCTGTCTCCGGTGATAGGATCTGCCGGAGGGCCTTTCAGAACCTGCGTTAAGGCGTTTTTATCTAAGCACGCGCTTTTGCCGCCTCCATCTTCCCTTTTCCCCCACCTGTTGACGTGGCAGATCCTCTTCCGCGTTGGCGACCTCACCTTCGAGGACAGCAATGGCTCCACTCCGGAGGTTGTCTGTCTAGATGTCGTCGAGGAGGACGTCGCTAGATCGAGATCTATTTATTGCGATCAGTGCCGAGTCGTTGGTGAGTTTCACTCAACGAGTCACCCTTACGAGGCAACTCGTTCTGTACACTTTCCTATTATTTAGAAAATTAAAGGTTTCTCTATTTATTGATGATAAGAGATGTGTCATGCATGCAGTTTATTTGCTTTCTCGTTTGTCGCATCGTATATTTACGTTAACACGAGGACTTGTGCAATGCCAGCTCGTTGGGGAGCTAACTTACCCCGTTATCTTACTAGGACATCGAATGATTACAAAAGATAGAGCTCATTGTTTGTAAATAATTATTACTAGCGTTGTCGCTGAAGCTGATGGTAATTTGATTTGCTTTAGGTTGGAGTAACAATCCTGTTTGCGCGAAGCGTTACCATTTTATAATCAAGGCAGATGGAAATTCAATAGCTGGCTATAACAAGTCATGTCCGGGTTGCGGTGACATCCATCATCTTTCTGAGTCTAGGTGAGTATGGTTGCAATGGCATATTTTATTTATGTTGCTTTGAATTGTTCTATGTGAGTGATTGCCAATTGTAGTCCGACAAGTAGGGTCTGCTGCTTTTGCTGAAATATGATCTCTTGTTTTCCAATGATGTATGCTATGATTGTTGGAGTTACTACTTCCCCAGTGTTATCTACTAATGACCATGTGATAAAAAAGGAGCACTATTGCAACCTAGTTTCACCTTCTTGCTAATCTTGACTTTCTAATAAAAATGGTGGAAATTGGCGCTATTCAGTTTCATTTTAATGCAGCAAGGAATTTTTTTAAGGGAGATGCAAAATAATGAGTGTGCGAAAAATGGGAAAATTTCCAGAATCCCTTAAGATGTGGGCACAATTTGATTTGCTCTTCAGGGTATCTGTTTTAAATGAAATTGTTTGCAGAAGAGAACTTTTTGAATGCATGATAATCACATTTAATGAAAAATATTGCACTTCTTTAATTTAAATGGACAAAACATAAAGATGCTTAAAGCAGCTTGGAGAGAAAAGAGAAGAAAGAGGAAGAGGTCAGTTGTCATCAGCATTTACTGGATTTTTGTTTGCTTTCTCTTAGARAATTATTTCTCGATCTTCCCTCATATGAATTCTCCCCTAATCCATTCACATTCAAGACAGAGATAAAGTATATCCGTTTAAAGATGCAAGGGCCTTCCCAGTTCCGACAGCCAAGTGTTTCTGATTCTACTAACAGAGGACTTTAGTAAGAGAACTTCTGAGAAACATGACCATTGATTGAAGGATTACATATCAATCAGTATCATATTGAAGCTTCCTTTAGATTTTTCAGCTAATTGTTATTATATATGTCCGTATAATTCAAAATGTACAAGATTAATTGACTGGGGGACTGAATACTTAACAGCAGGTCAAGTTATCCATGAGTTTCCTGTTGGCTGGATTTGATATTATTCACCATAATTTAGTATGACAACTTGCTCCTGAGTACCACGTTAGCAAAAAAGTGATAGAATAGCTTGTGTGTATATCTTAAACAACTTTAGTATATCATAGATATACTATTGCGTCACGATTATTCTCAAACAGTGGTTAGCTAGGGAAGCTTTTTGGAAAATTTTATTTCATATTCAAAAGTATTCAGAAAAACCTAGGTTTRTGATGCCTYAAATATTAATTTACAAATAACTCCAGACATAGGAATCAAGTTGGCGCAATTTCCAAATTTCAAGGGCCAAGGTAACACATATTTATTTATAGGGACTTAATTGACACTTGCTTCGAGGGATTTTTTACTCAATTCTCATACTTCAAGGGATTAGTTTGACACATTTTTATTTCGAATGATGAAATTGATGCAACATCATATTTGGGGACTAAATTGTCATTAACCCATTTGTATGTTTGAGTTTTTTGATGAGGAAAAGTGCATATTATTGTTAATTATTGGAAAATTAGAACCTTTAAAGGCTAAAGAATTTAAAAATCTTAATTAGTTTCTTATTCTGTTTACATGATAGGTGACTTAGTGACATACAGTTTAAATGTAAAAAGCCATTCATATGTAACGAGTGGGAAGTGCAGAAATATTTATTAGAATTCTTTCACGTTTCATAGGCTGAGGAATGATGGTAGCCATGTAAGTAAACCATGCCTGGATGGGACAACACACRCCAATCTTATATTCTTAATGAGTTGTTCTTTTGAAACTAGAATGTCTCGTAGAAAGCTGAATCACCTTTTTGATCTGTTGGATTTTCTTTAACTTTCGTGCTATAAGATCTAAGGGTCACTGAAAATGTTTAAGCTTTTCAGTAAACTACAAAGTAGTTATTTCTGAAAGCTGAATCACTTTTTTGACCTGCTGAATTTTCTTCAACTTTTGTCCTATAAGGTCTAAGGGTCTCTGAAAATGTTTAAGCTTTTCATAAACTACAAAGTAATTATCTCTCTCATGAAATGTGTATTTTTGCCAAAGTTGCAGGTACTGGACTTCCACTTTATATTTTCTGTTTATTAATATATTTGACAAATTGGTTACTGCAAAATCACTGCATTGAAATTTGATTGATCTAAGTTCTTATACTTTGTTATTTATTACATTATTATGCTTGTTGGGTTAATTGTTGACTTAAACAACCAGAGAAGAAATGGAATTTATGATCGGTAGATTTTTATTACTGTCAGTTTGACATTGATCCTTTTAGTTGTATGGTTGTGTTATTATGTTTTGTGGCTATTGGCTCCAATTGCAAGAATGCATTACAGAAGTGATTTTGAGAATCTTAAAGTTAGTCTGTTTGCAGCATCGATTGTGTTGATTGCATGGTTTTGCTATTGTTACTTGTCCTTACTTCAGTAATCAATATTCCATGTGATACTGTCAGTGCTCAATATTCTGATTTTTCTGTCACCTTTTCATTCATTTTTTCTTCATTTTGTATATGTTAACATGGGGTCATGAATTTCTTTTTTCCTTTTCTTGTTCGTTGTTGCTGTTTCTTTTGGGGATGCAGATATTTTTTTCTTTAAAATTTTTCTTGGAAAAGCAATAATAGCCGGTTCATCTCATTTGTGATCTTGTGCAATTCAATTAGTGCTGTCCTTTGGCTCCTTCCTCTGTAAAATTTTACATCTTGCCTCGTGTACCAGTTGAAACTTTTTGGATCACCAATGGCCTGAAACTTTTACACTTTTCATCATTGCTAAGAGGATGATCCCTAATCAAATGTCAATTTTCTCCCAGGTGCAAGTCATGTAATCATGTAATGACCACTGAAGATGTTGAGGACTGGATGTATCACCAGCTAGAGGACACAACTCACCTTTTGCATGGTGTAGTCCATGCAAATGGATTTGGTCACCTGCTCAGAGTCAATGGAAGGGAACTTGGCTCTAGGCTACTTTCTGGACGGCACATCATGAATTTCTGGGATCGGCTTTGTAAAATCCTTGGAGTCAGGTAAGTAGGCTTACTGTTGAGGCACCCTGTAGATTTTTGAAATTTGGTTTCCATATGCRGTAACTTTAGAACCCTTTCAATTGCATTTTGATATGGAGAAAGTAGTTCCGCGTTGTTTCTCAATAGAAGGACTTTCTGAAAAATCTTTTTTGATATTTAGAATGAGAACTAGAAAGTTATCTGAAAACAGGGCTGCATGTGTCTTCTCTGCTTTCACATTTTGTTGTGTTTTGGGGAAGTGCAAAATGCAGTAACACAGGTCATGCATGTTTTTTGTAGAGTGTTCACTATCTTGAAAACAGGAAACAGTTTGAACATGAAATCATTATCTTGACAAAAGCTTAAACATTTGTGCAGATAATTGTACTCAGAAACTTACACTGCTTAATCTTTTCTTTCACAAAATTTAATTATTTGTTTTTCTGTTATAAAATGCTAATATGTTCTGCAATTGGGATTAGTGATCAGTTTATCTCCCTGTGGATGTTATTCTTGCWTAATGGCTTTAACTTTTTTCAGGTGTACTGCTTGTTTTCATCGTTATTTGACTCTACATAATTAAATTTAACTTGATTCCACGAACAGGAATGTCAGTGTAACAGACGTGTCAAAGAAGTATGGTTTAGAGTTCAGACTACTACATGCTATGACAAATGGTCGACCATGGTATGGAGACTGGGGTTATGAGTTTGGTGCTGGAAGTTTTGGTTTGACTCATGAAGCCTATAAATTATCTGTGGAGAGTCTTTCATCACTTCCCTTGTCCCTATTTTTATCACAAGGACGGAAACCACATACACACCTACAGGATCTAATTTCATTTTATCAGTCGCTGTCAGAACGTGAACTTGTAAATATTAGAGATTTGTTTAGTTTTTTGATGAGTTTGATCCATGATGTGCATAAATCTCCATTGAGGATTGATGATTCTGCATACAAGAAGCATCAAACTTGTGACTCCAGAGTGTTGTGTGCATGGACCAGCAGTGATATTGCTCGYGTTGAAGAAGCAATGTTTAGGGTACTGAGGGCGGTAACTAGAWCTAACTGGGTCAGCTGGCGGGCTCTCAGGGGTGCTGTTTGCAAGGTGGGACCTCCTGAGCTTCTAGATTACTGTCTCAAAGAACTAAAGGGGAAACAGGCAATGGATGGAATGGTAGTAAATGCCCGTTGTAGCCCTGATTCAGGGGCTATGGAGTACAGGTGAGGAGATTCATTCTTTTTAATTTATTATTTTTCTCTGAATTGTTCTGCTTTCTTCTCTGGATCTATCTATTAGCTGTGTCTAAAGCAAATCATGACGACCCAGTTACATAATGTGTTTTAGTTGCATGTTGTCTTCTAGCATCTTAGACTAGCTGCTCTTCATAATTGACTTATGAAGTTGGTGTGCTATTTCTTGCAGACTTGAGCCAGGAACTGTCCCCGTCACTGTAAATAAAACTACATATTCATCAGCTCCCTCAAATTACCCATCTGAAGTGCACATRCTGCAGGATCTTAGGTACTTGTATGATGCCATGCTTTGGCCGCAGACCATGTCATCTCATGTACCTCAGGGAAAAAGAGATGTTGCACTTAGGTCAGCTATAACTATTCTTGATTGCAAACAGTTTGTGAAAGACTACCAGCCTGAGAAATTCTTGCCGATGTCAAAACCACATGCAATACAGTTGTTGTGTGAGGTGGACCTCATGGAACCATCCAATGGATATGCCGTGAATCCACCTCCAGAGCTGCTTATTCTCTCTGCAGATGCTACTATCTCTGACCTCAAACAAGAAGCATCAAGGACTTTTCAAGATGTGTATTTGATATTCCGAAGATTTCGAGCTGAAGAGCTTATTGGCTATGGTGGTGTGGATGAATCTACCCAAGTTAAGCTATTGTTAGGGTCTGCTGAATATGTCAGAGTTAGAGGGAAGTGCATGGGAAAAAATGGTTTGAGTAGGTTTAGAATGGAGAGGGGTGTCGAGAGGTGGACTGTAGATTGCTATTGTGGGGCAAAGGATGACGATGGAGAAAGGATGCTGGCTTGTGATGCCTGTGGTGTATGGCAGCATACGCGGTGTGCCGGGATTCCAGACTCTGATGCCGTTCCTATGAAGTTTGTCTGCTATCGATGCAGATATGCAAGTCAAGCGATGAAAACAAGTCAAGCGATGCAAGTCAGCGGGAGCTGCAAGGGCAAAACGGTGGGTTCTGTCGCGGGTTCTGCTGGGATTGGCTTTGGGAAAAGCTTGGTGAACACTGTTTGATATGGCGCTGGAATCTGTATTTTGTAAATTGTTTTTCTTTAGGTCTTAAAAGAATGTGTATATTAACCGGGCCTCAAGAATGCAATCGGCGCAAGATAGTTTCCCCTCATAATTTCTGTAATTAACTTCTTGTATAAAACTTGTAGCTTAGTATATCTTGGTAGAGGTTATAATGTTAATCGGAAAAGAAAATAGGTAGCCTGTGGTTCTGGACTAATGAAAATTGAAAGGAATGTTGCTGCAAGTAACTGAAGTTAAAAGCGAAGAAAGTATATATGAGTGCGACGTATTTGTCCTCAAAGTTTCGGGGCTTTTAGTCTGTCGCTAATATGGTTGAAGAGGTAAATTTGGTAGTACTTGGGGGTTATAGGTCCATGAAGGAGTTTGATAACTTGTGATTGTTAAATCTTGATTCTCGTGGGACAGTAAATGAGAGAACTGATTTTGGGCATATCTGACGAGCTTGTTTGTTTGTCTTTTTCGCTCTAAYGCTTTGGCTCAAATTAGGTGATCTTGAGCAATTCGAGATTGAGCAGAATTGGGCTTTTGTTCTGACTCTGACTCGCGTTTTTGACTAGACAAATAGGCTCCAATTTTAATGATCTAACACCTCATTCTCAAAAGTTCAAGACATGTAATTGAAATCTCTACAAGGTCGCAATGCAATCAACATGGTTTAGGACTTGAAAAATGCCTTTCTAAATTTTAATATTAGTAGTCAACATCTATTACAAGTTTGTTTAACTTATGCGGAATAAACTAAATTTCTTGATTTGCATTTTTGAGAATAAAAGACAAATTTATTGTTGTTATTTATAAAGATGATACAATCTTACGAAAATCATGGTCGAAAGGTAAATATGATATGATTATTTTGAAACTAAAAAGATAAGTGGATGCTGAGGTTGTTTCTTTCTTACCATAATAATCAGATATTCTTTTTAATTTTATTTTAAAGATGTAACCAAATCCATAGATATTCATGATTTAATAGATTTCATTTCTTGCAGGATTTCATTTTAAGAACTAAAAATTGAATGGATTAGTAGCAGCTGTCTTGAGTTGTAACAGTTGAAGATTGGAAAGCTTTTATTGCTCATTTAAGGATTCATTAATTCCTATTCTCCTTTGAACATTATAAAATTGCTCCGAAACATTGTCGGTCATCTGCAAGGCTAAGGAAGAAATAGTTCTAGCGAAAGAGAGTAAAGATGGCCTCGTTGCTCAGCACTACCCTCATTTCCATCTCCATAATCTTTTCTCTTCCCTCCTCAATGGGCGACAATTACAAGCAAAAACCCATCCAACATATATGTCCAAAGACAAGCAATCCTAACGCCTGCTTCCAAAATATGAAAGTGGCTGAAAATGCCGATGTTCGAGGCTTTACTAAATCATCAATTGATTTAGCACTTGGCAAGGGTAAAGATATTCACGGCCAACTCAATATCCTTCATAAGCGTATAAAAGATAAGAATTTAAAAGAGTTATACCTATTGTGTTCTAAGAATTATAATGACGCTATTCGTGATCTTGCCATTGCCAAGAAAAATTTCAATTCTGGTCATCACAAAATTCTGTCTGTGGAAACAAACGATGCTTTCGAGGAGATTACAGCGTGCAAGAATGTATTTAGCAAAGCACGAAGCGATCCAGCACAGATCAAGAGGATGAATGATGAATTCTTAATCCTTATTGATACTGCTAGGGTAAGTTCTAGTGAGCTGCTTGTTAAGAAGTAAGTCAATTGGGGTTAGGGTTTCTAAATYTTGTGAGTTTCGAGTGAAACTTGAGTTTCTCTCTTTCTCTAGGTGATGATCTTCATATGCATATTCGAGTAGGTGAAATAAGACCTTCATGTGATATTAATTTACATATTTCTTTTCTTTTTAATTTCCTATTTTTATTCTTTTTACTTAAATTGGTAAAATTTTGCCACGCTCAACTAATTATTACAAGATTTGGTTATTTACATGAAATTCAGATATATATGCATTTCGTTATAAGTTCTCTTTAATTAATTTCCTTGTCCAAAGGAACAATTCGTCACATTTAATCTTCATTTGTAGTTATGGGAGTTACATGCAACTTTACTCAGTGAAAATTTAATTCTACCAAATTTCTTTCTGCAAAAGGAGTCGCTATTATGTAAGAAAATACCACCCAAAGGGTTACCTATTTTCCATTGAACTCAAAACCCAAACAATAAGCAACAATATATTATTTTAACTTTATAAATATAATTTGTGGGCCGCCTCATACAATCAATAGCCTCCTTACTCAGATGATCAGGACAACAATTGAATCTCAACTCTTCAACCGCTGTGGCTGGTCAGCAATGCCGCCATGCACAATGAAGACCATGGTTTAGAATTACCAAAGCCTTAGAAATCCCGTGCAATTCAGGCACTACAAAACATGTTATATCTTCAAGATTCTACTCTGCTGTTTTTGTCAGAAATAAAGTCTTCTGCTGGTAGAATGTAAAACTTGAGGTTCAAATTAGGTTTTCAAGGTTGATTTTTTTAGATTGGTTATGTACGGGAGATTTTAATGAAATTTTGGATAGCCATGAATATTACATGCTATTCATTTTCCTATAGGTAACATTATCAATGATTTTTAAGTTTAAATTTCATATTGACAATAATTAAGCTACTAAGAATATAAGCTAATTTGATGACTCCTAATCATTTTTAAAATAACAGTAATAATAATAGTCAAATCACAATATATATATTAATTTATTGTATAAATTTTAAAATTCATATTAAATTATATTTCGATATATTTCTAAAAACATATATTCTTTTACTTAATCGTATTAATTTAAATTTCATATTAAATATATTTTATATCAATACATAATACAAAATTTAGGTCATTCGATTAATTTAAACGAAAAAATTAAGGATTCACCTTGAATCCTAAACCCTAGGTGTAGTATTGTGTCTAAAGCGTAATGACGTCAATCGYGTTCGGAAAAAGGAAGGTGTGCTCCAAACGTGCGAACCGACAGCAAACAGTAGCTCTGATCGCGCTCGTGCTGCGTATGCAACTAGTTCAAGGAAAGGCGCACGGTGCCTGGACACCTGGTTGCCAGATGAGCTTCCAACAAACTATTTAGGGCAATATGCTCCTGGCCTACACAGCGATTGATCGACAGTGATGGACTGCATATCTGAAGCCAACGAGCAGCAGAATATCCAGTCCTGTATGATGCACAGGGATGATCGGCTGCGCCGATTCGACTAACAGCAAGCAACGATAAGGACGACGGACGAGCGGCGAGCAGTCGCGACTCGCGACAAGCAACTACGGTTTCGATAGGGGTAACAAACAACGATGCACGGCGCCGGGCAGAGGAAGAGAAAGCCGACATCGGTGAGGCAGAGGGAGGATGATGGCGGCGATTATAGAGAAGGGGAGGTAGCAGTGGTTGGGGGTTTCTTGTAGAGAAGATGACGCAGCGAGGGTTCTAGATCACGTTTCTCTCTTTTTTATTTTTTATAAAATAATAATTTATTTTTAATTGACACGTGATGACCTATAAGTCTTTTTGCTGCAAAATAACTAAATTACTAATAATTATAAATATACTTTTTTATTATTTTTTTGTTTTATTACCATTTTATAAGAGTAAACAATCATTGACAGCGGATACAGTCTTTATCTTGTACGAAACGCGGTTTTTGAAAAAAATATTGTTTTCCAGTATCCATCTCCTTCTTAATGGTTTACCTAATATAGTTTTTTACTACTCTTAATTCGGTCGAATTAGTTCTACTAAATATTTAGCTTTTAAAATTAAATAAAAAAAAACAGAGTTTGTAAATGAATGTCTTTCAAATTAATTCCAACAATATTAACAATTATAGTTAGAGAAATTAGAGTTTATTCTTAAAAAAAAAGCCTTTTACTGCTACTCTTAGCTAATTGATACATTTTTCAACACTGTGATACTTTTAGCACTGATACTTTATAATTTTTCATGTTTTTTTTTTTCGTACGTTTGAATACCTGTGGATACTTGTCTGTTATTTTTTACAAAACACTCAATGACTTTAAAAAAAAATAAAAATGCTTGTGTATAACTATATTTAATATATAAACTATAATATTAAAATAGATTTAGT
>MEJB01000040.1:369355-446202 GCA_001752375.1 Rhazya stricta | reverse complement strand
GTTATACCATATATATATCATTTTCTAAATAAGATACTGATAAACATATATCGTTAAGTGATTCATATATGATAATTTAAAAAATAAGATAAAGGAAGATGTATGTTCAAAATAACAAAATAAACATATAATGAATATGTCGCCGATCCAAGCGAACCCATTTCAGCCATCAGATTAGCAGCTTAACATGAGACTCTTAACTGTTTGATTAACCGGAGAAACACTGAGAACCTTCTTTTACTTCCCTTCTTCCATCTGCTTTCGACCTCCATAACTCGAAGCTCTCAAAGCTCTACCCAACCCCGCCATAGCCACCCCATCATCTCCCTTTCTCAGTAGCTGCCATCATCTTCACACCCAGCCACCGCCACCATTATCTTCACACTTTCGACCTGCGCCATTTTCATCAAATTTTGGAGATATTTCTCACCAGGTGGAGTCGGAATCTGAAAATGAAAAGCTAAACAACTCATCTAGATCCCGTCATAACAGAGAATGGAAAGGGCTAGTGAGCGATGAAGTTGAACCCCCTGCTTTACAAAGTTCTGTAGTTGACAGCACTCGTCTTGAGAAGGAAAGTCATGGTAAAGTTGGTAATGAAAGCCGATCAGTTTCTCCTCAGCTAGTTATGCAGAAGAAAAGAAGGCGGCCTGAAGAACGACAGCACAACAAGGTATTTTTATTTTCCCCCTTCATATGTAGGAGCTTTTTTAATGCATAGATATTGTTCGATAAGATAGAGGGGCCGCTTTTGCTCTTTAGTTGTATATGGTTTTGAGATTCTATCTGTTTGGTATTTTCAGTTCCATATGCTAGCTGTAACTTAAAATTTTTGTGTTGTTAATTTCCTTCTGCATTTTTAAGAGGGTCATGTGACATGTCTGCTTTGTTTCTCTCTGTGTTTGGGATTCGAGGGATATATTTTGACTTTCTATTGAGCTTTTCTCTTAAAAGGACATTGGGTCAATCTTTTCAAATCCTATTTGAACTCATTTGGTAGATGTTTCCTTTGATTGGTTTGGATATGGGATGTATGGCGTTAGCTGGGGAGGGGTGAAATTTCACGTTGTTGTGAGTACGAGGTAGAAAGATGCTGGGCAGAATATTCTAAAATCTATTGAATTAACATTAAGAGCCTGGTATGTAATTCGCACATTCACATCCATTTAAATGGTATCCAATTGCTTATTGTTGTTATGTAACATGGATACTTCCTTCTTCTTCCAACTCAAGGGTGTCTAAATTGTTTGAACTCCGCATCGGAGKATAATAAAAGAAACTTTTTGTATCAAAGATTTTTCTTAGATTCAGGCTAATGAATATGGAAAATCTTTGGGGGTGTGGCTGTTTGTAATGCAGTATCATGTTCATCTTTGTTTCAACAATAGATGAGGTTCCTGAGCCCTCCAACAACTAATTTTATATGACAAGACTGAACTGTAATATGGAAAAATCTTAGGGATGTGACAAAATGAACGCAGTAATTCATTCATCTTGTTCTGGGGATTGATAAGGTTGCTATTATTGTTATTTTTCATTGAGTCGACCTTCACATGCTGTCAGCTACCCTTTTCTTCTTTATTTATTTATTATTATTTAAGTTATAAAGAATTTTCATGTGGTTTGGATCTGTTCTTTGCTCTATTGTCCATCGTCTTAGAAAATCCCAGTATCTGCATCGAGTATTTGAGAATCATGATTTTAGGTTGAATAATTCTGAATGTTCTAAAATAGTTAACTTAGATTTTAGTGGAATTTGTTCTTTGCTTCTGTGTATCTTTCAAGCGATTCCTCTGGTGTGCATCTTTGTGAATCATGATTTAAGGTGTAAACAGTTTTGAATATTGAATAGTTACATTACATTCTTGCTTGTACTTCTTTTCTTTTTGCTTTTCCAATAGTTCAGATCCATTTCTTCCTTGAAACAGGTAAGCTGTAGATGTTACAGAAATTGTTACCTCTGGGAAATTCTTGTGGATTTATCATGAAATCCAGCATTTTCTGTAGTGAATCATGCTTCCATTTATTTTGGGAGGAAAATAGGGTGGTCGCTCAGTTTTGTCCTTCTCATAATGTTATAGGTGGACATATCAAGGCAATGCTGCTTGATCTGTCCTTATAAATTCAAAAGCTTTGTGATGGAAGTGCTGGTTTAGCTTTGCTAGAGCTGTTGACTTCAAGAAAACATTTTAGATTCAATTCTTGGGATTTCCACAATAGATAAGTGCTAAATGAATCTATTTTTTTGTGAACAACTTTGGATTCATTGGAAAAGAGCTTATTTCTTATTTCTTGCATGGAGGTGCTCTTCAGTTTCTTGATCATATTTAAGATGTGATTGGCCAAATAAATATATTAGYAATGCAATTCTCCATAAAAATGTTGCATTTCATTGTTCTTGACTTTTCTACATTGTTCCCTTCTGAATGTCATTTTATTATAGATGTTGGTAGCTTACTATTGTATTTCTCTATTTCCATCTCTAGGCGTTCCTGGGGATGAAATTTTGAAGGCAAAAGCTTGTGCCAGGCTTTTCAAGAAGAGGGGGGAGGGGGGGGGGGGGGGGAAGGAAGAAAGAAGGTTGTGCCAAGGTCAAGAAGTTCACTAATTGGACTCGTTTAGGTTCAGAGAACAACAAAGGAAATCCATAGAGAACATTTAAGTAGATTTTTTTGGGAAAAAAATTTAGAGAAAGATATTGTTGGTGATATCATTATCATTTTGAATTGTTTGAAATTGTGAAATAAATATTATTGAATTGATACATATAATGACAATTATATATTCTTAACCTTTGTGGTTTAAATATTATAATCTTTATAGTGAATATACTTGTAAAATAATTATGTAATAATTAAATTTAAAATTTAAAATTAGCTTTGGATTATTTTAATTTTTTAAAAATTTTAATCAGAATTTGTAAGAAAATACTTTGAAAATTTACAACGAATATTTGATGGATATTTCAATATTTATTTTTTGTTTTCAATGAATTTTATTAATTTTAGTTTTTTAATTTTATTTTATATAATATGAGTTAGAAATTCATCGATAATTACATATTGGATATGTTCGACGGATTTTTGATGGGATATTCTGTTGGAAATTTCTGATGAATTTTTGATAGAATATTCTGTTGGAAATTTCTGACGAATAATTTATGGACGACTTTTTTCACAATAACTGATCAGCACAACGTTTAGGGCTCATCCCTACACAATCGCTGATTTTGCTCAAATAAGGTGGTGTTAGTGCACTTGCCCAGTAATTTGCAAAGTCCACGTATTAAGGCACTTGCTTGAGTGCCAACAATTGCTCATCGGGAAGGGTTTCCCGAATAGGAACTTGATCRTCATTCTTCACTTCTAGCTCCAACCTAGAAAGGTGATATGCAACCAGATTCTCTACGCCCTTCTTATCTCTGACTTCTAAATCAAATTCTTGTCCAAACAAGATCTACCTAATTAACCTAGGCTTAGCCTCTTTCTTAGAAATCGGATATCGAACGGAAAAATATCAATAAAAACAAACTTCACCCCATGAAATACACTCCAAACTTATTGAATGCAAAAACCACAGCAAGCAGTTCTTTCTTAATRGTAGTATAGTTCATTTGTACTTTATTTAATTTCATACTGGAATAGTACATGGAGAGAAACATCGCGTTTTTACTTAGTCCGAAGACAACACCAACAGCGTAATCGCTAGCATTACACATAAGCTCAAAAGAGAGAGGCCAATCAAGTGCAGTGATGATAGATACACTAATGAGGGCCTCTTTCAATGCCTCAAATGCTTTAACACAACTATCAAACTCAAACTTCTTTCTTAGCTGCAATAACTCACAAAGTGGTTGGAGAACTTTGAGAAATCTCTGATAAATCACCTATAAAAGCCTGATTACTCTAAGGAACTACAAATTCCGTTGAAATTTGATGGAGAGGCCAACTTCTCAATCACTTCGATCTTTGCCTTTTCCACCTCAAGTCCCTTGGCTGAGACCTTGTGGCCTAGGACTATTCCTTCATCTACTATAAAATGGTATTTCTCCTAGTTGAGAACTAAATTCGTCTCCTCACAACAAATCAGAACTTCCCCCAAATTCAACAAAAAATCATCAAAGGAATATCCGAACACGGAAAAGTCRTCCATGAAGATCTCAAATGTTGTCTCCACAAGGTTAGAAACGATCGCCATTATACACCGGCGGAATATTGTAGGAGCGTTACATAACCCAAATGACATCCTCCTAAATGCAAAAGTTCCATATAGGTAAGTGAATGTTGTCTTCTCTTGGTCGGAAGATGCAATGGCTATTTGATTATATCCTGAATAGCCATCCAAGAAGTAATAGAACCTCTTCCTGCCTAGTCTATCTAGCATCTGATCAAGAAGTGGTCCTTTCTTGTGGCACTGTTCAGCTTGCAATAGTCCCTGCAAACTCTCCAATTTGTTACGACTTTAGTRGGGATCAACTCTTTCTTTTCATTTGTAACCATAGTCATTCCTCCCTTTTTCGGCACACACTGAATCGAGTTTACCCAAGGCTATCAAATATGAGATAAATAATGTCTGCATCAAGACACTAATCTCCTTCTCCACAACTTTTTTCATATTGTATTTAGTCTYCTTTGATGTCCCATTGAACTGCTATTGCATTGCTGCAACAAACTTTTGTGCATACAAATGGAGGGCTAATCCCTATTATGTCAGCCATTGTCCACCCCATAGCTCTCTTATRCTTTCTCAATATGCTYAATATTAATTCTTCATTKACATTCAACAAATTTAYAGAAATAATGAYAGGTAAAGTCTCCCCATTTCCTAGAAATGCATTTTTCAAGTGTGATGGGAGGGGCTTTAAACCAAGTGAAGGGGATTGTTCAATAGAAGACTTATATTAATTTGAACTTTTTGAAGATGGACTTAAGGGCTCAAATTGCTTTTCTTGTAGGGCCTCTTAGTAGTCACTAACTTCGCTAGATATTCATCTTTCTCATCATGCTCCAGAAAATCATTCAATTCCAAATCTATAATTCTGCTCATTCTTGTAGCATCAATGCTGCAGCATTGCTAGAGATTTGTAGCTACTAAAGAATCAACTACATCGGTAGATGAGCACTCTTCAACCGCATTGAGGAACTTCATTGCATTGAGGATGTTGAATGTCACCTCTTGATCATAAACTGCCATGGTTAAGTCTCTTTTTTGTACATCGATCAAGGCTCATCCAGTTGCTAAAAATGGTCTCCCAAGAATAATGGGGACTTCTTTGTCTTCCTCGTAATCAAGGATAATAAAGCTAACACATCCTCAATCTTTCCCTCAGGATAGGCAAATGATCTGTCAGCTAGTTGAAGAGTGACTGTGGTCGTCTTGCTTCTCCCATTCCAAGCTTTCTGAATACTGACATAGGACTTAGCTTAATACTAGCAACAAGGTCACATAAAGCTCTCCACTGTAAGTGCTCCCAATAATACATGGGATGGTGAAAATGCCCAGATCCTATGACTTCYAAGGTAATTTGTTTTGCAACATCAAACTACGCTTCTTAGTCAAAGCCATGGTCTCGTACTCTTTCTGTAATAYYCGGGATTTTACTTTTCATGAATTTTATTTGATCGTRTGAATTTGTGTGCCAATTAGGGTTGGATAATTTTCTATGTGGTTATTATTTTATCGTACGTTTAATAAGTATGAGATTATCGTGTTAATCGAATGAGGGTCCTTGGTTGGTTGGAGGCTCAACTTGTTGGGATTATTCKTTTTTCATTCGGAAACTAAATTTTTACCGAAAGGAAATCCATAGAATTTAATTTAATGGACTGGATTGGTTATGAAATGGGAAGGCCCGAAGGGTTTGGGTTAGGGCCCAAGTTTAAAAAAAAAAAAAAAAACCTAAACCTTTCTTCTTCCTCTACATTTCTGCAGCCGCCAACCCCCCATTTCCCAAAAATTCTAGCCGCTGCTACCCCTCCTCGCTGCACTCACTGCCTCTCCTTTCCCAATGCTACGCCGACCGTCTTTGCCAATTGCTCGAGAGGTTCGCAGTGGGCCACGGTCGCAATCCATCTCGACTTCGTTGCTGTGTGCTGCTCAACCGGCTCGCGCAATGCTCGATCGAGAAAAACTAGTCGACCGTCCGTACACAGCCAGAGCTCGTCCTGGTCTGAACCTCATGATGAGCTATCTCCCAGATCTGCCGTCTCTGCTTGTCGCGTGTTGTTGTTGCTCGAACTCCTCGCCGATAGTATCTGTGACTCTCCTAGACCCGCGGCCCTAGGCACTGAAGCTTGCACATTGCTCGTTGTCGCAAGATAGTGCTCGCCAGCCGCTCTTCGTCACATCTCCTTCTCTGCTCGCCGAGATCACCACTCGACGCTGAGAGAAACAACCTGTTTGAACCGAATCTGGAGCTCTCTGTGTGCTGCACAAACCGACCAGATCAAATCACCATCGTCAGTGGATTGCAACCTTCTGCTTGGGTCGAAGCCCTGTTGACGGCCAGCCGTTGCTSACYTACGTACACATCGTCGCGACTGGAGCCCGTTACTGCTTGTCGAAAACTCGACTGGAAGGAGAAACTTCCTGACTAGATCTCTCCAGATTTGCAACTTTGGTCAACCACTCACCAGAAGCCTCGCTGAAAATAAGTTTATTGGAGGCAATTGTTGGGCCAACAGACGCCCAGGCTCCCAGATGCCCAGGCGACCAGGCACCCAAATGCTCAGGCGACCGAGCGCCAAACGCCTAGGCGACGTGGGCTGTTGCGTGCGCGTTGCCTGAGCGCACGCCTTAGGCTCAATGCCACTTCCTCGACACTTGGAGTTTGTTGATTTAAAGGTGAAAATATTACTATTTGATATTGGAATTTGATGATCTATGTAATCATGTCCTAAAGTAAAATTGTGGGAGAACATAGATTAKGTTTTATACTCGAGCTAAGGAGTTTAAGTTACACTTTAAGAATGTGATAAATTGGCGATGTGGGAATTAAGTATGGGTTAAATTGGCAAATGACGTTCATGGGATGATTTTTGAATGTTTTAAAACTGGACAATCATATTAAATGGACCTTCTTTTATAATCATAATTAGGTTGTTTTCAAGCACATTGACGTAAAAAACGGTCGAGGGGCCCTGTTTTGCAATTTAAATAAGAACCTTTAAYGTAAAGGACTCCATGTAAGTAAATTCTGGCATTTTCATTAATGCATATGGATTGATGTTTTTAAATTCCTTTTTGGTAAATTGAATGTGTTGAATCTGAATTCTATGTAAGTAAATTCTTGCATTCTCATTAACGCATATGGATTGATGTTTTTAAATTCCTTTTTGGTAAATTGAATGTGTTGAATTTGAATTTTATGTAAGTAAATCCCTATATCCGCCTACCTTTCTCGTTATGTGTTATATGGTGACTGTATTAGAATGTGTTATGATTGTATTGAATGATTTCACATAATATATATATTTTGTGCTGTTATTTTGTTGAATAGTATTTATATATAGTTTTATGTAGTTCATGTCATGGGAATGTAGTTGTAGTATTCTATATCATTCCTGGCATGAGCCATTCATACATTTAGAAAGCGAATGATTTAGGAAATGAAATTTGAAAGGAAATAAAATGTTATAAATGAATTATTTTTAGGAAAAAGGTTGAGATTTTTGGAAAGGAGCGTAAACCTAGCCATGAAAGATGTGAGTGGGAAATAGGGCGCGGGGGACTGGCGCACCCGACCCAACCCTCTTGGAGGGTAGGGAGATACGTAATGTTCACCTCTTCGGAGGTGAAAAGATGAAAGGAAAAGTAAAGTAATGTTAACTACTTTACGATTTTACCGGTAGAAAATGTAATCGGGTTCCAAAGAATAATGGCCCACTGCAAGCTTAATGGCTAGGCATTACACTACGTGAGCTCAYGACTTTAATGAAATRGAAAGGTTTTACAAAGTTCTTACATTTTGAAATGAAAATTTATTAAAAGTATTTAGAAAGTTTTACTGAGGGAGTGAACTACGAATTCATAACAGATAGTGCACTTCACATACATTCATGCATAGAATTTACTTACTGAGCTTTATAGCTCATTCCATTTCCTCCATTCTGCATTTCAAGTGATGTGTAGCCAGATTGTGTGCGGAGGTCGCTTGTGGGCAAGTCTTGATACCCCAAAGCATTACTTAAATAAATTTTACTGAATAAGATAGATGGTTGTCTAGAGAAGTTTTATGTATTGTTTAAGATATTTCTTTATTTGTTTAACTAATCGTGTTTTAAATTCTTTCAAGTTTTCGCAAATTTCAGTTTTGGTAAATGTTAGGTTGGTAATGAATGGTTGGAATACAATATTTATTATTTTAGATATTTGGGTTGGAATTCATGTTGTTTATGGGTGTCGAAAATGTTTGAGAACCATTTGAATGTATATAGGGGAAATTACAGAGGAAACTATGTCGAAATTTTTATAAAACTTTTTAGACAAGTGTCCAGATTTATTTATTTTTACTACAGTAGTTGATATGAATATGAGTTAGGTCAGTAATATTTTCGGCTTAGGACAGYTCCTAATCTGGAGGTGTTATACTTCCAACCTCCTCTTCTTGGTCAAGATGTCCTTCATGAACTTTACTTAATTAGGCATTTGTTCAAATGCCTTTGCTATTGGAACATTAATGCAGAGTTGTTTCAAGATATCAAGCTTGTTAAACTACTTATCTCGTGCTTTTTGGAAACCATTCGAGAAATGGTAGCTTTTAGTGGACCGGCTGAACTTCTGATCTTTCTGCTGGTTTTGGTGATGCTACATCATTGTTGTAGCATTCTTCCCTAGTCTGTGCTAGACTGATATTTATCATAATTTCAGCTTCTTTCTTTCTTTCCATCACTTCCTTTTCAACTGGAATTTTCATCTTTTGTCTRGGTCACTCAACTCCTTACCACTCTTCAAATTGATAGCTTTGCAATGTTCTTTTCCATCTCTTCTTGGAACTTCCATATCACTAGAGAGGGAACCTTGAGGGCTACTGTTTAAGGCATTGGCAAGCTGCCCCATCTGATTTTCTAAATTCCTAAGTYAAAAAGGTGTGACTTTGAAACATTGCATCATAACTTTAATTAACCGCATTTTGTTTCTGAGTATTCGTCTCATTCTTGGTAATGAAATTCTTCAGAAGTTTCTCAAGAGAACCAATTTGATCCATAGGTTATCCTTTTTGTGGTTGATTTTTTTCCTAAAATCCAGGCAGTCCAGAAAATCTAAAATGCTRCCCTTRTGCTTGGTTTCCTCCTTTGCCAACCCATGAAAGGGTAGGGTGGTTTCTYCATCTCGGATTTTAGGTGTTGGAATAAGGATTATTGTTCTTGCTGAAATTTTCTCTCGCATAGCATACTAATTAAGGGTTGGAAGGGTAGCTTTCTAGTTAATTCCCTTCTTCACAATAAACACAAAAGAGAGCTAAAGGTTGTGACATAGGGTTGTGATGTACTATAAAAAACCCACCTTGTAACTGCATGGATTTAAGCATACTATGAATTGATGCAACCTCAGTAGAGAGAGATGATGATGCATCAACTTCATGAACTCCAACTACTTTCCTCATATGTGATGGTGATGCTGGATCATTTCTGGCAACAAGCCATCGAAAGCTATTACTAGCTATTCTCTCTAGAATCTCAAAAGCATAATTATAAGATTTATCCAACAAAGCTCCATTAGCTGAAGCATCTGCCACGTTAYGATAATGAGAGCTCAATCCATTGTAAAATGTTTCCATTTGTATCCAATTGGAATCCCATGGTGAGGACACTTTCTCAAAAGTTCCTTAAACCATTGCCATGCTTCATAGAAGTTCTCATCTCCATACCGTTGAAAGGTTGTGATGTCGTTCCATAACTTGGCATTTTTAGTTGGGGAAAAGTATTTGAATAAAAATTTTCCTACCAAGTCATTCCGAGAAGTRACTGAATTAGGTGGTAATGTGTTCAACCAATCCCTAGGTCGATTCTTCAAAGAATAAAGAAAGAGCTTAATCCTTAATGCTTCCTTAATGATCCGCTGCAACACAGAGGAATCAGTCACATCTAAAAATAACCGAAGGTGGTTGATGAGGATCATCTGTAGCCATGCCGCTAAATTGAACCGATGTTAGAAAGCATCTAGAACATCAYTGGCTTTAACTTAAAATGCTGAGCTTCAATTAGAGGGCTTACAATCCTTGGCTGCAAATCGTCTAACATTGGTACTGCACAATCCCTAATGGCTTTGTTTCTATCATCTGCCATTACCTCAACATTTCTTGCTGCATTAACCTTGCAGTTGTTGTTGTAGCATTATGCTGTTCTTATCCAAACATTTCCTATCTTTTACTAGCTCTAGCACGTTGTATCCTTCTCCTAAAGCAAAAAGTCCTTTCTGGCTCAGGATCAAAGGGATATGTGTTGCCCCCTTTGGACATTCAAGAAAGAAAATCAACTTTCAAGAACACAAACAAAGAATAAGAGTGTTGAATAGAAATAAGAATATCAAAAACAATAGAAATTTAAACACTACTCAAACATATAAACAAAACGATGGTAAAAACTTGATAGACAAAATTGCATATGCAATTAAGTTTCACTCATGCAAGTATACACGGTCTACACAAGTAATACAGAGTGAATAAGAGTATCGTCCCACAAGGATTTATGGTTCAAAAGCAATGCTCTGAATTCCTAATAAAGTTAAATATTAGGTTGGAGTTTTCTCACTGAAAATAAAGCAAAATAACCTAAGTTATCTAATCACTATGATTCAATAGTAAACCAAAGCAAATCACACACAAGATGGTTAAGAGTTCTAAAAGTGATTAAGAATTCATAATGTATTTAGTCCAAGAAATACTCGCAGCAATGCTACAACATAATGCTGCAACATTATCCATAGCAAAGGCTCTGCAACATCCTAAATGCATATCCAGACATGAAATGTCCCCATCCTTTTGGTTTTTTTAGACCTTGCTCATTTTTAACTAARTTGTTYTRCCTGTCRAAGTTACTTAGTTTAGGGAACCCAAATAAACGTCCAAGTCTCTAATGATTTTATATGAACCTAGAATTCTCTAAGGTTCATTAATGGTATGTTCAATAACACCCAAACTCACATCTTTACTCAAGGGTTCCACTACTATATTTCCTTTGGACATTTAAGTAGCTAACACAACATCATTAACGGCTAAGAAACAATGGTTGTATGACAAGAAATGCACTTGAGTTGAGCATTCATGTTGAGCAAAAACTTGGCTCAAAGCATTTACCAACACATTTAATATATTAGTACATCAAAAACCATAACTTTGATAAGTTAGTTCATACTCTTGTTTRCAAGAAAATATACCATATTTATCATCATAAATGATAATGTTAGTAAAGAAAACAAAGCCTAAAGAAGATCCGGTGAAGCTCTATGATAAAGATCCTTAGGATCTTTTTTTCTTCTTCCTTCAATGCTACTAGCTTCCTCTTCTTTTTGCTCTATTTTCTCTCTATTGTATGGCCTGTGTATATTCTGCTAGTATTTGAATTGTCCCCCTCTAATTCCCTGCTAATGCCTTTTTGTGTAGAAAGCATCTCTTAGAAGCTTGTACAAAAAGTTGCCAAAAAGGTAATCCACTTATCAAGCTCCTAGTGGTCAAGGATTCCACTTGCAATAATAACTTTATGCTTTCATTGTAGTTCCTAGGATATTCTCTATCACATGGAACCACTTTCTGCTTTCCACTGTAGCTCATAGGATCTCCTTTATCGGATGGGCCCACATAACTTTCTCTTTGACTTAGTCATATATGCTCACTGTTCATGAGTCCTAGTCCTTCATTTCTATGATCAAAATTTGGACTTCAATTAACTTCTTCACTAAATACCTTTAATTTGTGTGTAGAATCATGTTTCTATAAAATAAAGCATTATTTATCAATAAAGGCTCATTTATTCTACAATTTTACAATTTAGCACAATTAAAGTTACATAATGGGATTCAGACAATGTTAAAGGCAAAATAGCATAAATTAGTGCTTTAACAAGTTAGAGAGAGTGATAATGATTGATAAAATACTAATAAAAACAATGGATTTTCACCCCATATCAATAGGATATAATACTATACATGATAACTCTTAAGGAAATAGGCTTATACAATTTTTTTATGTCATTTTTGGTAGGGATTTTAATTGAAAATTTTCCTAGTTATTTACTGTTTATTATCTTTAAATTTGTAGTATAGTTGGGTATAATTCATGTCTACAATTTTGAAGCTTTAGTATTATGTGTATTTGATGCAAGTAGTTTAAGAAAATCACTTGTTAATTAACGAGATTAGCTTGGACGTTTTTACTCTATGACTAGTGTTGACACTAGATTTTAGCCATCCAAAATGGCTAAAATACTTATATAGCTAATGGCCTTGCAGATACTTCAGTCCTTGGATTTTCAGCCATCCACAGAGATAACAAACAAGAAAAGGAATATATGCTTCATCGGCAGATGACATGTTGGTTGAATAAGGTAGAAAGGAGGACTATTATATATGCTAACACTAGGTTTCAGCCGATCAGAATGACTAAAAATGCATTTAGCAAATAATAATACCTCATTGTTCTTCCATCTTTGAGAGGTCAGCCRATCATGTAAGCAGCTAAAAAAGAAGGACATAGTGCTTCATCGACTGAAGACTTAAATGACCGGCTGAGCACTAGCCTGTGAGTTACAATCGAATTTCATGCCTATTTTACTAGAAGATATTACTTTAGACAGCTGACCAATCAAAGTAATGGAACTTACGTTGGCAGCAAAGTTCAGTCGTCCGCAGGCTGAATTACTCTCAACTATGCTCTATCGGCTAAACCAGGTCACTACCAGTTGAAGCTAGTTACAAGACTAAGAGTAAACTTGGCCGAGTTAATCCCACAATCTCTCTTATACAACCTGTGATCTCTCCATCAAAACTCCATGATTTTTGTAGAGCATTAATAGACAAAATTACATATGCAATAAAGCTTCACTCATGAAAGTATACACGATCCACAAGTAATATAGAGTGAATAAGAGTATTGTCCCACAAGAATTGTTGGTTCAAAAGTGATGGTTTAAATTCCTAATAAAAATAAATTGGTTGTTGGTTGTCACGAAAATAAAGTAAAATAATCTAAATTTATCTAATCACAAGGATTCAGAAATAATCACAGCAATCGCARAAACGATATGATTAAGAGCTTAAAAGTGAGCTAGATTTAATAATCCATTATATAATAATGTCCAAGAAGTCAAAACATCAATATTGTAAACGGGTTACAGCAATGACTTCTGAGCAAATGCTACAACAAAGGTTTAGCTATAACATCAATGCTGCAGATTGGCTATAGTAATGACTTCTGAGCAAATGCTATAGCAAATGTTTAGCTACAGTAGATACGAAAACCGAGACAGAAATGACCTCACCGTTTTAGTTTGTTGGTCCTTGTTTCAATTTCACTAAGTTGTTCTACCTGTCGGAGTTACTTAGATAAAGGAACTTGAATAAAGTTTAAGTCTCATGATCTTACGGGTGGAATATGAATATCTCCAATATTCTATAGTATCTCTAAGATATTAAATCTTATCTTAAGATAACTAAACCCATATCTACTCAAGTTTTCCACCTCTTTTAGTACCTTGAAGTTCAAGAGACTTACCACAAATACATATTTATGACCAATAAAATATGAATGTAAAAACAACATATAATCTTGAGAAAGCATTTA
Organism: Rhazya stricta; assembly: GCA_001752375.1. NCBI lineage: Eukaryota > Viridiplantae > Streptophyta > Magnoliopsida > Gentianales > Apocynaceae > Rhazya > Rhazya stricta. Next base: position 432,425 of record MEJB01000040.1, on the reverse strand, counting down.
TAAAGAGTAAAACTGTTACTCAAATCATTCAAATAGACATAATACATAGTTAATCAAAACTCTAAATACAAAGAAGTCAGTTCATGTTCTTAGATGAAATGAAATACAAGATGTGAAAGATTAACATATTGAGATGCATCTTGAAATAATCACTAAGAGAATGAGAAACCAAGCCTAAAGAGGTTGATGAAGTCCAATGATGAAGGCTTCCTTGAAGTGTGCTTCTTTTTGCTCTCTTTCTCTCTCCTCTTTTCTGTCCTTTTTCATTTCTTGTTGTGAAGTCAAATGAATGTCTTGTTTCGGCCTTCCACCTTTTTGTCTTATGAAGCTTGCCTTGGAAGCTTAGCAAAAAGGTGTCATAAGTATTATTTTTTTCACTTTTTGCTTTTTGACTTTTTGCTTTTCACCTTTTGCTCATTAGCTTTTTGGCTTCAGAAATAATTATCTYGTTTATTTAATGCTGACTTTCCTTCTTTGAATAAAATATTCCTTTTTGCTCTAATATTCAGTGCTGCAACATTGCATTTTTAAGCCATTGTTGTCATTGTAGCAGCATTGAATAAATCTTCATTTGACCTTCTGTTTTGCTAATAGAATCATTTTTCCTTCAAAATAGAGTATTTTATCCTAGAAAATATACATAAATTCTATAATTTCACACTAATACACAATTAAAGTCACTTGGTTGATTCTAAGCAATATTTAAGGTGAAATTGTAAAAAGTCGTACTTTGTCATACTAAAAAGGGTGAATACATGCATATTATATCTAGTAAAATCAATGGTTTCCTACTCACATCAAGCATCATCTTAGGGGAGTTAGTGCTGGAATATTCTAGAGGCTTTAGATATGTATAAAGAGAGAAGGATGAGATTAAAAAAAGGTTCTTCAAAACCACATGAAATTTATCAATTTAAATACTCTTTTGTCTTATTCAATAGCTTATTTATAGCTTTTTTATAACTTCATTACTGTTTTATGATAGCTTTATTTACAGTTTTCATACAATCATTCATTGCTTTTGATAAGATTGAGGGTATTACCCTTATAGGTTGATGCTTGGGCTGTCAACCAAAACATATTCCTACTATTTTCTTCTATAAACCCTTGCTTCACCATCCAGCTCAATGCTTTTTGGAGCACTTTAGGAACCCATCTTTATTAAAAAGCTTACAGATTCAGTGACAACTAGCTTTGTGTGCTGAACTACAACATCCTCAGCTTACCCGACAACATCCTCAACTAATCCAACTGCTAGTTAGCTGACAGAATCCTTACTTGATCTATCAGCATAATGAATATTCCAAGTCAACAACTAGTATGAAATTGATTAGTTTGTGCCAAGAATGTTTTGTTCTAATTGAGGCTTTTTGGTTACTCCTAGTGATGATGTTATTAATTTTAAAATGGCGGAATTATGGAATATTTGGTTTGGAAGATGAATACAACTTGCCAAAAAATTATTGTTGTGAGTATATAATAAAGTTGTGGCTAATTTTTGTATGGGAATTGGACATTAGGAATGAGCTATATAATCAGAAATTCACTTAAGAATATTGTATCTTTGTGTAATTTGGGATGATTACATGCTATYAGGAGCCTAGAAATTAAGGTAATTAAACTAGTATAACTCTTAGAGTAAAACCTAGAGATTTTGTTGAATCGCACAGTTCACCCCGTTTTTGTTGAGGTTTGCTTATCTAATTGGAACCTAATTATAGGATATGAGTATAATGATTCAATATCTCCTTTTCTTAGGTTTAAAACAAGACTTAGATGATATAAGGAGTAAATAAAAAACTTAAGTTATGAACAGAACACCATAGGTTGCGAATTTTCCTCGAATGTTTATTATTCCACTCTCTTGAAGAATTTGTCACCTGATTGTGCATTTTAAGGTGAGTGTCCTTGTCTTCTCCTCTTTTCTCCTTGAACTCCTTTGCATTAGGCTTGAAGGAGTCACAGAGTCTAGAGTAATCTATCAAGGACTCGACTGCCAAAATGGTCGATGTGAGGTTTGGACCTTTTGCCGCCTCAATTCTCTTTGAACCCATGGTTACAATCCATCCATGAAATTAAAGAGTAATTTCACTCGAAGGATTTCTAGAACTTGAGTTTTGAACTAAACTCTAAACACTACAGTCTATGCTTAATTCTATTATACCCAGACTCATAGTATAATTTGAGATATTAGTAAAGTAAGAAACAATGCCAAATTTAGTCGCTAAGCGTCGAACTCTACTGTCTTACCAACACTGCAATTTATCTGAGATTCGAAATCAAAAATATTATATATGGATGGTTAGCTATTTGTTTTAGGGTCATTTCCCTATAAGCCATGTAAGGAAATTCAACCTAGAACCTGAATTACGCTTATCTGCAGGGTAGAAATGATCGTCATTAAGTTTTGTCCTTTTGAATTTAGTAAGTCAATATAGCTTGATGAATGATTCAAATGAGGATATATCTACCGCATGTTTTAAGATACCTTAATCAAAATTACTAGCTTTCATAGGAGGATYGTGTCYACAGGCGAGTTCCTCCATTTTATTTGAACTTCCAAAATAACTAGTTTTGTTATTCTAGAGATATGTTTTCAAGCCTTCTCAACTATTTTAATGTGATTCCTCACATCTTTTAAACTTCCAAATACGTATGATTTTATTACTCTAGAAATGTGATTTTCAAGTCTTCTCAATTATTTTAATTGAGTTCTTCAAACTACTTTATGAATGCATTGCATGGGATTACTTTCTATTACGATTTTTGGATGATGATTTTATTATGCTTTTGAGTCTGCATTATTCACTTAAAGGATTGATTTGAAAATTCATTTCAAATTTGAAAAACTTTATTGATTTGACATTTGTGGCTTGAATTGATTGTGAACTTTTGACTATGGAATTGATTGTGAAAAATGAGTACTCTATCGGTTGTCTTGAGAAACTAGCTAACATGCAAATTACTCTACTTAGCTGGTCACCAGTACGAGGACCTCTTGACTCGTCAAGCGTCACTTCTCGAGATAGCCATATGACCTAGCCGGTGGTAATATGTCATGGCTGATCAGGCTGGGAATGCATCGGGCATCCTAGTAACACTGTGAATTTTTCGGACACTCGTGCCTCCTAGTTAGGAGGTTTAGCCAGGGCCAACCGATCCGTGTTATCCTAGTAGTAGAGGTTCTATTGATTGATTGATGAAGTTATAAGATTCAAAGTCACATTCATATTAGGCAAGTACTTTTGACCAAATCATACAATTGGTTATTGGGTATTCTTCTAATCTTGTATTGTACTCTGCATTGTGCATTAATTACTTTAATGCATTTTACCGATCTTCTGCATATTTTGAATGTTTTCTAAATAAATCTTGCTTTTGGATTATACTTKCAATAAATTATGCACACTTGAATTATTATTTATAACTTACACAGTGCACCCACACATATTTTAGTGACATGTGCATACACTTAGAGAGGTTAGGTGATTCCAGGCTTAGAAGTATTATGCAGGATTGTAATCTTTGTAATGCTTGGAGTTTTGTAATAGCTATAGCTTCTATAATATCATTTGAGAGTTGTATTCTTCTTTGTTTTATGTAAAATTGTGGAGTTTAGTTCTTTATATTTGAGTCTTAATATTGTACGGATATGTACTTAATTAGWCTTTTATTATTCTATTTATAGATTTAGTTGCTTTAAATGTTTAAYTGTATTGACTGTCGAGAGGTAGGCAATGCCCGTATAGCTACAGTGGAACCTAGGGGAAGGTGGGTCATGACATGACTATCCTCTCCAAGATATCATAAGCTTCATTATTGTAGAATTTATCCAGCAAAGCCCCGTGCGCTGAAGCATCCACCATATTGTGGTATTGAGAGTTGAGACTATTATAGGAGGCCTCCATTTGAATTCAATGTGGGATTCCATGGTGAAGACACTTCCACAACAATTCTTTAAATCTTTCCTATGCTTCATACAAGTTCTCCTCTCGTTGTTGTTGAAAGTAACAATATCATTCCTCAATTTTGTATTTTTAGTCAAAGGGAAGTACTTGAGTAAGAATTTTTCTACTATATCATTCCAAGAAGTAATAGAATTTGGAGCCAATGAGTTGAACCATTCTCTAGCATATCTCTCAATGAATAAGGGAACAACTTGGTCCTAAGAACCTTTCTACTAAYCCCTTGCAACTGAAACGAATCACTTATTTCCAAGAAAAGCCAAATATGAAGATCATGATCTTCGGTAGGCATACTACAAAATTTCGTCACAGTTTGAAGCATTTGAAACATCACTGGTTTGAGCTCGAAGTGCTGAGCTTGTATCCAAGGCCTCGCAATGCCTGGCCGAAACTCATTCAAGATAGGGACAACATGCTTCCTAATTGTTTTGTTTTGATCATATGCCAATGCTGCAACATTATTCCCAGCAACAATGTTTCCTTCATTAATCCCAACAATATTCTACTATTCCTAACTATCCATTTCTCTTCTTCTTGCACTAAGATATTGCCTTCTTCTACTTGAACGAATGGTTCTTTCAATTAGGGGATCAAAAGGATATTGTTCAAGAGGACTAGATAACAAAATTGTGTTGTCTCTTCAAACATTCATGGAAAAAACTAGGCTTCCAACAACACCAACAAAAGAATAAAAATAGGTGGTAGCAAAAAGAWTTTCAAAAGTAATAGAAATTTAAGAAGCACTAATCAATAAATCAACCCCGAGCAATGACGCTAAAAACCTGACAGACAAAATCACATATAATTGAATTCAAATGTATAAACATACATGGTCCACAAGTAATAAGTGTGAATATAGTATCAACCGATGAGGATTAATAATGTACATAGTAGCAGAAATAATCTCCAATAAACAACTATTTTATGATTTGATTTAATATCACTAAAATAAAGGTAAAGCAACTAATTTTTCCATTTTATGAATTGTATATAATTATATAATTTATATTCTAATTCACTAATTAATTTATTCTCACGATTATAAGTGTTATGATTATTTTGCAACGAAAGAACTTGAAGGCCATAAGGTTCAATGTGTCAATTAGAAATAAATAATTTATTTCTTTGATTTATTATTTGTTTATGCATTATTGTGTGACTGTATTTATTTAAATGTAAAATTTTATTATTTTAATTTAATTAAAGTTATTAGTTAATCAATTTAGACTTGACCTGTTAGAGCCATTTTCTTCGTATCCAAAACCTAAAGTCTGATTTAATGTTTGGTCGTGGCCCAAAGAAAAACCTATAGACTTTAATTCTATTGGGCTTAGATGGTTAAAGTGTTAGAATTGCCAAAACGTTTTATCAGGGCCCAAATCAAGTCCACAAAAAAAAAAAAAAAAGAAAAAGGCCCAAATTGTATAAAAAACAAAAAGAAAAGGGAAATTAGGTTTTCAGCCGCCACTTGGGGAGGGGGGAAAAAAAAAAGAGGAGTCCTGTTTGGTGATCTGGGAACCGACCACCCATCTTCTTCCTCTACAGGCACAACCGCCACCACCTCTTTCCTCTACAGACCCGCATTCGTCTCGCTGCTCGATTGGACTGTTAGAGCACGCTTGCCGGATTGCTCTCACCAGCTGCATCAGGTGGCTGCTCCACCATCTACACGCATCCGTCTATTGCGTGCCGTCTTGACTAGATCAGCCTGCCGTCTGGAGGAGAAATCGACGCTGCTCTGTCCGGAATAGATCTGCACGCGTCGCTGCTCAACCATTGGTCATCGCACTCGTCCAGATCTMATCRACTAGTCACCATTCTCGATCAAGTCTTCATGTTTGGATGCTGCTCGGATCGACCAAGCTTATTGCCGCACGACCAGGGTGTCATTTGGCGTTCGCTTTGACAAATCTACGCACAACTTTGCTTGTCGTCTTGCTTGCCGTTCGTCTGTCACTCGCGGCTCGACCAGATCTGGAGCTCGCCGTCGGTTGACCAGACCGTCGGAGTTCGTCTACGCACCTTTCTGTTGACACCATTGTGCCTTACGCTCAATACTGCACCTAGGGTTTGCGGGATTCAAGGTGAACCCTTTGTTTTTCTCGTTTAGCTTAATTGAATAACCTTCTGAGTTGCGTTCTGGATCAATATTTGTGGAAACATGTGAACATATGATATCTTAATCAAGTGGCTTTGTGTTGTATTCTGTATGTAAGGCGAAATATATGTAGATGTGTATGTACATAATTTAGTATTGAATTTAGGATTGTATTGTAACATGGGAAATATGTTTTGGRAATTATGTTCTGTTGTAACCTAAAGAGAAATTTAGGATTGTGTTAACGTTTGAGAGATGTCTGATGAGTTTGAAATGTATAGTCTATTTATTATTGCTGTTTTGGGAAGGTGATGTTGCTCAGTTAGATCCTTTAGGTAGTGAACTAAGAGTAAAGGACTCTTGAACTCTGTAAAACTCTGATTGGTGAAGACTCATGTTAGGTAAATTCATAACACTAGTAAATTTGATTAAACAGATTCAAATGAAATTCTTTTTTTTGTAAAGTATTAGGAAATTTCTTGGCACATTGACATCGTGTGCAATTAAGGTACTTCACTAGTGATTTAAAGTAACTAAATCAACTAAGGACTTCAGGTAAATAAACTACCTCTCTTTTTCTCAAATGAAGAACTTCTATTTTGAATGTAATATGGTATATGATATATTTCAAGTATGTTAGTCACTATCTGTTCATATTGGAATACGTTTGTGAGAGTACCATCTGTTACATGTTAGAATATTAATTTTGTTGTTATTAAATGAACATGCATCTTATTATCCTGTTGAATCTTCCTTAGGGAGAGTTTGCATCTTCATAGTATCGATATGGAAAATGGGTTAAAGGATAAGGTTTGAAAATGAAATTTTAAATGGTAATGAATTCTAAATATTAAAAAATGGAAAAGGGGCGTAAGCATAAGCTATGAAAGACGTGAGTGGAAAATGGGATGCGCGGGTCCGGCGCACCCGATCTAATCCTCTTTGTAGGGTTGAAATGAAAGTTAAATTCACCTTGGGTGATGTGAAAGAGAAAGTAAAAAGTTAATGATATGATAACCATTTTGCACCTGTAGGAAATTTACCTGATTTTAAATAATAATTGCGCACTATAGAGTTTAATGGTTAGATGATACACCAAGTGAGCTCACGTTAAAAAAGAAAAACTTTAGAGAATTTAGCCGAAATGAATTTTAAACTTCATAACAGATAACGCATGTCACCTCATTTCCCTCATTTTATATTTCAGGTGATAATTAGCCAGATGGTACATAGAGATCGCTTGGRAGCAAGCTTGGTACCTGATCTGAGTAGGAAACCATTGATTTTACTAGAGATTATGTGCATGCTTTTTGTAACACCCACAGAATAGAAACTGTCCTAAATTGAGAATATTACATTACGCTACTCGTTAAACAATCAACTACCCAATAAAACTCAACAATATCCAAAACAATAAATAATGTGTTTTAATAAATCCTTACCAACCTAATATTTATTCAAACTGAAATCGCGGAAACTCCAAAGAATTAAAAACACAAGTAACTAAACCAAACAAGAATTAACTTAATGATAAGCAAAAATCATTCAAGTGGACAATTATCTTAGTACATAAAATTTATCTAAAGCATGCTTCAGGGTATCATAGCTTGCCCACAAATGACCTACTCGCACCATCTGCCTACACATCATTTGAAATGTAAAAATAAAAGAAAAGGAATGAGCTAAAAAGTTCGGTAAGTAAATTTCATGCATGAATGCATAAACATGCTCTACATGTCATGAAATTATAAAATTTCGCCTTTTAAATGAAAACTTTCTAAACATTTCCTTTTCGAAATCTTTTTACAAAACATTTCCTTTACAAAATGTATAACTTGTAAAACATTTCATTTCATTTCATTCGTAAGCTCAATGAGTGTAACGCATAGCCACTAAGCTCTGCAATGGACCATTCTTATTTGGAATCCAATTACATTCCTACCGGTGAATCGCGAAGCGGTTAATATCACATTTCTTTTCCTTCCATCTTTTCACCTCCAAAGAGGTGAACATTACATTCTTCCCTACTTTCCAAGAGGGTAGCGTCGGGTGTGTCGGTCCCCCACGCCCTATTTCCTACTCACATCTTTCATGGCTAGGTTTACACTCCTTTGCAAAAACTTTAATATTTTCCTTTAAAATTTCATTTCCTAACCCATTCACTTTTAAAATGTTTGAATAGCTCATGCCAGGAATGATGTAGCACACTAACTGCATACCCATGACATGAAATGCATATAACTGTATATAACATATCATTCGATATAAAAACAGTACAGGATATGAAACACATGAATCATTTCACACAATTAACACACTTCATAATACAATTCCATACCACCACATATAACACAKAACAAAATAGATAGGCGATATGGGGGTTTACGTGCATAAAATTCATATACACCATATTAAACTATCTAAAAGAATTCAATTACATCAATTCATAAGCATTAATGAGATGTGAGAATTTACTTAGTCGGAGCCCTTACGTTAAAGGTTTCTTATTTGAATTGTGATGTGAAATCCTTCGATCGTACTCAACGTTAAGACACTCGAAATGACCTTTAAGTTCATAAGGTCCAAGTGTCGTGAGAGTGGTATTAGATTTTCGGGCATGAGCTCAAGCGCGTAACAGCCCTGGGCGTCTGGGAGCCTAGCACTGGCACCAGGCACCTTGCACTAGCGCTAGGCACTGGTGCTGGGCATTGCACTTGCTTCCCCTTGTCGAACTACCAGAGCACTTGCTAGGCACTGCACCTGTGGCTGCTCCTTGTTGAACGACCATACTGTAACAACAAGTCGCAATTTCGGCCGTAGACGATGAAATCGTCCGGCGACACGAGCAACAAAGAAGAGAGCAGAGGTGACGGCCAGCAGCAAGGCATTCTAGATTCAGTCAAGAAAGACACAGATCTGGACGGCCTCCAATGTGTCGAGCGGTCAAGCACTGTCCTTCGTCCGTCCTGGTGAAATCGTTGAGCAGAGAAGGAGAAGAAGATAAGGACAGCAGATCCGGCGAACGTCTGGTTGGTGTCCCGCAGATCCGGTCAAGCAGAGAAGAAGAAGAAGAATATGGCAGAGACCAGATCCGATAGGCGCAGTCGTGCGTCTCTGGTGGACTGCTTGGTCGGCAGTGGCGCGGACCACGGACTGACAATTCCGAGCCTGAGAGCGAGAGAGAGAAAGCCGGGGAAGAGACCTGGAGTGGTATGCTTGGCTCAATAGAACCGAGCGGCCTCCTAGCGTGCGGCTCGCAGCGACACGGACTAGGTGGCCAGCCTTGGTGAACAGCGACAGCAACAGCGAGCTGCAGCAGTCCGACTCGAGATACGGGCGGCTCGTCGTTCACAAACCTAGGCGGTCAACGATCTCAAATATGGCGAGCAACCGAGCAAGGGTGGTGTGGCCTGGCAGAGTCGTGGCAAAATCCTCTAACGATTGCACAGCTCGTTGTCGATTGGGTAGTGTAGCACGTGGCGATCAGCAGAAGGTGGAGAAGGTGGTGATCGGTGGTAGGGCTTTCTGGGAGTGGGCAGTGACGACGGTGGTGGTGGTAGATTACAAGAGGAAGAAGAAGGGTTTTCTTAGGTTTTTCCTTTTCTTTCTTTCTTTTTATTTTTTATATATTTTTTCTTCKTTTATAATTTTATATTTTGGATCGTAACCTAAACCCTTCGGGCCTTCCCATCCATACTTAACCCAAAATTCTTAAATTAAATATAACGGGCTTCATTTCGATAAAAGTSCAACTTYCGATTGAGAAATAAATAGGCCCACAAGTCGAGCCTTTAATCAATCCATGACTCTTATTCGATAAACACAATATTTTCGTACTCATTAAACGTGCAATTTCAAAATATCAATTACATATAAAATTTTCAGCCCTAGTTGGCACACAATTTCACACAATCAAATGAAAATTAATAAAGGAAAAATTTCGGGTATTACATTTTCACTCTTTTTAGTTTGATTAAATACAACTGCTTACTATTTTGCCTTGAATATTGCTTAGAATCGATAATTGTATAATAGTGTGAAAGTATAGAATTCATGTGCATTTGCTAAGCTAAAATACTCTATTTTGTAAGAAAAAAATAATTCTATAAGCAAAACAAAAGCTCACTTGATGAACAAGTGAAGATTTATTCATTATCGCTACAACGGACAACAATGGCTTAAAAATGCAATGCTGCAACACTAAATATTACGAGAAAAAGGAATATTTTATTCGAAAAAGGAAAGTCAAGGAAGAAAAGAAAAGTCATCATTGGATAAAGAAAATAAAGATTTCTGGAGCCAAAAAGCTAAAAAGTAAAAAGGTGAAAAGTAAAAAGTTAAAAAGCAAAAAGTGTTTATGATATCTTTTTGCCAAGCTTCCATGACAAGCTTCATGGGACAAAAAGGAGGAAGGCTGAAACGAGATAGGCATTCTGGAATTTTAGACTTCACAGTAAAATGTAGGAGAAAGAGAAAAGAGGAGAGAGAAAGAGAGCAAAAAAAGGGAAGCTTGAAAGAAGAAGAAGAAGAAGACGAAGACGACTTCAAGGAAGCCTTCACTATTGGACTTCATCAACCTCTTTAGGCTTTGATTCTCCATCTCTTAGTGATTATTTCAAGATGCATTTTAATATGTTAATCTTTCACATCTTATATTTCATTTCATCCAAGAATATGAACTAACTTCTTAGAAGTTAGAATTTTGATGAACTTATATATTTAATGTCTATTTGAATGATTTGGTAAGGTTTGCTCTTTATAAATGCTTTACTCAAGATTATTTGTTGTTTATATTTACTATTGGATTGGTCATGAATTGTGTTTGTGTGAGTCTCTTGAACTCCGAAAGGTAGTAAAAGAGGTGAAAAATTTGAGTAGATATGGGTTTGGTTATTTTGAGATAAAGTTAATATCTTAGGGATACCATAGAATATTGGAGACATTCACTATCTTATGGATACCGTAGAATATTGAAGACATTCACATTCCACCCATAAGATCATATAAGACTTGAAATTTATTCAAGTTCCTTTAGCTAAGTAACTCCGATAGATAGAGCAACTTAGTGAAATAGGAACAAAGACCAACAAACTGAAAGGGTGAGGTCATTTCTATCTCGATTTGTGATTTTACTGTAGCTAAACCTTTGCTGTAGCGTCTGCTAAGAACACACTGCTATAGCCCCCTGCAGCATTGAAGTAGTAGCTAAAACTYTGTTATAGCGTCTGCTGAGAAGTCATTACTACAACCCGTCTGCAGCATTAACGTAGTAGCTAAACCTTTGTTGTAGCGTCTACTTAGAAGTCATTGCTACAGCCTGTCTGCAGCATTGATATTTTAACTTCTTGGACATTAACACTGGGGATTCTTAACTCTAAGTACTTTTAAGCTCTTAATCATCTTATTTGTGCGATTGTTGTAGTTGTTTTTGCATCCTTGTATTTAGATAATTTTAGATTATTTTACTTTATTTTCATGACAGCCAATAACTGTTGATTTTATTAGGAATTTAAACCATCATTTTTGAACCAACAATCATTGTGGGACGATACTTTTATTCACTCTATATTACTTGTGGACCGTGTATACTTGCATGAGTGAAGCTTTATTGCATATGCGATTCTGTTTATCAATACCCAAGTGTTTTGTTTTAAATAAATTTTATTGAATAATGGGAACGATGGAATAGAGCAACCTTTACTTATTTATTTATTTGTTTATTCTTTTGAAGTTTTCTCTGGATTGTAACTAAAGGAGTATTTTCGTTGTTGTTGGTGATTAGAGTTGTCGAGGATTGAAAATATTTTTATTTTGTAGAATAGAGGATTGGTTGTGGTTGTGCATTGGATTTTTCTTGTTGCGTACAGGATGGATATATTGATATTGTAGGGGAGACTTTGCCGAAATGTTTTTAAATCCCTTTTTATTTCTATTTTAAATTCAAAGTTTTATTTTTCTCAATTTCCTCAGCCCAGCACGAGGGTAATTGRTAACATTCCCAGGTTAGGATATTGTAACACCCCTAACCTASGAATGTTACAATATAATGCTTGTAGGTTATCTTTACCGACCAAATTTTTTTGTGTTTGTCAGTAATTGAATTATGTCAGTTGAAAACTTAATTTTAGGTTTAACCCAAATCCGATCGGTAATTGCCAACCAACATATAGGTTGGTATGTTGAAAAAAGTCAATTAGTAATTCTGACCAAATTCAATATTTCGGTTGGTAATCATTGTAAAATTATTAGTTTGGTGGTAGTTATTGTAAAATTTAATAGTTTGATTGGTAATTACCAATCGGAATCAATCGATCGATAATTACCAACCCACTTTATTGGTTGGTGATTATCGACTATATAATTTGGTTGGTAACTACCGTAAATATATATTGGTGGTAATTATCAACTTAATAGGCAGGTATTTACCGATTTCCAGTTAATTTATTGGTAATTCGGTTGGTAATTAACTATGCACTATTTGATTGGTAAATTGGTAAGTAATTACCAACTGCCAATTAATTTGTTGGTAATTTGGTTAGTAATTATCTCCGTACTGTTCAGTTGGTAATTTGATCGGCAATTACCGATTGTCAATAAATTTGTTGGTAATTCAGTAGGTAACTATTTTTACACACTATTAGGTTGGTAAATTGATAGGTAATTACTGACTGTCGATTAATTTATTGGTAATTCAATTGGTAATTATAGATATGAAAATTTTACTGAATTAAATTTTTATAATCTAATTATTTATTTAAAAATAATTCTGAATATTCCTATTAAACTAGGAAGTATGTGGCATATCAAYAAATGAAAGGTTGACATTTGTCAGTGATAACAAAGTCCTATCAATGGGAATCAAGGAAAGCTTGGCGAATCAGGCGATGCCACATCATTCTTAAGTGTCTTCTCGACCAATCAAATAAATTCACTTTGCCTATAAATAGAGACCAAAGTATAAGAGGAAGAGGTTCAAAATTTTACATTAAGGTCCAGCATCACGAGAAACTTAGAGGAAAGAGCATTAGATCTCTTCCAAATGTCGAGATCAAGCCCCAGGCCCTCGGCAAATTCCGAAAAGAAGAATCAACGGATCAAGTTTTTACAACGAGAACATTTCAGAAATTGTAACACACATCTTATTAAATTTATAAGATCAATATATAATTGTTTTCTTATTTCTCTTGTTTTTTTATTATTATTTTGCAAACGAGAGTTTTGTGTAAACAAATTTTGGCACATCCAGTGGGACAATTTCTGTCGTTCATCTCTTCTCTTCCAAACAAATCAAGTCAAATTCATCAATGGCCCCCAAGAACAATATCTCAAAGGTTACCCCTTCTAGATCTGCAACACGCGGTGCTGTCGCCAAGTTAACAAAGCCAACCATATATGTAGGACCTGTGACGCGGAGCAGGGCTCCATCTGATGTTGGGAAAGAAGTGGAGTACTTATCGTATGATCAAATCTACGAATACTTCAGCTTCATGTTCAATGGCGTTCTTCCTCGAGAAGCGGGAGTCAGATTTGCTATCAGAACGACTCTGTCTTTGTTAACTACAGGAACCAAATCCCAGAAGTCTATATATGCTGACGATAGATATAGTTTAGATTCGACGCTAGCCACTCCTTAAGAGGATCGAAAGCTCGATATGATGGCTCATGAAGATCCGACCACAAGTTCATTTGCTATGGCGGACATCTCAATTGTTGAAGAACATCTCTCAAATCTGACGAAATTGGTGAAAAATCTTGCAAAACACACTCAACAACAAGATCTCACAATCGCCCAACTTCTGAATCGACTTGACAATGCTGGAGAAACAATTCAATCTGCTTTAAAACATCTGGAGCCTTCGAATATATTGGGATCTGTAAGAGTTTTGGGCAAGCAACCTCAAGTTGAGCTCGAGAGTGAAGACATGAGGAAAGTGGGACCTTCAAAAGAAGCGGCAACAATTTAAGTCTCATCAGATGGACTCATCCCTGTTAACCAATTAAAAGATGTCATGATGGACGCCATCAAGGACAAAAATGAAGGTAGTATTAAATCTTCCTTCACATATACTAAACGATATACCAAGAGGATTGATAACTTAAAGATGTCCATAGGCTATCAATAAAATGTGATCAAACATTTTCCACACCCATAAAGAACATACGTTCCAACCCAACAGACATCCAATACGATAAGCAATTTTTTTCCACAAATCCCTTACAAACCTAACATTTATCAAAATGAAAATTTGCAGAAACCAAAGAACTTAAAGCATGATAGGCTAAACCAATAAAGAATATCTTAATAATAATACACAAAAACTATTCTATCTTATTTAGTAAAATTTATTTAGAAAATGCTTCAAGGTATTATGGCTTGTCCACAAGCGACCTCCATGCACCATCTGACTGCACGTCACCTGAAATGCAGAGTGAGGGAAATGGAATGAGCTATAAAGCTCAGTAAGCAAATCTCATGCATTAATGCATGAATATGCCTTACATGTCATGAATTATAAAATCTCACTTTCTCAATAAAAACTTTCTAAACATTTCAATGTCATAATCTTTTCATAAAATCTTTCCYTTCAAAATGTACGACTTGTAAAAGTTTTTATTTCATTACAGTCGTGAGCTTACTGAGTGTAACSCCTAGCCATTAAGCTTGCAGCGGGCCGTTATTCTTTGGAACCCGATTACATTCCTACCGGTAGAATCGCAAAGCGGTTAACATTACATTACTTTTTCTTTCATTTTTTCACCTACAAAAAGGTGAACATTACACTTCTCCCTACCCTTCAAGAGGGTCGGGTCGGGTGCGCCGGTCCCCCATGTTCTATTTTCCACTCACATCTTTCATGGCTAGGTTCACACTCCTTTCCAAAAATCTTAACATTTTCCCGAACATGTTAAATTTATAAAATTCATTCCCTTTTAAAATTCATTTCCTAAATTATTCGCTTTCTAAATGTATGAATGGCTCATGCAGGGAATGGTATAGAATACTATACTACATGCCTATAACATGAACTACATAAGACTATATTAAAATATCATTCTATATAATAACCGTACAAAATATAAAATACGTGAAAACATTCTACATAAACTCAACACATTTCACAACACAGTCCCATACAATCACCACATAATACATAACGAAGAGGTAGGCGAGTATGGGGAATTACTTACATAGAACTTATAGACGACACATTCAATTTTTCTAAAAAGGAATTAAGAAATATCAATACATATGCATTAATAAAATGTGAGAATTTACTATATCAATACATATGCAATAAGAAAATGTGAGAATTTACTTACTTTGAGTCCTTTACGTTAAATGTTCTCATTTAAATTGCGAAAATGGAATCCCTAGACCATTCTCAATGTCAGTGCGCTCGAAAACGATCTAATTGTGATTATAAAAGGAAAGTCCATTTAGTACGATTGTCCAAGTTTAGATATTCAATGTTGATTCCATGAGCGTCATTTGTAAATTTTTAATTCATACTTAATTCCCACCTCACCAATTATCACATCACCAAATCATCACATTCTTAATGGTACAATTTAACTCCACAGCTCGGTATTAAACCTAATCTATGTTCTCCAACAATTTCACTTTAGGACAAGATTACATAGGTCATCAATTTCTAATATCGAATAGTAATGTTTTACCTTTAAATTAATAAACTCCAAGTGTCATGAAAGTGGCGTTGCTGGGCATCTGGGCACCCATTGCTGGGCGCCTGATGATTTTTGGACAAATTTCTAGAATCCATTTGCAATCAATTTCCGACAAATCTGTTCAGACAATTGGTTGCCTGAAATCTTAAGATCTGGCCGGCGTGATGAAGAAATCAGCGACAGCAAGTTGAGAATTCAACCTTCGTGCTGCTGTTGGTTTCTGTGACAAATGGATCCGGTTGAGCAGAGAAGAAGAAGATGGCAGATCTGGCTAAGCGATGAATTAAAAAAAATGGCTCGCCAGCATCGACTTCAAATCGATCGATCCGAGCGCAAGCTAGCAAGGTCGAGGGCAAAGGGAGGCAGCCAAGCGGCTAGCAGTGTCGCGCGGCAAGGCTTTCTTGAGCAGTCGAGAATCCGATGCACAAATCAGACCATAGTGCGAGAAGCGGCGATGGCACGGAGGGTAGAGGGAGACAGATCTAGGCAGCAAGTATCGCGGCAAACTAAGGTAGTACACCGCGGGCAATCAAGAACGGTGGCTTGGGTAGCAAGGKTCACGGCAAAGACCTAGTACTTCGCAGCGGCAGTTGTTCATCCTGCTGAGTCACGGYGATGAGGGTGGTGCACAATAGCGAGYAGAGATTTCAGAGTGCAGTGTGGCAAGCGGCGTCCTTCAAGCACCGATGTGGAAGGGACGGATCTGGATAGACAACAATTGCGGACCAGCAAATCTAAATAGCAGCGAGAATTYTGAGCTTCGTCGAGCGATTGAAGTAGAAAGAGAGAGGAAAGGCCACGATGAGCGACGTCGAGCAGAGAGAGGGAGAAAGGAGGCAGCGAGTGCGGCGGCAGTAATTTCGAGAATGGGGACAGCGGCAGGTAGGGTTTGGGAAGAAAGAAGAAGGTTTACTTTTTTCTTTTTTTTTCTCCTTTCCTTTTTTTTTTTTAAACTTGGGCCCTAATTCAAATCTTTCAAGCCTTCTCATTCCATAACCAATCCAATCCATTAAATTAAATTCTATCGACTTTTCCTTTCGTTAAAAATCTAGTTTTTCGAATGAAAACAAACAAGGCCAACAAGTCGAGCCTCTAACCAACCGAGGACCCTAATCCGACAAACACGATAATTCCGTACTTATTAAATGTATAATTAAAATATTAACCACATAGAAGATTATCTAACCCTAGTTGACACACAAATTCACACGATCAAATAAAATTCATAAAAGTAAAATTTCAGGTATTACAGTTTACCAACTGAATTTAGAATTCAATTTCAAATATGTACAATAATAGATAAAGAAAAGCCACTAAAATATTACAAAGTTATCTCAAACGTCATCCTTCCACATCAGTATTTTATAGCAAAATAGAATAAGAGTGTATCGAAGAAAATAAAGTAATAGTCAAAACTCAACAGTATGTCTGAAGAAAAGTATAAATGTTTTTGTAATTTAGTGGGAAAGATAATCAAGAACTACCATCGAAGAGATCTAATTGCTTAAGTTCTTTGACTTGCTATATAAGTGATACTGTGGATGATCACATACGCTCATTCTCTTCTCCCAATGCTTTAAATGACTCTTCAATGTTTTGCTAAAATTCTTTTGTCTGAAAATAGTCTTCCAGTAGCTATGATGATGAGCAAGAAGAAGAAGAAGAAGAAGAAGATGTTTATGTTGTTGACAACTCTAGACAACTATTGCCATGGAATCCCATGCCATACACTGTCCTTCACTTCTTAGGCGGGCCAACCACACGCAGCCAAATATGAGAAGTGTTAACTTGTGGAGGGTTCCTCTTCAGGTGTTTGACTAGCTAGGCGCTCCATTTCCTTAGCCAATTATTCCTTGTATCGAAAAATATAAATAAGATAAAAAATAATATTCAAAAGAGAATGTAAATATATGAATCATTTCTAATAAGAATGGTGAAGATTTGATGATTGTACCATAAGAATGCTTATGATAATTAAAAGAGACATAGAACAAAGTAAAATATTAGCAGTTGTCTGGAACTTAAAAGTATATTGTACATAGCTATCACTCAAACTTTTTAACTCCGCATGTCATTATGGTTTTCAAGCAGCTTATGAACTAAAGAACTAGAACTACTCCAATTATTCCAGTTACTACTCCACTGCAAGGTGAAATATAAGCTACAACGCAAAACTGGGAAGTCTAAAAAGTTTACAAGCCAAAAGCTTTAGCCAAAAACTACTCCAATGACATACTCTAACAAATCTACAAACAAATAACAATGAAATTAATTAAAACATATTCCATTGAATCAACAAAAGCAATAGATATAGAAAAATATAACTCGTAATATTCAGCTTTCATGAACTTATGATCGCACCCCTCATTTCTAATTTCAAAAGTATGATTGACCATATCAATAAAAATTATTTGTTTCGTTCCATTAGAACCTATTGATCGGTTGACTTCATTCCCTCGCCCTCACCCACAAATTCCTTTCCTCACCAAAAACAGTGTATGTTAGCATTAGATATGGTGTACCACATAGTAAATTTCAATGGCCATGGTTTGGTGGTAGGATACAAAGTTCATATAAAGTCATTCGAAAACTGCATGGGACATGAAAGCATGGCGTAATAAATTAATGTTGTTCGACTCATAATACTATCTCTGTTTGTTTCTACTCATGAGGAAAATAGAAAAAAAAGAGAGACAAAATAACATAAATCCATATCATATATAGGAGCCAAATAGCGTTTCCCTCTCTTTCAAGACCTATATATAGAAAACACACCATTAAGATAGTCATTCATCATAGAAAACTAACACAAATTCTAAGTACACCTCTAGACTAGGACTAACAGAACCATAGGATTTTCAGGCCATAATCAATTTATATAGCCCCCTTGGGATGTGGAAATATATCTCTTCTCACCATCCCCCTGGTGTATTAGACAAATGTATGCATTTTGATTAGGGTCATATTCTATGGTTATGATTCTACCATATATGTCTTTTTCATTCTGTTGAAAATCAATTTTATGGTATAGACGCTTATGACCTCCSCCTCTATGCCCTGTGGTAATGATTCCTCTGGCATTACGATCTTTACCGCAATGATGTTGTCCATAGATCAAATTATTTCGTGTATTGGATTTCACTTGACTGTCTACGGTTCCATTACGTGTGCTCGGGGTGAAAGTTTTGCATAAATGTACCGCCATGCTATTAAGTCTTAAGTATGTATTCTCCAAATGACATTGCAGTTGTATATCAAAAGCAAAAGTTAATCAAAACTTTTAGGTCTGAACTTCAGTTTACAAGTTTATCCAATTCACTAGTTTTCTATAAAATTAAACCTACTAGTTTTCCAGCTTTTAAGACCAAAACACAAGTAATGCACTAGAACTAATAAATACATTTTTAACTTAAGCACAAAACCTAAGTTTGACAATTCAAGCCTCTCATCAAGAATAAGATCTTGAGAGATCCATCCTCTAGGATAAAGTAACATGTTTGGTAGAAAAAATGACGAGTACTTACTTTTAATGAGTACTTAAGAGGAAAAAAATGATGAACACAACACTAGGCAAACATAATTTTGGTGATCGATTGACTTTTTAACTCATTTCTTTCTTCTTCCCATTGAGGACAACAATAGAGAAAACCTTAAGCATCTTTCGCTGCATGGCCAACTTGGCAATCTTCTTAAGAGTTGTTGGGTTCGTGATCTTTTGGAGCTTAGTCCCAGTTCTCAAAATGTTCTCTGCTTCCTCTTCTCTCTCTCCTCTCTTTTTTTTGTTGAATTGCCAGTAAAAAACAAAGCCTGATTTAGCAAGAAAGTAAAAAAGAGAGACGTAAACCAATTAAGAGAGATGAAAAAGCCCTAATACCTATTTCATTACGAATCTTCAATCTAAAAAAGAAATTGTAGCCAAGAGAAAAGAAGCAGGTGGAAGGCTTCATTGTCGGAGAAGAAAGGAGCAAATTGACGCACTTCAGATGAAATCTGCTTTAGATTTTGTTTTGGGGGAAATCTGAAATTTAGATAGCCTAGTGGAAAGAGAAGAGGAAGAGGGGAAGCGAAAGCTGAAAATCAGCTAAATATAAACTTCATCCTAAGACCTTTCCCTACGATGTCATTTTAGCCAGACTTGGGAATTTTTTTTTTTTTTTTTTAAGGAAGCCAAATAGGTTAGAAAGATATATTTAGTTATGTTAAATTGAATATGTTACAAATATTTAATTTTCTTTCTTGATATTTTTAATTCATGATATAAAATTGGAGAATTTTTGAGAAATGTTATTGTATTAATCTAATCTATTTGGCTTTTCTTTATTTTAAACTCATTAAAGTGCTCAAGCTCAAACATTGAAATTCTTTAAAAAGATTCGAGTTGCCAAACACTCAAATTTGAGCTCGAGCAAAACCATTTTTAAAGTGAACAATACAGAACTCAAGCCAGCATATATATGTTTACAATATCCTATATGAGCAGGTTAGTATAACATATCAACTCCTACATAATCATAGGATTCTTCATCTATCACATAATGAGCATGATTGTATTTTATTAAATTCCCTTTAACTTTATTTTTCTTTTTAAAATTTTAAGTAAAGTTTGATAATAAGTTTCATGGAAGATGTTTAGTATTAATCAACAAATAATATCACATTATCATAAAGCACTAGGAAATTTTCGCATTCTATTATTCAGGAAGATATTTACCATTAAGTGTATATGTCTTACATCACAAGTTGTATATTTTAAAAATGTACATTTTTTYAATGCACATAGATAATTTTTAGTGCTTGTAGTGTGTACATCTTTACTCTCTATTAGAAAGTAAGGTTTCCTAATTTAATCAAACATATATATGTTAATAAGTAATATTTTCTAATTTAATTAGATGAATCACCAAACTTATAATTTATGGTGGCCAAACTATTACATAGGTAAAACTAACATTAATAATTTAAATGGATCATACACCACAATTCTTCGATAGATAAGTGTAAGATAGTAAAGATGTTGCATATTAAATKAAAAWTTTAAATTTCTAATTTAAATATACTTTATTAGTTCATTCCTAAACAATTTTAAAATTATCAAARTATTGTGAATATCCTATTTCCTAATATTGTATAAATCCCAAAAATGGATGAATGTATAGATATGTTCAGAAAACAATTCCAAAATTTAACTAGATTAATAAATTTAATGAAAATATAATAAATATATTTTGGATTATTCATTAGCACAAGTAGTTGAGATGGTTCAATAGGGCAATGCACATTGGTCTAATCAAAGGTTGCGTGTGTTTGAAATCTAAAGAAAGCAATTATTTTAAAAAATCAAAATATTTTTCTGAAGTATCATTTTTACCTCAATTTAAAAGTTGAATAGAAGATTATGTTTGAGAAACCTCCACTAAATATGTTTTCTTTTTTTTGTTTAAATATTGAAATTTGTTCTATTGAGTTATAATAATAGAATATCACATTGATAATTACAAATGTAAAATGCTAATATTTGAAATAAAAGCACGTGTCAAATACTAAATCAAATAAAATAAATAAAACATAGTATATATAAAAATTTAAGTTACTTATTTAAGATCATAGAGGATAAAATACTAAGTATAATATAAATTCTTAAATCAATAGCAAATAACAACTATAGCCAACCCCTAAAAGGGAGGAAAAAAATAATTATGCTCTATCTAAATAATTATTACAAATAAACAGTGAACTCTGCTCAAAATTTTAAACTCCAATATTAGTACATGTAACTCTAATTAATTACTAGTAATCCATTGGTAATAAAGTGCGAAATTGCCAACCATGAATTTTTCAACTGAATTAATTACTTACGGCTAGACATCAGGTGGTAATATTTTAGGAAATTTTAAACCATGAATTTACCAACCAAATTAATTATCAACTACTAGGTATCTGATGGTAATCAGTTAGTAATATAGTGGAAAATTTCCAACCACGAATTTACCAATCGATTACCAATCGAATTAAGTACCACCCATGTAACATCCTCAGATTAGGAATTGTCCTAAGCCGAGAATGTTACGTCATCCTACTCGTAATGAATCAACCATTATTTAAAACTCAACATTCATTCAAAACAAAAGTAGGAGAAGCCTCAAGAATTTAAACCATTCAAAAAAATAATATAATTATCTTATTACAAAAAATAAGCTAGAAACAAGTTCCTGGGTATTGTAGCTCGCCCACAAGCGACCTCCTCRACTCATCTGATTACATATCATCTGTAATGAAATATAGGAGAAAGAAATGAGCTAAAAAAACCCAGTAAGTAACCTCATGCATGAATGCAAGAACATGTCTTACATGTCGTGAAATTTTAAGGCTTCGCCTTTTAAATGAAAAACTTTTCGAACATTCCCTTTTCAAAATTCCTTTACAAAACATTCCCTTCAAAATTTACTTACAGTAAAAACTTTCCATTTCCTTTCGTTCGTGAGCTCACTAGAGTATAATGCTTAGCCACTAAGCTCTGCAGTGGGCCATAGTTATTTGGAACCCGATTCCATTCCTACCGGTAAAACAGCAAAGCGGTTAAAATTTCATTCTTTTAACTTTCGTACTTTCACCTCCAAGGAGGTGAACATTCTTACCTACCCTCCAAGAGGGCAGGGTCAGGTGCGCCGGTCCCCCATGCCCCATTTCCCACTCACATCTGTTGTGGCTAGGTTTACATCCTTTCTGAAAACTTTGACATTTTCAAAACTTTAACATTTTTCTTTAAAATTCCATTTCCTAAACCTTCCACCTTCTAAGTGTGTGGAAGGCTCATGTTAAATGTGACGTAGACTTCTAACTACATTCTCATGACATGAAACATATACAACCTTACGTAATATAACGTTCAACAAATAGTATAAGATATGAAATGTAATAGCATATTCCTTAACATAAAAGTGCTATTGGATACGAACACATTAACATTCTTCACAATTACACATATCAACATAAAATTTCGTACACAACATATTAGAGCAATTAAAAGTGTTCAATTTCATTCATTTATAATGTTAATGAGATAGGAGGATTACTTACCCGGAGTCCTTTACGTTAACGGTTCTTACTTATGTTGTGAAGTGAACTCCTTCAACCGATCTTATCGTAAGCCCTCGAAATGACCTTTACGTTCACGATATCCAAATGTCTCGAGAATGGCGATAAGTCCTCGGGCGTGCACTCAAGCGGCCCGCGTGCTAGCGTCTAGGCATCTGTGCGCATTGGCATCGAGCGCTGGACGCCTGTGCTTGCTGGCACTGGGCGCCTGGTGCTGCTGGGCACTGGGCTCCTGGCACTGGGCGCTGGGCACCCATTGCACTTGTACTGGCACCTAGGTTCCTAGCGCCTGTTGCTGTTCCTTGATTCTAGCCGAAGCTCTGCTGGCATAGGCGCTGGCACTGGGCAAGCTCTGACACTGCTCCGGCAGATCCATGTCCGATCAACCTTCCGATGACGAATTTAGCGAACAGTCTGGGGGAGGTGCTGCGAGCTGCAGCTAAGCAGCGACGCGTATACTATACTGGCTGAACACAGCAAAATCAGTAAGCTACTGATATGGACAAGGAGGATCGGTTGAGCTCGGATCTGGGCAGAAATGGCAGACTAGCAGCGTGCAACAGTTCGACTTTGAGAGACGAGGACAGCTCAACACCTCAAATCTAGGCCGGCAGTCTGGGTAACCAAACGAGCACCGAGCGGGTAACTCTGGTTTCAAGAAATAGACGACCAACAAGCGAGCAAATCAAAGCACTAGCGACTCCAAATTTGGATGAACTTGGCAAGTAGATAGGCAGAGTGCTTCATCCGAGTGGCTATGGATTTCGGCGGACTCGGATCCCATGCCTCAGTTGTGCAGCGACTCGCCGCGGCATGCCCAGCAGCGGCGACAAGCAATAGACTTGCGAACTAGCTGGCAAACTGGAAACTAGCAGTCCAATCGTGCAGATTTGGGCAACCCATTGCGTCACAAATAAGTGGTCAGCGATCTCGGCAAGCGGAGGACGGGCAACCTCAGGCACGGTGAGAAACCTAGCCGTGGGTCGCGCAGCCAGGCTGTGTTGCGAGGCTTGGATCTAGACGATCTCAAACACAGCGATGGAGATGGCAACCAAGCGATGGTGGATCTGCAAGGAACGGCCGCATAAAGAGGAAGAACTGCGATCAACGAACAGCTGCAGTCCTAGACGGTGGCAGCGAGAAGAGAAGAAGAAGAGGCGGTGGGTAGGGTTTAGGCAGCAGTGGCGGGAGGAAGAAGATGAGAGTTTGTAACCCGAACCCTTCGGGCCTTCCCATCCAAATTTAACCCAAAATTCTAAATTTAATATAATGGGATTCCTTTCTATAAAAGTCGAACTTTCAACTAACAAACAAATAGGCCCACGAGTCGAGCCTTTAACCAAACGATAACTCTTATTCGACATGAACAATATTTTYGCACATATTAAACGTACGATTTAAAAATATTAATCACATATAAAATGTTCAACCCTAGTTGGCACACAATTTCACGAGATCAACCAAAAATTTGTAAAAGTAAAATCTCGGGTGTTACAACCCGCTAGCTATCTGAACCACAAATTTACCAACCGATTACCAATTAAATTTATTAGCAACTTCTAGCTATCAGTTGCTAATCAGTTGGTAATATGGTGGGAAATTTCAAGCTATGAATTTACCAATAGAATTAATTACCAACTGCTAGCCATYGGTTGGTAATATAGTGAGAAATTTTCATGCATGAATTATCAACCGATTACTAATCGAATTATTTATTGATGGGTAGCCATCGGTGGGTAATATGACAGGAAATTTTCAATCAAAAATTTACCAACATATTAGCAATTGAATTAATTACCGACTACTAGCCATCGGTTGATAATTAGTCAGTAAAATATGAGAAATTTCTCATAGTGAATTTGTCAACCAGTTACCAACCAAATTAATTATTGATGGACAACCTTTGGTTGGTAATCTGTTGATATTTTTGTGGAAAATTTTTCACTCGCCAAGTTACCAACTGATTATCAACCGAATTAATTATCGACTGCAACCTGTTAGTTGGCAATCAGTTGGTAAATACTTTTTCGCCAAATTACCAATTGATTACCAACCATTTATCGATCAAAACTTTACTGACCGCATTCTGGCAATTGGAAATTAGTTGATAAGTGTCATAAATTCTTCAATTTCAAATTCGATCGATAATTGATTGCTAATCAGTTGGTAATTACTAACTAACAACGATCAGTCGGTAAGTGTTGGTCAGTAATTGGTAATTTTCTAGTAGTGTATGCATTCCTCTTTTGACTTGAAAAAGATTGATTTTTTGTCTTTTATGTGGACAAATATGCATGCCATGGACGAATGAGTCGTCCTTAACTTGAATCCTTGACCATTAACGGTATGCATCATCTGTGCCTACGTCCCTAGGTGTCTAGAAGGTTCAGAAACCTTAGGGACACACCCATACATGGTACTAATGACGTAGGGGTGCATCCATGCTTACGGAATTTTACAAAAATTAGTGTCTAACAACCAGTCCAACGGGTATTTGACTAAACCCTAACTTTTTTTTCACTATATATGCTTCTTTTTAGGGCATTTTGAAGCAATGAAACTGAGCTATTAACACAAGAGAAAGATCTTGGAATTGTATATCTTTAAAACATCATTGCTTGAGCTAAATCCTCACATTTTTCACAAGACACCTTGTTTGAGCTTTATCCCTTTGATAGAAAATATTATTATCTCTTGATTCACCCCTCTCTTAGGCATTTCATATCGAAAATTTGAAAGCGAATTACCACGGATTGAGTATAAGTTAATTTACAAAAAGAATTAGTCTAGCTATGCATTAGAATTCTTATAACTTAGCACCAATAAGTTAACCCCCAAGATAGAGAATTAAGTACCAAATAATTCAATCAGAAGGCATTATAACCAAGTAAGAATGGACTATTCTTTGAAAGGAGATGGTCAGTGCCTTTTGCAGCTATGCAACGTTGAACCCTTTTCCCCCAAAACACTTGCAAAGACTCTTTATAAGGGGTTGGTGTTGCATGATTTGTTGATGAATGTATCTTTTGCCACAGTATAAAGTGTATGCATGTCTAGTGAGATAAGAGCCTCTGGTTTTAGGAGTAAAGGCTCAGGTGCTATACACCACCACATTGCAAATCCAAGCATGGTGCATAGGGCTATACAAAATCTTTGATCATTCTTTAAGGAATAGATGATGGCATCCCTTCGTCGGAATGGTATTATCTGTGAGATTACCCGTGTTAGATTTTTCAATCTATTATCCTTCTCAAGCGTGATCCGAGCGAGAGCACTTACTCCTAGCTTGGAATCAAGCTCTTTCCTGTAGGTTGTGATTGGCTTCCAGTAATGAAATATGTATTGAATAGTTGTAACAACCAAATCATTAGAGAAGGAAGGCATAAGTAGATTCGAGTCAAAGTAACATTTTCCTGAAGGCCATAAATTGAACTCTATAGGTGTGATTCCAGTTCGAGAGATAACTTTTATGGTGGGAAAGAATGATGGGTGGGGCTATTTTAGTAGGAGGGATGTGGTAGGAGTTAGGGCTTTTCTAGTGGGAAGGATGACGTTCAGGGAGGGGCCAATGTTTATGTGTGATGGAAAATATATTGGTTAAACTTATTTTGGCAAAACTTTTAATTAGTTCTCATAAGTTTTTTAAACAAAAATTTCATAACATAAATTCATAATTTCTTATCTATATTTTTTATTTTTTATATCATGAAAGACTGAATTTACAGAATTGTTATTGGTTGTTCTAACTTTATAAGAATAAAAAGATTCTAAAAATTTTATTAATTAAGCTCATAAAACAATTACGAAAAGCATCTTTTAATTCTTAAAATTTTCTTATTCCAAATATAATGGATAAATTAGATAGTACATAAATGTTAAGTAAGTTRATTAGGCCATTCTTTGATACCATCAAATCCTTAATTAATTACTCATATTTTATATACTTCTATTAATAATCTATTGTTGGTGTGCTAAAATTGCCTAGCCGAATCTATCCTAGTTGTGGCGAGCTATGCTTTTGAACACTATGAGGCTTGAACTCTGACTAGCTAGTCTCTTGATTGACTGATCAAATTCGTATAAACCTCTTTTATATGTAGGGTCCTTGAGTTAGCTTAAGTAAGCCTAGTAAAATGTTCAACTCAACCAGCTAACGAGATATGACTAAAATCTTTGAATATCAGATGAGAATGTAAAAGTGAGATGCAAAATAAAACATGCAAGGAAAATGGAATAAAACAAATTAACCTCATGGGAGATAGTGTACATCTAACAAAAACAGCTAAGGAAAATTATAAACAGTTCAGCAAAGACTAATTTCGTGCTAAAAAACTCGGCAGAACTGACAAAAGAAAACTTTTAAGAAACTCTATGAATACCTAAACACAACAGCAAAAACAAACTTATATTTTGGCTAAGAAAGTAAGCAAACTGTAAGTTAATCAAAACAACAATTCAGCTAAGGCTAAGAAAATAACAGTTAGGTAAAGTAAGTAAGAAAGCTAAATAATTAAAATAGTTTAATGAAAATACACTAATAAAAATGGTAAGAAGCAGATTAAAGAGCTAAAATAACTTAAAAAATTAAAAAAATAATGACTTCAAACACCATTACAATGCAAGAAAATCATTAACACCACTTACCTACATAGTAAAAAAGCGGGAAAAGTAAGCAAAAAATTACTAAAAGAGCTAGCTAAACACTGCTAAAACATAACCTAAAAATATAAAAATAAAGATAATATGCTTGATTTATGGATTGATGGAGATCTTCTTGTCTTCTTTCATCTTCTCTTATTTATACTTGGCCAAGATGTTCTTGCTAGTTTGGGACCGAAGGAAACTGGATCACTTGCCCATTTTCCGCCTTCTGTGCATCCTACTTGGCCCATGTTCCCTTTCTCCGATAGCAGGCAGCATGTGTTCCGAATTTTTCGACCAAGTGGTTCTATCCTATTCAGTCGATAGCCAATTTACATGTTACTTCTATTTCTCTGTTGCTTAAGCTATTCCTCATTGCTTAACGGCTAATCCATAGCTTGCCTCCTGCACTTTAGTCATCTGATTCTTAGGCATGCACTACTTGAAATCATTTTGATGCGTTAACCGTTGCTCATTTCTTAGCCGTTTACATTGACTATTTTTGGGTGTCATGACATGCCCCCAAGCTTTCACCCTGATTAGTTGTGCCTGCAGCTGAATTGGGTAAGGCTTAATGTCATCATAACCTTTCCTATGCCATTAGAATGCTTACAGACATTGGCTGTTGGGCTTGGACAACTGTCCTTATTTCTAGCCGATTCAGTAGCTCCAGTAATGATAGTTTATCTTAGGGCTTGTAGGTGCCTTACCAATACGGCTTCTATTAGGGGCAAAATAGGTAAAAATCAATTTGCATCTCACTTTCTATCTTCTTCTTCCTTAATCTCCAGCACCAACTCTGCAACTAACTTTTTGCTATCTTTCTTCGGCGTCCTATTTTTTCCAATCAACCACTTTCCCCTCCTCTTTTCGGTTGCTGCCATCATGTCTTCTAGTAATGAGAATCATGATGAGACTTCTGATTAAAACTAGCTCTCTRACMAACGGATTCTAGTCTGCCATGACTMCKGGAAAAARTTATTCGGCATCCTCCCTTTCACCATTGCCGACCTCTYYTTTGTCAAAATTGATAGGTTTGATCTCTCTCATACTAGACCAGGTGGTCATTGTCAAGGTGGCCRAAGAACTTTCGGTGTTGGCCCGACCATTTGGCCATTTTTGACCAGCGGTCTAAAAGGTTATCTCCAAGCCTAGAGGATACCTCGATAAGGTGCGACTTTTTTCATGACATTCAACTGTCTTCTTCTACCTTCTAGTTTGACAAGAACCTCTTCATGGCTATTTTGCCATTTTGGGGTTGCCTGTGACTGGAATTGATATTCCAACCCTATATGCTAATGATAGGAAAAAGCATTTTTAGTTCTCTTTCAGCAAACACATTGTTGAGAATTTGCAAAGTTCGTTGAGAGCAATATGGAAAATTTTCCTACCATTTCTGATGAGCATGGGGCTTTTATGTTGTGTTGGCTATACAAGTATGTAGTTTAATTGTTTAGCTTCCAACGATGTGGTGGCCAATTACCAATATTATGTGGCTTTTCTGATGAATGATCGGCCCCTTACTTTGGCTTCTCTAGTCTTATCCTTACTTTATCGAGGTCTGGGATGGCTAACTGAGGTCTTGACCAATGGACAAGATACGGGTAATGTGGCTGCCCCCTTTTGGGTTCTACAATTGTGGCTATATCAGTATATCCTAGAGTTCGAGATCAGCCATCTAATGGCTGGTATTCCGAAGGCTACCGGTGAGGCAACTGGCTATCGGTTGCATGAAGTGCCTATAAACCAAGTTCCTCTCCATGAGATCTTAACTTTCTCTACTCCAAGGGTACACTGACAATGACTCATTCCCTTACTATCGTAGGGATGAGGAGCTAGACTGTCTACGGTTGCGATCTGACAACTCCTATTATGTTGAGGTCAAAACTATTTGGCTGGCCTGTTAACTCCTTGGCTCTTGCTGAATAGTATTCGGCCCACAGCTTGCTACACCAAAACGTCAGACGAGCCATGCTACTCTAATTGTCTGCCAGGCAATTTGGGTTGATGCAGGATATAATAGYTRACCCTCAGCTCAATACCCCTTTTGCCAGCCATCCGGACCTTACCGATGCTTATATCAAAGCTTAGAATGCGGATTGCCAATTAAAAAGTTTGACAATTTCTTTTTCCAAAACATTCGACGCTACCCCTTAAATACTTTAGCTTTCGAGACCTAGTRGGACTAGGTATACAATGCCTTCTTTTTAGTTGAAWCAATCGAATGCCTTCATAAACTGGTCATGCGTGCTAGGGCCTTTCTTTCCTCTGCTCTTTCAACCGGTAGCTCGATTGTTGGAACTTCTAAACAAAAAAAAGGTACTGCATCTATCGCTGCTTATGTTGTCTCCTCTCCTCCAATCGTGTCTCCTCATGCTAGGGACTTCTCAAGAAATAAGAGGAAGACTGAGAAACCTACTTTTGCCCTTGGTATATTTGATTTTCAATCGGCTGGATTTTTTAATGGTAAGCCACTGGATTCTTGTTCTTACCTCCTTCATTTATCTTGCATGACCAATGGAGTCGATTGATGTGGATGCCCTCTCTGACATATCTCGATCGAGACTGTTTTTACTAGGGTAAGAAAAATCAAAATGGCTGAGATCAACCGATGTTTCAGTTGTCATCTTGGTTAAGGTAGTGTGCTCCTTCATTTTCAATATCCTTTAGTGTTGATGTGACTAGAGCTAACTATTTTTTTTTTTGCAGAAACCAGAGAAGAAAATGTTTCGCTCGGCTACTTCCTCTATTGCTCCACTGGTTAAGTCTTCTGATAAAGAGAAAGAGCAAGGGAGTTCGGTTGAAGATCGAGAGGCTACGTCTATTGCTTCTATTTTCCCTTCCCTTGTTGTTACAGAAGATATGCTAAGCTTCTTTAGCTTTCCTGGCCATCCTACTAACTCTGCCGAGGTGACTCAAGCTCTCAGCTTTCTGGAAACAAGATTTGGAGAAGACATTTCAATGAGCGAGGCGATTTATGAAAGCCTCCCCAAAGCTCTAAGTATGGTCGCTCAGTCCTCTGACTCCTTTCTATTAGCTAAGGTCAAAGTTTGAATGTTCTGTTGCTTATGTACCATGACCCCATTTTTGTATACTGTAGAGGTTAGCCACAAGCTATTATCCACAGCAGCTATGAAATTGGAGAGCTGTCTTCCCTTTATGCTAGGGATAAGGAGCTGAATACTCTTTTTGTTGCTAAACAAGACATGTTGGAGTGCTTTTTTCACTCTGAACAGGTCTCTTTCTTGGAAGTTGAAATCAACAGCCTGGTTGGTGAACTTTCATCTGAAAGGCAAAAGCTAGATATTAGTCGATATGAAGGGCGTCTGGTCKGCCTGTACAAAGAGCCCAATAGGTTAGTCTCCGCTGATTGATTTAGAGAGCTAGCGCCTCATGCTAGAGAGTGAGTATGAATAAAGTATTGTCAACTTAGAAGAGTGTAGAGAGACCTGTGCTAATATCGACTCTCAGGCACTGAAGCTTATGAGGCCCTAAACAGTTGAGGAGTCAATCATCCAGGCTGAGAATATTGAAGCAATTCCCACTATTAGGGAACCATCCAGCCAAGCTGAGCCGCTACCACCCTCTCCTTTTGTGGCTACTGCTCCAAATCCTGCCAACAAGTCCAATGATCCTGTAGCTAAGGACTCTACTAGCCAGAATGGTGAAACCCTTTTGTCTGCCCTTGACGATAATGTGATGAATGTTGTTGCTAAGGTTTCACACAATCTTGCTCCCCTTGTGGAAAATCTAAATTTAGCAATTGTTGCAGTCCCCCCATTGACTGAGGCTAATGACCAGGAGGCAATTAACGTTGCTCTTTTGCACTACTTCCCCCCATCTGATTAAAGTCGAAAGTGTTCTCGAATATCCATGGAAATGTGCCCCCTCCTCTTTTTTCTTTTTTTCTTTTATTACTATGTTAGCATGTAGCCGGAAAATAATCCTCATGTTTGGTCAGTCAGCTAGCTATTTAACAAGTAATCTTTATTGAAAATTTTTCTTTTCGTGAAATTTTCAATTCCTTCTCAAAAAGAAGGATAATACTGTTTTAAATACCTGCCATTGATTGCTCAATCTAATTCCTTACTATTTGGATGCATTAGCTGATAGGCTACTCCAGGATAACTTTGCTAACTAGAAAAGGTCTTTCCCAACTAGTTGAGCATTTTCTGAATTGATGGTCATTAAGTGCAATAGGAAAGATTATTTTGTATAGCATATCGCCTTCCTGGAATATTCTAGCCCAGACTTGCCTATTGTATGCCTTGGCCACTCTCTATTTGTGCCTCAGGATGTGTTCAAAAGCCATTCACCTATCCTTATCTACCTGATCCAACACCAATAGTAGAGCTTACTAGTAATTGGCTATTGGCATGTCATGCTGGAAAGCTACCCTAGTCGATCTTATAGTGACTTCTACCGAAAGGATTGCGTCTTGTTCATATGCCAGCAGATAAGGTGCAAATCTAATGGCCATCTTAAAGGAATTCCCGTATGATGATGAGCCACCTCCTAGGTTTACCTTTAATAGTCTTTTTCACCATATTGATGAGCACCTTGTTGCTTGCTTTTGCTTGCTGTTAGCCAAGGCATAGTAAGGAGTTGAGTGTATAAACTTGATTCCCAAAATCGAAAATGGTCTGATGTTTGATAAAGTTAATAATAGCTTCATAAGTTACCTTTGTCATCAATTGAGCCTCTACCCATTTGGTAAAAAAGTCAATAGCTACTAAGATGAATAAGTGCCCTTTAGAAGAGATGAGTGAATCTTGCTGATTACATCTATTGCCCAGCCTCTAAACGACCACKGCTTGACTACGGRATRAAGCTCTATGGCTGGAGCATTAAATAGGTGACCGTGTTTCKAACATGCATCGCAACCTTTGGATTAGGCATAACACTGAGCTATAATGGTAGACAAATGAACTCAATGCCGATAGAGGTATTATATGAGCTTTAGCCCTGCCTGATGTGCTCCACACAATTTGTAACACCCCAAGATTAGGAACTTATCATAATCCGGGAATGTCACCATTTATTCACTTACACGAATTTACGGAAACCCAAAAAATTAAACCAAATAAGAAATACTTAATAATAAACAAAAACCATTCTAGTCAACAACTATATTAATCCATAACATTCATTTAAAATAACTGCAGGGTATCTTGGTTTGCCCACAAGCAACCTCCTCGCACCATCTAGCTACACCTTACCTGAAATGCAAGATGAGGAAAATGGAATGAGCTAAAAAGCCCAGTAAGTAAATCTCATGCATGAATGCATGAATATGCCCTTCATGCCATGAATTATAACAACTTACTTTTTCAATGAAAACTTTCTAAATATTTCCATTTTGTAACCTTTTTACAAAATCTTTTCTTTCAAAATGTATAACCAGTAAAACATTTCCTTTTATTACATTCGTGAGCTCACTAGAGTGTAACACCTTGCCATTAAGCTCTGCAGTGGGTCATAATTACTTGGAACCCGATTACATTCCTACCGATAGTATCGCAAAGCATACATCATTCCTTTACTTTTCCTTTCATCCTTTCACCTCTAAAGAGATGAACATTACATTCTTCCCTATCCTCTTGAAGGGTAGGGTCGGGGGTGCCGGTCACCCACGCCTCATTTCCCACTCACATCTTTCATGGCTAGGTTTTACAACCCCTTTTTCGAAAACTTTAATATTTTCCTAAACATGTTACAATTTACAAAATACATTCCCTTTCAAAATTTCATTTCCCTAAACCATTCTCTTTGTAAATGTATGAATGGCTCATACCAATAATGATGTAAAACACTAACTACATGCCCATGACATGAAATGCATACAACCGTAATTAACATGCCATTCGACATAATAATGATACAAGATATGAAACACGTAAAAACATTCCACCAATCAACACATTTTATAACACAATCCCATACTATCACCACATAACACACAACAAAAGAGATAGGCGAGTATGGGGCTTGCTTGCATAAAATCTCATATAAAACACATTAATCCACCTAAAAGGATTCAGATACATCCATTCATATGTATTAATGAAGTGGAAGAATTTATTTACCTAGAACTCAAATTTAATAACAATCAAACATATACGTTAATGAGAATGTGAGAAGTCACTTACTTATAGTCCTTAGTAAATTTGTTTACTTTCGCTAGCAGGGTGCCTTGGTTGTAATACTCCCAAGTTAGGAACTGTCCTAAGTTGAGAATATTACATCACTCTTCTCGTAAAACAATTAACTACCCATTAAAACTCAACAATATCCAAAATAATAAATAATGTGTTTTAACAAATCTTCACTAGCCCAACATTTATTCAAAACTGAAATCACGAAAACCCCAAGTAATTTAAACCAAATGAGAAATACGTAATAGTAAGCAAAAACCATTCATGAGAACAATTATCTTAATACATAAAATTTATTTGAAACATGTTCCAGGGTATCATAGCTTGCCCACAAGTGACCTCCTCGCCCCATCTGGCTAACATCATCTGAAATGCAAAATAAAAGAAAAGGAATGAGCTAAAAAGCCCAGTAAGTAAACCTCATACATGATTGCATAAACATGCCCTGCATGTCATGAAATTATAAAGTTTAATCTTTTAAATGAAAACTTTCTAACATTTCCTTTTTGTAATCTTTTTACTAAACATTTCCTTTCAAAATGTATAACTTGTGAAACATTTCATTTCATTTCATTCATGAGCTCACTAAGAGTAATGCCTAGCCACTAAGCTCTGCAGTGGGCCATTCTTATTTGGAACTAGATTCCATTCCTACCGGTAGAATCGCAAAGCGGATAATATTACATTTCTTTTTCCTTCCATCTTTTCACCTCCAATGAGGTGAACATTACATTCTTCCCTATCCTCCAAGAGAGTAGGGTCAGGTGCGTCGGTCCCCCATGCCCCATTCCCCACTCACATTTTTCGTTGCTAGGTTTACAYTCCTTTCGCAAAAAATTTAACATTTTCCTTTAAAATTTCCTTTCCTAAACCATTAACTTTCTAAATGTGTGAATGGCTCATGCCAGAAGTGATGTAGAACACTAACTACAAGCCCATGACATGAAATGCATACAACTATATATAACATATCATTCAATATAAAAATAGTACAGGATAAGAAACACATGAAAACATTCCACACAATTTACACACCTCAATATATAATCCCATACACAACACATTAAACTATCTAAAAGAGTTCAGTTACATCTATTCATAGGAATTAATGAGATGTGAGAATTTACTTACCCGAAGTCATTTACATTAATGGGTTCTTACTTAAATCGTGAAGTGAACTCCTTCAACCGTTCTCAACGTAAGGCCTCGAAATGACCTAGTTGTGATTAYAGAAAGAAAGTCTATTTAGTTCGATCGTCCCAACTTAGATATTATGTGTTTAATCCAAGAATGCCCTTAATCAATTATAAATCCATATTTAGTTCTCATATTATCAAGTATCACGTTTTTAAGGGTACAATTCAAACTCCTTAACTCGGGTACAAATCTAATCTATGTTCTTCCACCAATTTACTTCAGGACATAATTATATACAAGTCATAAATTCCAATATCAGGTGTTAATGTTTTCACCTTTAAGTTCACAACATCCAAGTGTTGTGGGAGCAGTATTGGTTCTYGGGCGTGAACCCGAGCAGTGCGCGTAACAACCCTGGGCGTCTGGCACTGGCGTTGGGCACTATTGCTGGACATTGGTGCCGCGCACTGGCTGTTGCTCCTTGTCGCACGACCAGAGCAACAGAATTCTGGTCCACAATGAGTCACGACCTCGGCCGCAAACGGTGAATTCTCAACGGTAATATTCGGCGACTCGAGCAGTAAGGATAGAGAGCAAAAGTGATGGCCAGCGGCAAGAGGTTCTGAATCCAATAGAAGAGAACACAGATCCAAACGGGCTCCACTGCGTCGAGCGGCCGAGAACTATCCTTCGTCTGTCTTGGCAAAATCTTTGAGCAGAAAAGGAGAAGAAGATGACAATGGCAGGTCTGGCGAATGTCTAGTTAGTGTCGCTCAAATTCGGTCAAGCAGAGAAAAAGAAGAAGATGGCAGAAAACCAAATATGGAGGCGTGGATCGTGTGCCTCTGGCGAACTGCTTGGTCAGTGATGGCGCGGACCATAGACCGCAGATCAGAGCTCGAGAGCGAAAGGGGGAAGTCGGAGAAGAGACTTGGAGCAGTCTGCTTGGCTCAACAGAACTGGGCGGCCTCCTGGCGTGCGGCTCGCAACGACTCGAACCAGGTGGTCAGCCTCGGCGAACAGCGACAGTAACCGCGAGCTACAGCAGCCGACTCGAGACGCAGGCGGCTTATCGATCTCAACCTAAGTGGTCAACGATCTAGCGAGCGGAGGGTGGCGACCTTGAACACGACGAGCAACCGAGCAAAGGTTGCACGGTCTGGCCGAGTCGCGGCAAAATCCTCCAACGGCTGAGCGGTTCATCGTTGATTAAGCTGCGTAGCGCACAGTGACCAGCAGAAATAGAGAATATGGCGATCGGCTATAGGTTTTTTGGAAGCGAGCCATGGCGGCGGCAGTGTTACGGGAGGAAGAAGATGAAGGGTTTTTCTTTTGGTTATTTTTTTCTTTCTTTCTTTTTATTTTTATTTATTTTCTCACTTTTTAATTTTGGGCCATAACCCAAACCCTTTGGGCCTTGCCATCCATACTTAACCCAAAATCCTTAAATTAAATATAACGGGCTTCCTTTCGATAAAAGTCCAACTTCCAACTAAGAAATAAATAGGCCTATGAGTCGAACCTTTAACCAACCAATGACTCTTATTCGACACAGATAATATTTCGTACTCATTAAACGTGCGATTCAAAATATAAACCACATATAAAATTTACAACCCTAGTTGGCACATAATTTCACACAATCAAAAAAAATTAAGAAAGGAAAAATTTCGGGTAATACGTTGGTTGTCCACAACATTAATGTGCCACAGTATCCTAATATTATTAGACAAAGAATATTCATCTGAAACTTGTTTAACCGAACACATTCATTTAATACACGTGTTCACCGTTAATACCTTCGTCGTTTTTCCTATGGTGACTTTAACTAAAAAATTTCTCAAGATGAATTTCCATGTCAATAAAAACTGAACTATTAACAATACAATTTAATTTCATGACTCCTAGTTTGTTCTTAGAATAACAATAATAATCATAATTATAATATACATTATTTTATCATATAATCCTAAATTTCACCCAAATTACATTCCCACATATTTCTACAATTATATTCTCCTTTTACTTAATCGTACTAACTTAAATTTCAATTAAACATATTCCATATTTTTTTCTTAATTATTATTAAATAATACAAAACCTAGGCCATTCAGTTAATTTAAATAAAAAAACTAAGGATTCACCTTGAATTTCGAACCATAGGTGTGGTATCGAGTCTAAGATGCAGTGGCGTCAATCATGCTCGGGAAAGAAATATGCTCCGAGCATGCGAACGACGGTCCTGGTCGTACACATGCTGCGCTCGCTACTGGCTCGAGCGGACAGCACATGGTGCCTGGGCGTTTGGGCGCCTGGTTGTCTGGGCGTCTAGTCGCCTGGGCATCTGGTCGTCGGGCGTCAGGGCGCCTAATCGCCTGGTCGCCTGGACACCTAGTCACCTGGTCACCTGGGCGCCTGGTCGCTTGACGAGAACGGAGGAGATGGAGTGGCGTTCGGCATCAGTAGAGAAGAGGGGNACGAGAACGGAGGAGATGGAGTGGCGTTCGGCATCAGTAGAGAAGAGGGGAGAGAGAGAGAGAGAAAAAGGGTGGAAGGCCGGTATTGGTGAGGGCAAAGGGAGAAGGTGCCGGTTGGTGGTGGCTATGGTTAAGAGTTTTAGGTTTAGGGTTTTCTTTGGGAAAAAGATGAATAGTAATCTTCATCTTTAAATATTTTTTTTAAAGCTAACTTAATCCTAACTAAAATTTCTTCGTGGGCCATTTTTATTACTTAACCAACTAAGCCCAACCAAATTAAAATATACTAGTTTTCTTCTCGCCCAAAATCGAACTCGAAATCCGATTTTAGATTTAAGTAAGAAGAGGACGGGCTCTAACGGGTCGAGTCTAAATTAATTAACTAAGACTTCTAATTTAAAGTAAACTAATAAAATTTCACCTTTAAATAAACATACTCACACATTAATGCATAACAAATAATAATTCAAAGAAATAATTATTTATTTCTGATTGGCACATCGAACGTTGCGGCCTACAAGTCCTTTCACCGTGAATTAATAAATGTACTAACAATCATGCATACAATCTAATTAGTGGATTAGAACATAAATTGTCTATATATATATATATATATAAAGTTCGAAAGAAAAAACAAAAACTAAATCTCGGGTATTACACAATCCCTCATGGAGTTCAACTAACTCGCTTACTGACTCGTCCTTATTCAAACACCTCAAAAGCAATCTTTTATGGCTCCTTTTGAATAAGTCATCATCAACGACCAAATAATTTAGTGCATGTCGAGAAACTTTCTCAACAAGGATCGAGTCTCCTAGTATAGGCCGATTAAAATAGCATTCATACACCTGTATTCTCCTGCTAACTGCCGAATGACTAGCTGAGAGTCTCCCATAATTTGCAAGGTTTGGGCTTTCATGGATATTGGTAATCGTAACCTTAAAATTAAAGCCTTGTATTCGGCTTGGTTATTGGAACAACCTTTCTCCAATTGGAACAGAAAGCTAACCTTGAGGCCCACGGGGTCGATAACCGCGATGTGGACCCCTGGCCCCAGGCTATTTCAGGATCCATCAAATGTTAGTCTCCAGGGTTTAATCCCAACATAATTTTATGCTTCTGCTCATGGACCAGTAGTATTAATGCAAGGATGCTCGGTCAGGAAATCAGCTATGGCCTACCCTTTAATGGCTCTTAAAGGTGTATATTTCAGCGAGAAAGCTGCTAACTTTATTGCCCATCTCATCAAATGGCCTCGTAGATGGGCCTATTCAAGAGAAAAAATACCATATTTACTTTGCGGATAACTTTAACCTTTGCTGGCAACAGGTAATATTCTAATTTGGTACAGGCATAAATGAGTGAGAGGCATAATTTCTCAATGGGATAATACCCACACTTGAGTTCCAGCTAAGGTTCAGCCTCCCATAAAACATCAACTTTCAAACAATGTTGCTACAAGGCTCACCCATAAGAAGATTTTACACAACATTAGCTTTTACAAAAAAAAACTTCACTCTAAAAAGAATTTTATGTTCTTGACAACCTTTTATCTCCATGGAGATTTCTATACAAATATGTTCCATATCTATTCCACTCTGAACAATGGGGATTCTAGGAAATCTAACTCAAATGGAGATGTGAACTTCACTCACGAAGATATTCTATTCTTTATAGAGGGCCTATTCTCCTAAGCTTAGGAGAACAACACTAGAATAATCTCAGTAAAAAAATTTCAAAGTTATTGCATGAAAAGCATCGAAAGATGTAATGCAAGAGTATCTAGAAATCTAGTTTATGCATTCATTTTTCAAAAATATTTTCTATGAAATTCTCACTTCTTTAAAATGACCAGATAGGAAAAACCATGTCCTAAAAAGCTCCATATCTAACAGCAACAAATAAGTTTAGAACGTTAATAAATCTAACTGTTGGGGCTTAGACATGTTTATTTCGAACGGCCAAAATAACATGGTCTTCATCCGATATTTCTAGTTGAAGACTCTCAAAATGAATAGCGAACTCAATTTCAAATATCTTTTGGACCATTTAAACAAGAGAAAGTTGATTTCAAAGACTCAACCTTTGATTATTTTGGACGGTCAAAAAGCCTTTAAGTTGCGTATTAAAACCTCGATGAAGGATATCAGACTTAGATTACACAAAAGACTTAGAATATATTCGAAGGTGATCAGCTTATGCATCATAACACACTTTCAAAATTAAACTCAATTATATCTAATAAATTCGTAAAATGGTCATTTCATAAGCATATTTTGGTCCATGTTTTCAAAATCATTTTCAACTTCAAATATCAGAACATAACATTTAAATGCAGTTTATCACTGTCTCTAAAAATAAGAGTAAGTACTAAAAACTCACTATACAATGAAAAATTTGTACTTAGCCTATAACCTATTGAAAGCTAGAAGAGTCTACTCTAAGATTTCTTTACTCGAATAGCTTGTGTAGATCTTCCTCTCTTAGTTATCAACTCATTGATTATATATGTCCTTGAAGCTTGAGGTAGTTGATCATAGGTTGCTTTCTTTCATAGTTTATCAAAATCTATGAGAACAATAATACAAATTAGAATATTATATGAGCAAATGTCGTTATCAAAAAAAAAAAAAAATGTTAAGGACACTTAAGCCCTATTGGGCTAAGAATCTTCCCCTTTGGATAATGACAAACAACTTAGGCATTTTGCATTGTAAATAGTTATGGTATAATTTTAGAGGTATATCATAGACATAGATTTTCAGTAAAGCTCCCCTTAAATATATGCAAGGTCTCAAAATATGATAAGAATAGCACAAAACCTTAGATAGGTCATTTCACATAGAGTACAACACAAAGGCGTGCCTTATGATTTCATATAAGATTTTCAACATAATTAAGCATGAGTATTAGAGCAAACAATCTTCAATGGATTTGCAACTTATAYAAGATATTCAAATCAACCTAATGAGTTATCAGAGCATAYTCATTAAAGTTTTTAGAATATTGCAATTTATAGCATAAATAGTTTGCTAATGTGAATTATATGTAACATAAACCTATTAGTCAATTTACATATTCAAAGAGTCTATAAACCAACCAATCTCCTATCCTCATTCCAAGAGATTTGATATAAATTTTGACAGAGTTTCCTCTGCAATTTGGAGTAATTTCTACACAACAAAGTGTATGTGAAGGTCAAACAAAAACCATTTTGAAATATTTAACAATATCCTCTAAGTCCAGTCATATACCAATTTAAATAACAATCCCAATTGAATTACATAATTGAAATATAGCATTTAATAGCACATATCACATACATATAAATAGTTATAGAAATAAACAAGAGTGTAGATGGTTTATCCAACACTTTTGGATTAGGATTAGTGGAAGACTCTCATGCAAGTTTGGTGAAGATGAGGTTATCGGATGTGATTTTAAAAGTTTCAGACCTTCAGCCTTTTCTTTCTTACTTAAACTCCTTTTTCCCAAAATGCCAAATTTTCACCTCCATTTTGCATTATAAAAAACAATTTAAGCCCATCTCCAGTTCAAACCAAGGATAGGATTTTCAGTAAGGGTATATCAGAGGGTAATATAAAGGATCAAAGCTTTAATAATACCTCTTTTGTATTTTGACTTCCTTTTATGATTTTTTTTATGATAAGCATAGGAAGTTTATTCAGGTTGTGTAAAGGATAGACACAATTGAGTTCAAACTTGACAAGGAGGGTTTGATGTTGAGCATTAAAATAGGTTCGTTTATTATGTATCTCATTTCCAGTAAGGTCCACGGATTAATTAAGTACATAAAACATGGCTAAATAGAGTATGAGAATTATAAACAAATACATCTTCTAATCTTATTCTTAACTTCACCAATATATAGATAAACAAAGATAGATCGTTGGTTAATTAGAGGTAATAAGAATAACCCATATTGTAACTTCCAAACAGATTTTGACTAGTAAACATGTAGGGAGTTTTAATAGACATTTTCTAGATCATCACTTAATCAGAGATGCAACTTAAAAGAATTATCATAGCAGACATATGAATAATCAATAATTAAAGACTGCAAGATGTTAAGACCATTTAGGAATATCAAAAATTGATATGAGCATGCCAAGAAAGCATTTGTGTCAAGACAATATTTTTCCCAAAAGATGTAATTTCAAGAAGAAGAKGAGATCAAGACCTCAATAGTTTTAAAGAGAGAACAATTTTCTGCAAAGAAGAACTATAATTCAAGAAGCTTACAACCAATAATGATAGACATTAAGGCTTTTGATCAATAATTGTGATATCCCAATAAATCCTTAGGTATACATTAATATCAAGGAATTAATCACAAGAAGTAGGAGCAAGAGATCTATGCAGCACACCTTTGCAACTTAGGATATAATATTAGGCTTTTAATTTAAATAAAGCTGCAAAATTCTAGTTTGGTTAGTATTCAAGGTTAGCATAAGGACTAGCACTGTTTTTACATAGATTGATATCAGAGATGCTTATTTAAACATTTATCACTCAATTTAACATAACCATCAAAGACAGATCTTGTAAGAGTAATGACTATGAAGGATAAACAGTAAGGTATTTTCCATGTGTGATGAGTATATATCAGAATATGATCAGATATACTTTTAGCACATAAGAATACATATCTCAGAGAAAATTTAGCACATGGGTATAAGAGAGAGTTTAGACATGCATTTTCAAAGTTGATATGAATCTGTCAGAGCATATAAGAATGCAAGCAAATATCTTATCCTTGCCCCAAGTTCTCAAAAGATTAGGAACCATATATTTGAGAAATACAAACTCTCATATGTGAAACTCTTCCAATCATAGAGTTATACTCACTCATAGAAAATATGCAATGTATATATGTTATATATTGAATACATGTTGTTAAAGCAATAAATACAATTCAGAATATAATGTGTAAAGCAAAAAGAGTACAAATAAGATGTTAGAAGGTTTAAAAGATTGGAGTAGGCCTTATCCTTTCTAGTGTAGTCATCTTTTGCTTCATGTTTCTCCTCTTTCTTAGCTCAACAAGTCTTTTTCTCTTTTGGATATGAGGATTGTCATCCAGCTTATCATGTCTTGCTAYACTTTCTGCGACCTCTCTCCTTTGCTCCTTTGTTAGTTCAGGCATCTCAATTTGCTTATTGCCAGGGGCAAGGTTTGTGAGTGATGGTTCCTTGAGCATATAGTACTTATCTCAAGGTTAAGTTTCTTTATTAGTTATACTCTACGGGCTTAGAAAAATGGCTACCTTACAGCCCCCTTATAGAGCAAATCGTCGTTATGAACACGGATGTTGATTCGCAAGCTTCTGTTTGGGACATATGCGTAACATCCATTGGCTGAAGCTCCAAAAAGTTAAGGGATTTGTTGACCCCGAGGCTTGAAATTATTTGAGCTATATAATTTTGGATGATTCATTTACTAAGCATGACCATGATGGTCATTATCATCTCTACTACTCTGGTTTGCACGGTGGGATAAGCTGAGAACTTGAAAACTGCTACACAAACTACGAATCATTGAATCGTCGACATGTTCATTATGCAATTGTTGTACTAAATGAACCTATACACTCTTAGAGATTGTCCATATGCTCAAAAAACTTAAATTAGCTTAGCACCAGACATCACCTTAGCTTCCTCCTTGTTGGAATCACCCATTGAGAATTGGATGGACATGTATCTTAGACAAAATATGCAGTGGCTGGTTTATTTCAGAATTGCCATTCTTTGTTTGTGGAATTGGAGAAATAAGGCTTTATTTGATGACTTTTTAACTCTACCTCCACTGGATATTAGGATTAACTTGATTAAAATTCAAATGGCATGAGCACATGTTGTTCTGACCAATCCTACTATGTAATTATGTTGTATATTAATACATAGCTCCYTTYTACACCAAATAGTGGTTGGAATTTACTAARTGGTAAATTGGTTGGCATAAAAAAACTTAAGTTTCATAATAATATAATAACATAACTTTTTAATCACCAACCGCAYATTTGTAGGTAATTACTAATCGAAGCAAAATAAATTAATAAATAAATAAAAGTTGATTAGTATTAGTGCCATCAAGGGTTTTTCTTACATGATATAATCCATTAGTAAATTGTAACACCCCCAGATTAGGAACTGTCTTAGGCCGAAAGTATTACATTACCTTACTCGTAAAACAATCAAMTACTGCAGTAAATAAAAGAAATCTTAACCCTTATCAAAAATTTATAAAAATCCAAGAGAGTCTCCTTTGCAACTTCAATAACTACCCATTTAAACTCAACAATATCCAAAACAATAAATGATGTGTTCTAACAAATCTTTCACCAACCCAACATTTATTCAAATTGAAATTTGCAGAAACCCAAAAGAATTTAAAGCACAGGTAGTTAAACCAAATAAGAAATAACTTAATGATAAGTAAAAACCATTCTAGTCAACTACTATCTTAATCCATAAAATTTATTTAAAATATGCTTCAGGGTATCATGGTTTGCCCACAAGCGACCTCCTTGCACCACCTGGGTACACATCACTTGAAATGCAAAATGAGAAAAATGGAATGAGCTATAAAGCTCAGTAAGCAAATCTCATGCATGAATGCATAAACATGCCCTACATGCCATGAATTATAAAATTTCACCTTTTTAATGAAAACTTCTAAACATTTCCACTTCATAATCTTTTTAT
The DNA here is from genome assembly GCA_001752375.1 of Rhazya stricta. Taxonomy (NCBI): domain Eukaryota; kingdom Viridiplantae; phylum Streptophyta; class Magnoliopsida; order Gentianales; family Apocynaceae; genus Rhazya; species Rhazya stricta. Next base: position 388,445 of record MEJB01000040.1, on the reverse strand, counting down.
AAAATCTTTTCTTTCAAAATGTATGACTTGTAAAACATTTCATTTCATTATATTCGTGAGCTCACTGAGCGTAACGCCTAGCCATTAAACTCTGCAGTGGGCCATTATTCTTTGGAACCCGATTACATTCCTACAAGTAAAATAGCAAAGTGGTTAACATTACATTACTTTTCCTTTCCTCTTTTCACCTCCAAAGAGGTGAACATTACATTTCCCCACCCTTCAAGAGGGTCAGGTAGGGTGCACCGGTCCTCCATGCCCCATTTCCCACTCACATCTTTCATGGCTAGGTTTACACTCCTTTTCAAAAATCTTAATTTTTTCTTGAATATGTTACATTTATAAAATTCATTCCCCTTCAATATTCATTTCCTAAACCGCTCACTTTCTAAATATATGAATGACTCATGGCAAGAATGATGAAGAACACTAACTATATGCCCATGACATGAAATGCATACAACTGTATTTAACATACCATTTGACATAATAATAGTACAAGATATGAAACACGTAAAAACATTCCACACAATCAACACATTTCATAACACAATCCCATACTGCCACCACGACAAGCCGGTATGGGGGTTTACTTGCATAGAATCCCATATACAACACATTAATCTACCTAAAGAGATTTAGATACATCAATTCATATACGTTAGTGAAAGAAGAGAATTTACTTACTTGGAGTCCTTTACGCTAAAGGGTTCTTATTTAAGTTGCGAAGTGAAATTCCTCGATCATTTTCAACGTTACGGCACTCAAAACGACTTAATTGTGATTACAAAAGGAAAGTCCATTTAGTACGATTCTTAGATATTCAGTGTTTATTCCAAAAATGTCATTTGCCACTTATTAATCCATACTTAATTCCTACATTACAAATTATCACGTTTTTTAAGGGTACAATTTAAACTACTTAGTTTGGGTATTAACTCTAATCTCTGTTCTCCCACCAATTCACTTTAGGACATAATTGTACATAGGTTATAAACTCCAATATCAAATAGTATTGTTTTCGCCTTTAAGTCCACAAAATCCAAGTGTTGCGAAAAGGCATTGCGCCCTAGTCGCCTGGGCGTTTGGGCGTCGAGGCGCCTAAGCGTCCGGGGCATCTGGCGCCTGGGCACTGGGTGCTGGGCACTGGGCGTTGGCCGCCTGGGCACTTGTTGGGCACTAGGTGCCTGTTGCTGGGCATCGATTGCCTTTGCTAAACGATCGCACAGCAATAGGGCAAAATTTTGGTCCACCGCGAGTCGTGATCTCGGCCGCAGATGGTGGATTCATAGCGGCAACGTTCGGCGACGCGAGCAGCAAAGATAGAGAGCAGAGGGTGACAGCTAAGCAGCGAGTGGTGGTTGCGCGGCAAGGCTTCCCTGTAGTCGCGGTTCTGATGCATAGATCAGACCTTGGCGGGGCTATGGCAACTCTAATTAAGCAGAGAAGAAGAAGAAGAAGATGGCAGATCGACCAGATCTAGTGGGGGACCGCTTCATCCCGAACGACTATGATCTAGTAGGCGCGGATCACGCGCCTCTGGAGGACGGCTTGGTCGGCAGTGGCGCGGACCACAAACCACCAATCTGAACCCTAGAGCGAGAGAGAGAAAACTGGGAAAGAGACCTAGAGTGGTCTACTTGGCTCAACAGAACTGAGAGGCCTCCTGGTGTGCGGTAACCCACAGCGACACGAACCAGGTGATCAGCCTTGACGAACAGTGACAGCAACCGCACGAGCCGCAGCAGTCCGACTCGAGACGTGGATGGCTCGATGATCACAAACCTAGGCGGTCAGCGATATCGGCGAGCAGAGGATGGGCGACCTCAAAATCGCGAGCAACCGAGCAAGGGTTACCACAGGTTGGCTGAGGGGTTGGCAGAATCCTCCAAGCAATTGAACGGTTCATCGTCGATTGGACGGTGTAGCACATGGCAACCAGCAAAAGGCGGAAAAGGTGGTGATCGGCAGTAGGGTTTTCTGGGAGTGGGCGGCGGCGGCAGTAGTATCGGGGAGGAAGAAGAAAGRGTTTTAAGTTTTTCTTTTCCTTTTTTTATATTTTCTCTCTTTTTTATTTTTTAATTTTATATTTTGGGCCATAACCCAAACCTTTCGGGCCTTCCCATCCATAACTAACCTAAATCCTTAAATTAAATTCGGGGTTTCTTTCGATAAAGGTCTAACTTCCGACTGAGAAACGAATACGCCCATAAGTCGAGCCTTTAACCAACCAAGGACTCTAATTCGACAAACACAATATTTTCGTACTTATTAAACATGCAATTCAAGATAATAATCACATAGAAAATTTCCAATCCTAGTTGGCATACAAATTCACACGATCAAACAAAAATTAATAAAGGAAAAATTTCGGGTATTACATAAATCCTCATTAATAACCCATTTTACTTGTTTACCAACAGAATTTATCAGTTGGTAATTGTCATTTTTCTTATAGTCTGCAACCTATTTGCGGTGACTTTGAAGACTAGTTTGTAAGTATCATTACATAGCTTATGGGTCAATAACCATAAATGTTAGTGGTGGATTTAATTTTAGGAAGAGTACAATGAAAGTATTATTCATTGGTTGGATATTTGGAGCATCATTAAGAATATTGAATGCTATTTGTGTAATCTTATTTTCGAAGATCCGTTGGTGGAAACAAGCATGTAGTCCATTAGGGGCATAGGGCTTCCTGGAATACCAAAGTTGTGAAGGGTTGTGCCACATAAGTGGAGGACCAAACATATCTAGCTTCCTTTACAACCTAGGGTTTCTTGCAACTTTCTTCGAAAATCTTGAAGTCGTGAAGATGTGATTGAAGTATTTCTCTATCACTGCTATGACTCCAGCTTCAATTTATACTATCTATCCCGAATTAGAGTCTTTTATTCTAGTTATAAGGTTATGGGTTTGTCAATTGGAAGATTAATGGTTGGAAAACTTTATGTTTCGATCTCCCTCCTTCAACCTATCAGCCTGGAACCTAGTTTTCCAATAAAGCTCTTGGGTATCGAGCAGTTTTTTAAGTTTTTGAATGATTGTAGCTTCTTTTATGTGTGACCAATGTGGATAAACCTCATAGCTTAAAGGTCTTCTTAAAAGGTATGAACCCTGCATGCAAGGTCCTTATATATGCTCATCTATTTTTTCAAGGCTAACTTTGTTCCTTCTATTGACCCCGCAATAGCCGCAACATCATGATTATGGTTAGTCGTCCATTTTTCTAACTAAATTTTCTCAATGCCTTCTCTTTCAGCCAAAAAAGTTCAAGTCGTTGCAACTTCCTTTCTTTGGGTAGCTTCCACTCTCTATTTTCTTCTGCTTCACTAACAAATGTAAATGATTAGATTTTCCATGTGAAAGAACCAATGCCTTAATGCTTGCGGATGCCTCAATCTAGGCTGTTGAGGYGAATGCTCAGTCAAGTCTTTCATAAACTGTGGTGCAGATCATCTCTGCCATTGTTCCAAGTGTACGTAGAGCCTATATACCTCAAGTCTTACAAAGTAGTGTCTTGTACAACTTCCCCAATCGATTGACTTGCGGTTGAGACCGCATAAGAATTTTGGTTTCCCATCATGGTRGAGTATTTCATTGAAGTGGCATGCATATTGCCATGGCAAGTTACTCAATGATTCTAAACGTCGAAGCACTTAGGGGTTACCTAGTCCTTGACAGTTCCAACATAGTGYATTCATTAGCTTTGGTAGGGACAATAGTCCTTACTGATATAGTATTGTTTGAATTAGGGTTTTCATTCTCATGGAATGTTTTTTAATGGTGGGGTAGAACTTTCTTCTATAATGTTTTAAGTCCCTTTTTAATTGCTCTAAAAGTCCTCTCTCAATGTTGTGTCTTAGCTTTTCTTTAGGGCGAGGAGCATGTGGATTTTACTTGTCGAATAACCTTCACAGTGGTGGAGGATTTCTTTTTTGAATTGGATTCTATCCTCTTTTGTAATCATATTTCAAACTTTCTCCCTTATTTGCCTTATCTACAATAATCAAATACTTTGGAATCAAGGAGCCATGCTACTGATTAGTGTGTGGGAGAGGGGGCGGCGAAGCTTGAACTATCTTTATCCCATCATTCTTTGTCACTGTGGCAATTGAAAATATTTATAAATCTATTGACCAGCCTCCCTTGGTTGATGTTCCTCCATTTGATAATTAACTCGATGTTTGTGCCACCCAGGAGTAGTTTATTACTTGTAACATCTCCCATCTCTTCCACCTAGAAGCTCAAGCAGCTTCATCACTTTCTACTAGGGCAACTGGGATCATTGGGGATCCTAGTTGCCCACTACTATAGCTCACAACCAAAAAACTTCTGATTTCGTTCACCCCTCCTAGCCAAGGACCATAAGGGAGATTCTGTTGGTCTACTAAGGCCCATGCAGCAGTGTTGCATTAGTGGAGACGGTTCCTGATGAAAAACTAATCCATGTATAGGAGGTGTTCGTACTTGATTGTGGCTAGGCACACTCCCACCTTCAGTATATTTATTTGCAAGCACCTTCATAATGTTTGACAAATATCAAGATTCACCTTTAGCTGGAAGAACTTCCAAGCATCATATTCTTGCTTCTCCCGCACTTGTATCTCTATATRGTGGTGGAAGCTTTATTATATTTCTTTAGCAATTGCTAATGTGTAGCATTGGCATGGAAGTCCAATATTGATATGGATTGAAAAGATTTCAATTTTGAAGTTTTTGAAGTTTTCTAGGCATGACTGGTAGTTTACTTCCCAAGGGCATAATAGGATAGGTTGATTCTCAAAGATCCAAAGGCCATTGTCAAGGACAAAGCCCAAAATGTCATTTGTACCAAGTACCAAACATGAGCTTGTAGTAAGTGTTCAATTTTTTTTGATATGAAAGGTTCCACACTTTCACAAATGACCAATTGCCATTTCAAAGCTGTTGTGATATAGATTTGTGATTATAGAGACCTGCACGAGATCTTTTGTGCTTACATTGATCAATAGGATTTCTTGTTTGAAGAGGTTGAAGGATTGAAATTTGGAGGCAAAATCTATTTCATGATCCATTTTAGTATTTGAAACCTAGCTTCAATGAGAGAATCCTAACTCTATCTAGGGAGTTCCAATTTTTCTTTGATCCTACTAGTGCTTTTTCTAAGAGCAGTCTACTCAATTATCAGATTATCATGAGAATTTTGTAATTATAGTTACTTCTTTGAGATTTTATGATTCTGGAGGGACTAAAATGAAATTAGTCCAAACATAAACTATGCTTTACCGCCAAAACTAGATATGCTCCAACGACGTCGTGAGGTCAGGTTTTGTAATATTTCGAAACCCTTTCTCCCTATTAACACTAGCCTTTGTTTTCTCTCTCGGTCGCCCCTTTCCCACTCGTCGCCGCCGGTTGCCTTACACCAGTTCAATCTTTCGATACTCAGAGGCGACACTTCTCCTCTCTTCTTTATATTCTTACACTTCTTATCAATAGAAATTGCAATTTTGGGGATTTATTCAAATCAAATTGGAATACAGTGTAATATCTAAGGGATTTGAGTATTGATTATTTTCTGTTAATCCGGTAATTTCTTATGTTGAATTTGGGAAAAATTTATGTGAGTGATACATGCTGTAAATTTTGAAGTGGAAGTACCGAAATTCCAAATCAAACACACGCACTTGAAAATTTCCTCTGCTAAACTAGAATAAATTTGAACAACCGACGGAAGCTGCTTGCCTCCTTCCCTCAGCCATAGATCTTACGTCTTCATCCATCAACCACTTCCCTCCACTATGACTGTGCAAGAGGAAAATAATCATGCAAAGGATCAAGAGTAAGTAGGATAGCGGAGGTTTTGATTACCATTGCCGTGAGGTTATAGGCAAATGCACTACATATAGTGTGTAATTCTTGTACTTTCTTTCATTCTTTTATGTGGTATTGAATTCAGATTTGGGATTGACAAGGCATTTCTTGCTGCTCCAATGAAATCTGCAGTTGATAAGTTTCAACTGCTTCCGGAATTCTTAAAGGTATTTATCATATGTATATATTAACTGGAAGGCGTATATTGTATGATGTTCATTAGAAGATTTTATTGTAGTCTTTATGATTATGCTGTGTTCTCTGGAGTATTGATTRCTGTAATTTGAAAAGTTTTTAATCAACTTTTGTACCTAGCATGCTCTTGATTGATTGATTTCTATTTTCTAAGCCAATCTAAACTTATCTATTAAATATAGAGCCTGGTTCTCCTTTTGCGTGTGTACTTCCTTTAGCCAATAGGGTGGCTTAATTGTCCACGAAGTAGACACTAGATATGCATGTGCAACTATGTGCATGAGAAAAATCCTTTGTCCCCCTGAATTTAGTTTGAAGCTCCAATTGCCTGCAAATGGGTAGAACTCTGTAGGTTCTTAGCTCTTGTTTCTTGGGTGTCCTAGGCATGTGAAGCTCTGATGGAGGAATGAGAAAGGGAATAGAAAGTAGAGAGAATATTAGCATTTTTAATTAGTAATGAAAAGGCATTAGTTTAAGGTGAAATGATTTTACTGTTCTGAGAACTTCTCTGCATCTGATTTTGTCAAATGGAATATTGAAGTACACTTGTCTGCATAATGAATCTGTGTACAAAGGTACTATTTTCTAATATCTTTGCTGGAATTGCTAGGTCAGAGGATTGGTGAAGCAACATTTAGATTCTTTCAACTATTTTGTTAGGACAGAGATAAAGAAGATAGTCTTTGCTAATCCTGAGATCAGATCAAAAGTCGATCCACGTGTTTACCTCAGGTGAAACTGCTATTGTCTGTATTCCTCAATTTTTGCTATTGTTGCAAGTCTTTAATGCAATGTAAAACTTTATCTATCTATTTATTCATAAGGATTGATCTTACATCTAAATGTTTATATTGATTGTGCCAGATACACTGATGTTTGGATTGGTGAGCCGTCAATGATAATTGATGGTGTAACTGAAAAACTCAGTCCGCATAAGTGTCGGCTCTCTGACATCACGTGAGTATTTTATTAAATACATAAACACGTGTAAATATCTTAACAAAATCTTATAATGCTTCATTGCAGCTACTATTGAATTATGCCTAAAAAGTTGTTATGCAGTAGAATAGTTCAGACCATATTGTGAAAATGTGCAATTCATCTATAGTAAGACCCAGGGGATCATTCATTACCTTGCCAAGAGAGAATACTTTGATGATAACCAGAAGGTATTTGTCCTTTCCGCAGAAAGTGAAGCTCCAAGATCTGTTTTACCTAGGCTTAATCTTAACAGTTAGGCTTCTCTTACATGTAAAGAAAAAAAAAAAAAAAATGTTCTTTTACTTTAAGTGCAGGAAGAGGAAGTTGGAAACAAAAACTAAAACTATACAGTCTTAAGTGTGTCTTTAGTTTGGTAGAGACAGAAGTGACCACATGACTACCGCTATGTTTTTGACCTTCTGCATTTGGTTAAATATGTTGTATAATAGATATACAATTTTTGGTGCATTCTGCAGTAATATCTCTTTGATATGCATTTCGGAGAACCTCATTTTTGTTTGAATTGCATTGCGAAATCGTGATTTTGTATTAGGGCTATGTAGATTGGGATCTCAGGTAACCAATTGGTCACTTGTCTAGAAAAATGTGTTCATCTAAATCTGACTAAGTTTTCTAATATGACAGGCATCAAATATAATTTGCAAAATAAGGTTTAAAGTGATGGTCTCAATGTCGTTCAACATGTCAAGTTTATACCTCTTTCTAGTCCTCAGAGTATTTCACACAGCTAGTTTCCCATGGAGTATGTATTTAACTTAACTTCCGATTTGCGTTTGTTTTTKGCTCTTATGGTTCCCATACATTTCAGCTATGCTGCTCCAATATTTGTCAATATAGTATATACTGGTCAAAGTCAAAGCGCTCCGCCACTGTCAAAGGTCTGTGGATGACTTAAACTTTTTTGTTTTTCTTGTTGGTAAACACATTCTTACTGCAGTACTTTAATTTTGGATTTGCAGAAAGATGTAGTAATTGGGAGAATGCCAATCATGTTAAGAAGTAGTAGTTGTGTCTTATATGGGAAGGATGAAGAAGAATTGGCAAAACTTGGTAAGTAATAGACACTTACAGTTTTTTCTGTACACAGTGCACAATTATTTCCATTACTGAGAGCAAACTTACTGTAGGTGAGTGTCCACTTGATCCTGGAGGTTATTTTGTTATCAAAGGAACAGAGAAGGTGACACTTCTTTCCTTCTATGATCGTATGTCATTTGATATGATATTCATAGAAAACGGAAGACATTGTAGAATCACTATTGTTTTCTTTACTTGAAATTAGACATTCAATGTGCGTAAGATTTGCATTCTACTGTTTGCTCTCTCTCACTCACTCTCAATCTCTGTCCCTATTGTGCTTGCTCAAGTCAAAATTCCAACTTTATGTCTAAATTCTTGGTATTAAAACTCAGTTTCATGCTGCTAAGCTAATTATAATTGGCTTTTACCAGGTGATTTTAATACAAGAACAACTTTCCAAGAACAGAATAATTATTGACATTGATAAGAAAGGCTGGTAAGTGTTTAGATCTTTCCCWAGATTATTTATTGGCTCTCTGATTCCCCCACTACTCCCYTTCCCCAGTAAAGAAACTCCTCCTGTCATCATGCCATCTTTGAGTTGCTCTTTTCATATACTTGATCTGTGTGCTGTGTTATGCTTGACATGTATAAAATGAAGAGCTTGAACTTGAATGTACTAAAACTATATGCTCTATGTATCAGTCAATGCTGTTAGAGTAGGTCCTCCTTGTGAGTTGTGATATTAAGTGTTTACCTTTTTCTTATAAGTAAATTAATGTCAACAAATTATGGAACATATGAAAGTTCCTTAAATTTGTTAGATATTGAGGAATAGAGCTTCTGATTGTAGATTTTGATCATGTTCTATCTCTTAGATGGAATAATTTATCTTTCTCTTCTTAGTGTGCAAGCATCTGTTACAAGTAGCACAGCAGCGACAAAAAGTAAGACGGTTATAAAAATGGAGAAAGAGAAGATCTATTTATATCTGAATCAATTTAAAAGCAAGGTATTCTTCATATTTTTAATATTTCAGCTTTTTATCATTACTATCCATCTTTACCTTGTAAACTTCCTTTTCCAGGTTCCTATTATGGTCGTTATGAAAGCCGTGGGTATGGAAAGTGATCAAGAGGTTGTTCAGATGATTGGTAGAGATCCTCGTTATAGTGCACTACTTTTGCCTTCAATTGAGGTAAAATACGTGGCCAATCTTTACTGATTGTGGAGAATATACATCCTAAAATTTTCTTTTTCTTTTTCTTTTTTCCTTAGTAGTTATTTCCCGATGCTTGTAAATTGAATTTCTTACTTTTGGGATTTGAATTCTTCAGAGTAGTTTTTTTAATGTTGGTGTGTCCTTCAAATTTCACTACCTTTGCTGCATGTTCTTAAAACTAGTTTGTCAGGTTGTTAGGTCACTCTGAGCATCTTGATTTTGTAGCTTACTTCAGTCTTAGAGCTGATATTGGTGGGCAAAATAGAAGATAAAGGAAAGAAAGGTCTAATCCTACTTGATTCACATGAGTTCAGGTTAATGGATTTTTTTAATTAAAAAAGAACCTCATAAATTAGGAAGAAAATGCTCTACTCTCAGGTAAAAGTTGTGTGGACAGAGATGAAATTTGGGACCAAGGCAGATAGGCTTGTTATTGATTTGAGGTGAGTATGCAATCGATGCATCTATTTTTAATGTTTTCCAGTCCTCAGGCAGGTGTATTTAAAAAGATTATCCTTTTGTTTCTTAACTTGAGACACCTCATTGGAGAGTCTCCAAAGGGCTCATTTGGTTGATGAACAGGATAACATTAAATGTGATATCTGGAGTTGAGGAATCCTGGGAGAAGCATCTTTTGGGTCAATAATCCAGCCAAAAAATGTACCTTGTCTTTGGGTTGAGTTGGATATTTCTACAAATTAACAAAAATTGCCAGAATGAACGGAATTCACAAGCAACCAGCAGAAAAGAAGAAAAATTTATTCAAGCTATTATATTTTTATTAACTTTTATAAGGGTAAACATGTAATTTGGAAATTATAATCCTGTTTAGCTAGATGGAATAAATGATTCTACCATCCCTGCCGCAGCATTCATGGGATAGGTCATCAAAAGGGATAAATTATACTGAGTTGAAAAAAGGGAAAAAAAAAAAAAAAAAAAACCAACCAAAACATGGCATGATGTGGGATTAATAATCTAAGCCTGCATTATCTTTACATCCTTCCAACCAAATGAGCCTAGAGACTATGTTATTCTTTTATAGAGCTTTTCCCCAAAGGAGAGAGATGGGGTTCCCATGAACGTTGATCCACATATCACTTTATAGTAGATTTGAACTGTCTAGATTGGTAAACCATTGTATAGGTGTTTTCAAGGAGCGAATGCCAAAGAACTGTATTCTGGATTTTTTGCCCTCTCAAAAATTGTTATGACTGGAGCAATTGCAGACTTCTCTTTGTAGGTAGTTCAGGTTGTAAGTATCACCATGTCACTTATTTTCCATCTACTCAATGCTATGGTGGTTTGATGAAGATTAGAGAAACTATGTTCCTAGGAACAAAAGTGAATGTCCCCCCTTTCTTCAAGTACTTAATTAAATCGGTTTGAAAGTCTTATTTTGCTTTTGTTCATCATTTATCTTGTGGAGGCCTATGTAACAAACAGTTTCTTAGTTCTCTTAAATAGATTGTTTTGGCTGGAATGTCAAGCCTGTTCTTTTTGTTGTTTTTAATTTTCTAAAACAGTGAAAACATGGTCTCTTTCATACTTTTGAGAATGCATTTCTGAAACCCAAAAAAAAAAAAAAAAAAAAAAAAAGAAGTTCCTATTGAAACCTGAAAACAACCAAAGTGTGTTTTGGGTGTTTTCATGCAAAACACTCCCATACAACCAAAACGCGGAAAACAGGTTTTCTGTTTCTTTCTCTTTAATGATTATCCAAAAGAATTTTAACTACCAAGATTGCACTTWGTTTTTGTGTTTAATTTTGATTTGAACATATGCTGATATTGACTAATAGTACTTATAATATAATTCACAAATAGATTCACCAAAAAAAGTCAAAACAGTTTTCGCCGAAATTCTAAACAGAAAATGTTTTCCAATTTTCCATTTTCAGATACAATTTTCAGAAATGACAAACCAAACACATTTTTAGCAAATTTCAAAACAGCCACTCAAAATAAAAAACTAAAAATATTTTCGAAAATGAAAACTGAACTGCCAACAGAACGTGACCGAATTCCCTTTAGATATTCTATATAGCTAGCTGCAAATATTCCAGAAATTTAAACAACCAATTAGACATGTGTCTAGTTTCTTGGAATTATAATATAATTTTCACATCTTCCCTTATACTTGCATCCAATGAAGCTAGGTCTTTCAGATGGGTCATATGCCATTGTGAGTACAAGCGTCTCCGTCTGACTTTCTTCTGATTGAATGGCTTATGGAATTGGTTTGAAATCAGAAATTGAAGTAACCGTCCTTTTTGGAATTGGTTAGAAGACCTACATTATTTGTTTATTTTGAATAGAAAGAAGAGCTAGAGTATTGTCCAGAATTTGGTCCAACAGTGGCTCTATTTGAAACTCTTGAGGCACTTGATAAACTGCTGATGGGTATGTATTGTTGTGTTAAGGTTTGAGTTCTTGAATGTAAGTTATGCCCATAACTATTTGACTTTAGAGGTGAGATTGGTTCTGCAACCAGTCTATGATTAAGCTGCTAACAAAGTATGGGATACTTAGGTAGTGGAACAACATGCAGTTATTACCTCATCTACATTTTGGTTTCTTGTCTGCTTTAACATGAGGATGAGTATAAAATGAAACTTTTGTGGGGCATCTAAAACATGACGACATTTTTTGCCCTTCTCTTTTGGATATATCGCAAYGGATATCTTCTAAATTTTCCTATAGGCTTACTGTTTGTATTTCACYGTCATGGTTAGCGGTAAATTGCTTATTAATGCTGTAGTGATCTACATTTGTTTAAATAAATTTTCTCTCTATGCTATTGGGAATCTGCCACCCGCCAGTTCTTTCAGATATAAATTAGAATCTACTTGGCAGTTCCTTATTCCACTAAGAAATACGTGTTCTTTAAAAGCATGCATATGATCTGCTTCTTCACCTTGAATTTAGCATCTTCATCAAAATTCCAGAGTTCAACATCCATTTGTGCTTCTTAACTCTAGAACTTGTCTAAGGTATTGATTATGTTTCTCCTGTCTTGTTCATTTCAGGAATGTGCAAAAGCAAACGTATACACACAACAACAGGCCCTAGATTACCTTGAGAAGCAGGTTTGCTTTCATTCTTCACTCTTTTCCGATAAAAGTAAGATGCTAACTGACAATGACCAGTGGAATGCATTACTYAAGGATGAGATTCCCCTAGAAGAATAAAAGATTTACCAAAAACCATTAGTTGTTTTTGTTTGGCCTTCTGTAATGAAAATGAACTTTCTGCAATGAGAAGTTYACTGTTCAAATCTTTAACCCATTTTCAAGCTCCAACAAATTTGACCCACGACCCAAATCCAATATTTAGTCTTTTACTTTAAATTTGTAAATTAAATAGGAATTAAAAGTCGATAACACCCCTCAGTTATTATTTTACCTTATTTTATTTTGTTTTGTTCTTTTCCTCCTCCTTGTTCCCTCCTCCCCCTCCCCCACACCATGGAACCCATGGGCCAGGGTGGTAAGATACTGCTCCCTGCTCGCCAGTTTGTAGCAGCAAAACCAGTTTTAAAAGTATTACTTGACTCCATTTTTCTTAAAGAATCGAAATCGCAGGGCAAAACTGGCTGAGGGAAAAAAACAGTGGCAGCCATTGGTATTCTTCAAAATACACCAAAACTCTTCAGATTTTACCCCAGAACACCGTCAACCTAACGAACCTAGATGGACTAGTGAAATCTCTCACAACTACAATGTAATGATAGATCCAACAAAATTTGTAATGAAGATAGATCTTCAGTTTTTRCTCAGTGAAATGGTTAAAGGTCCCGATCAATCTCGATGAGTATGTGTTGGTGGTTGCATTAGATTGCTTAAACATTTGCTGGAGCAAAAGCTCTGCCATTGCCTTGTCCTTTGGCTGGTAGATTGATTTGGTGATTGATGGAGAAAATGGCTAAAGAGAAAGAAAGAAGGAGAGAGAAGAAAAAGATCGTGCCACCACCAGTTGGCTGGTGGTGCGGGCATTGGAGGTAGGAAAAGAAAGGAGGAGAAGGAGAAAGGAAGAAAAGGAGAGGAAAGAACAAGAAATAATAAAATGTATCTACATACTTGGGGGTATAATAGCCTTAACAATATAGAGAAAAGAACAAGAAATAATAAAATGTATATACATACTTAGGGGTATCATATTGTTAACAATATAAAGATGAAATAAGTAGATGGGTCACTACTCTGTAATKGGGTCTTACCAAACAGATAAAAACATATTCATATCCCAAAACATTCTTTGATTTTGTTCTCATTTCGAATGAAAAAACATAAGTGGGATCAAAACGCACTGTTGCTTTCAAGTCCCATATCATATCTTGGTATGCCATAGCACATTAAAAATTTAGCAGATGGATATAGATGAAGCAAAAATTCATCTGGTTTGTCCTTCCTAGTTTCTAGAATATGGCAATTGAAGTGCGTTGATGTGAAACTCTCTTGTTTTTGTTGTGCATCAGTGAAGCGGCATTGCATTATGTGTAGTAACTTTCAGAGTATGTCTGTAATAGATATACATTTTTGGCTATAGAAATGCCTCTATTGTCTTGTCTAAAATTATCTGTTCTAAGTTGCTTCTAGGGGGCAGCTTTAAATTTTCATAATTGAAGTCTTGGAAGTTTTCCGAATAAAAATGCATCCTGTTATTTCTGGGGTCGCTGGTTTATGAAAAGTTGACCACTTTACTTGTAGATAGCGGACCATTAGTGGTGGCATCTGCTGACAAATTGTAATCGCGCGAATAATTACCTAACTACAAGCTTTGTTACTCCCTGTCTGTTTATACTCGTCCTTTGAATATAGTTTGCTTGGAATTCATGTTGACCAATGACCATCTAGTTATTGTCGTTCCATTACACATTTTGATGTTCCAAAGGGGCTTATAACTTTGTAGGTATTTAATTGTTCAAGTAAATAAAAAAATATCTGGATATTCGAAAAAGAAAAAAAAAAAAAAGGAGGAAAGGGAAGACAAGAGTCAACTATAAGGAGTGGAAAACAAGGGTTGAGAATAGTCATTCCTGGTACTTTGTAATATATATTTGTTATCTTAAAAGTAATTGTGAAGCTGAAAATTATTGCAAAACCCCTTAAGGAAGAACTGAAAAATTTGGAATATGTATAAAGGGATTAGCTGTCAAAAAGGACAATCTTTAAGCCCATCAATATGATATACTAGATGCAGCTCAAGTATTGCTGCAAAACATTGTATCGTATTGCCTTCCAGATAGGCATTTTTAAGGAAGATGGGAAAGAGAAAACTATTGGCTGAAAAAGAAATAAAGTAAGATGACTTAAAATCACTTAGGAACACCTGAACAAGCTGAAGAGATGTGGATGGATAGCATTTGTTGAAAAATATAATCTCGTATTGCATGCTGACAGTATTATCATATGCTTTCCTGCAATTCTCATCCTGTTACTTATTTGATGTTTGAAAGAGGCATTCAAATTTGTTGCATTGGGATTATGAAGAAAATAATGGAAACGAAATGCAGGAGGAAAACAATAGGAGAATATAGAGGAAAAAATGGGGAGATGTGAAACCATTTGTGGTTCTTTTCTACCCCTGATTTATTAAAAAGATAATAATGAAAATGAAAAACCACTTAAGGAAGATGAAGAAATCTGGTAAGGTGAAGAAGAACCCTAACTGTTGAAAGGTTAGAATATTATAACAATTTGACCAATTTATGTAGCTCAATGGTATGACTTTCTTCTGTCACTCATTTATCTTTTGTTTTCCTCCTTTTTACTGCAATCATAACTCTTAGTTTAATCAACATTATGTATTGCTCTTGGTTTATGTTACCTTTTCCCCATCAGTCTAGAACCCTTTGGACTTGATAGGATTTACTCATGACACACGTAGTTATATTTTTGGAAATCCTTGGTTTTCTTCAGTTCTTTAGTGCTCGCTTTTTGTCTTTGCAGGTTAAACAACTGCCATATYCTTATGCTCCAGTTGTAAGGATTCTATTTTTAGCTTTCATAACATATTTACTTCTATTTTAGTATTATTTCTATTGATTTTCTGACTGAGACATAATAAAGTCACTGGTTATTTGACATTCAGGAAAAAAGAGCTATGAGTATCCTTGCAGATATATTTATTGCCAACATTCCGGTTAGAGAAACTCCAAATCTGTGTTTTGTTTTTACATTTTGATTTTTTTTTTCACCTTTCTATATCTGTCTTTATTAGGTACATCAGGGAAATTTTCGCTCAAAATGCATCTATGTTGCAGTAATGTTGAGACGCATGATGGAAGCAATTTTGAATAAGGATGCAATGGATGACAAGGTATAATATATAGAGGGAATATAGCCATAAACTTTTAAAAAAAAAATTATTTGGTTTTTTTTTTTTTGGGGGGGGGGGGGGRACGGGGGAGAATAGTCACGGTTTGAATGCCAAAACCTCTTGCACTACGGGGTAGGGCATGCAACCAGTGGACTTCAATACCATAGCCACAGTTACTAAACTCGTAGAGATTTTACCTTCTAGTTCTCGAAATTACTCCTTGCTTTTCTGTGCTATTTACTTGGCTAACTGTGCTGGTTCTCCCTCTATGAAAAATAAAATTTAACTCRTTTTGCACCTAATGGATGGTGAGCTGCCCCTTATACAAATACAATTGTGTTGTGAAGTRTCTGGAATCTGCAAAACTGGTGGTTCTCCTAGATTATCCAAGCTTGTTTCAAGTCTCCAGATTCTCCACTGGCAGTAAATTTATGCATCTACTTGGCTGTTGTTTAACCATAAAACCATGTAGACAGTTCTTGTGTGGGTTCAGAAACGAAAATTGTAAAGCCATCTGGTTATCATTTTATACTTATAGATAAATATAGGTTTATTATGAAAAAGAAGACTTAAAAAGAGGAGGAATGTTCGAGAAGACAAAGTAAAAATTACATAAGAGCTGGTTTCCCTTCCTACATAATTTGTCCACGTAATACCCGCAAAAACACAAATGCTAGCCCTGAAGTGAAAGAAGGGGAAAAGAAAAAACAAACACTCTGTTGAGTAAGTCAGTAAGCTGTTCTTTATAAATCTTATTATTTTGTTCTTTCCTACCACAAGAATATGCTTACTTTTGCCAAAACCACACTTTGTTTGCAAAAACTTTCTCAAGTGTTGGAACAGACCTATTCTCACCACCAAAAGTGAACAAAGTATCTCAATGTTTCCCACTATTTGAATGGAAACAAGAGGTGATTATTAGTGTCATTACTAGACTTGTACATAAGACAAACAGCCTGAGTAAGAGATTCGCCGGGCCTGCTAACCTGTAACAATTGGCATCATCTCCATTAAGCACTAGGTTATTTTGTTGCCTATTTCTTCCCCGACAACATAGAAGTCAGTTATCACTCTATAAAGGGAATATAAATGATATGGAGAAGAGAACTCCGGAGTCATTAATCAACCAGGATCCAGAATGGAGGATATCCTGTAAACGAATATCCAACAAATTCTTGAACCATGATCAGATGAACCATGATCTATTCTCAAACCTTTCTAAAGCAAGTAAGAAGTTMAAGAAAGGGGTAAATCCTCTGAAATAGGCAGTCATGCGAAGGATACAAATAATATATTGGGGAATTATGAAGGTAGAGAAGTTGGAACGGTTCCGGAAAGGTAATAAAAGAGAATGTTCCATAATTTGATGATCTTCCTAGAAATTAATATACTAACATCTCTGCTGTATATTGAAAAGTGAAAACGCAGGTATCTGATTTGAATATTTTTGGTTTTCTTACCATATATGCGCCTCATGTAAATCTTCTCCCGAGGTTCATGACTGATGCTATAAGATAATGATCCAGGATGAACTCACCATAGCTAGCTAGAAACTACCCTAATCTTACAAAGAGTTATGTAAGGAATCAGGCTGAAAATAGCGAATTAAGTGCCGGAAATCTGTCTAATATAGCAGAACAAAGACTCAATAGGATTTTAATGCGGAAGCTAGGTTATAAGTATGATTAAATAACAAGAAGGTAAAAAGGAGCATAAGAGAGGCAAGAACTATTAACCTCACACCAAGAGGGAGGTATAAATTGTAGGGTCACACCTCGGACCTTAAGATGCTGCACCTTAGGCTGGATTATGTCAGACAACCATGTCTATCGAGAACATTCTGTAGACTCTTGACTGATTGAATTAAACAAGGCATTCATTATTGAATTGGGAACTCCTTTATTTATAGACTCAAAGCCCCACCAACCGATAAATTAGGATAACTAAATTCAACTTAGACTCCTAAAAATAATATCTGAAGACTCAAAAAATTACTGCAAATATGAAATTGCTTAAATATGCAGTCACATAAACCTAACTAACCAGATATTCCCAATTAGTGACTCATAAACTAGAATTTCCKAGAGCAAAGCTAGATTCTGGAACCATTACTTCAACTAGATTTCCCCAATCTTTAGCCTCTTCAGGTTCTTCATCATTTTCCCTTTCTTGGATAAAACTTGTCTGGAGTTCAGAATGCTAGGAGAAAATTCATGAACATGTATCTTCAGCACAAAATTATAATTTTTCCTAGTGTTTTCCTATTGAAATCTACAGTACAAAATTAGAAAATTTCCTAGTGTACAATTCCAGTAGAAGAAAATCAATTTCAGAAGAGTAATGATTGCATAATCCGTCATGATCTTGTGTCTTCCATGATCCTGCACAAGTGTCTGAAATTGAGAACAATTTTCCGCCATGTCCATTACTGCATCCATGTCGCCCCAAATCCTTTATCTTGAGCTATAGTAACTACTTCACCTTGCTGCAAGTTAGTTCAGTAGCTCTCAACCAAAACTCCATCAATTACTTCCGCATTTTCATATTTCTCTGAATTTTCATGGACCAAGTGCAAGTTTGACTGGCAAAACTCATCTTGATCATGACCAGAATCATGCGCCAAATATCTATAGTAGTTCTGAATAGATTGTTCATCCTCTTGAATGGAAAGAACCTCTTTAAAGTACTACTTATGGCACTACATCTTGCTGTATATCTCCAGAATCAGCAACTAAGTTCTCTATGAAACCAAATTCCTAATTGATGGCCTCCTTCCGTAGATTCAAAGCAATTWGTTTGTGTAATCTCCTCAGCAACTCACTCCAAAGTCATGGACTCATCCTCTTTGCATTATAGTACCTAATTGAAAATCAAGTTCTGCTTTCTTTTTCACAAGTTTTCACCTTCGTCCTTCACCACGACCACATGCTTCTGTGCTGGCCTTGTCAATTTTGACAGATCAAACTCACTTATCTGCATTTCAAATTTAGGATCTGCAATGAACAACTCTGAATTACCAAACACTACCAAAGGAGTAACCAGATCATCCTTTTCGTGATCTTCCTGTTCAATGGGTGTAAATCGTCTCATTTAACAATCAGCTCAAGTTTCTTAGTCTTTTTACCTCTATGCTGCCTCATAGTTTCTGCACTCAAGGGCTTTAAAACAACCTGAGACACATTCACACAACTACCTTCATCAGCAATGAACTTTTGAGACACATTTATACAACAAACTAATGTCCGAAAATTAATACATGTACTATTAATCCAGGCACCTTTATAAAGTTCCTGATGTGGGTTTGGAGGTAGATTATGCCTCTTAACTCTAACTCTAGGATACGACATTCACACAACTACCTTCATCAGCAATGAACTTTTGAGACACATTTCTACAGCAAACTAAAGTCCGAAAAGTAGAAGTTCATCTTCAATCTTCTCCTTTGCTGTCTAGGTGTAAGCATATGCCTTATAAC
>MEJB01000040.1:349631-368614 GCA_001752375.1 Rhazya stricta | reverse complement strand
CTAAGGGCAAATAACTAAAGGCTCTGAAATTGGCTGCAATGAAATTACTGAAATACGTTGATTTATACAAAGTCGCATAAACTTAATTAAACCAAATATTATAACTAATATAACTCATAACTAGAAATTTCAAAGATTGAGGCTAAATTATAGAATTGATTGTTGAACTAAAAATTTGCCCAACTCTTTAGCTCCTTTCAGTTCTCTCTCTCTCTCTCTCTCTCACACACCACACACACACACAATATATTGTATTTATTTTATTTATTTATTTTTTGACTGGGTGAATATGTAGCCCCGTCATTTTCTGCATCAGATGATTAATGAACACCCTAAGAACTGAAGCTAAGTCCAAAATTTCATGTTTGCTAAATTTCTAACTTCGCTGTTACATTAGGATTATGTGGGGAACAAGCGATTGGAGCTTTCTGGCCAGATGTTGTCCCTTCTGTTTGAGGTAGCCTCTTCTGATCATGTCTCGAGGTTCCAATGTTTTATCTTTCACTGGTAAGTATCTGACAAAATATTCATTGTAGGATTTATTTAAGACGATGAATGATGAAGTTAGGAGGACAATAGATGCGATCCTGGCCAAGCCAAGCCGTTCTAGCCGCTTCGATATTTCTCAGGTATATTTCTGAGAGGTTACGTTTTGAGTTTGAGTGCTTGCATGAAAATATTGTTAATCGAAGCATCCTAGCACATCTAATACTCAGTTCGTTAGTTCATCAGTCTCACGTGAACAATAAAATTTTTTTGGAACTCTTAGAATGTAATTATGTCAGGGCAACAAATTGGAAGACTTTCTATTATGTCAGGGCAACAAATTGGAAGACTTTCTGCTCATAAATATTATTGAAATATTGCACCAAGGCACAAGGGAAGTAGTTATGTTTTTCTTTCAGTCTTTAGGTGGCAGTACTACAAGCCACAGAATTAATGCCTTTATCTTGGCTTCTTTTCTGATCTTAAACATCCTGCGCTAACATTATGATCCCCTGTGGTCAGAGAGGTAACAAAAATTAGCACTTACCAACTGCTCATTTGCATACATGCAAAATCTTTCAAAAGATTGGAGAACATGTCTTTCTTACATTTTAGCTACATAATTGGCAGCTCTGTGGTGGTTCTTAACGTTAAGGATCTCAAGAGAAGAGAAATATGAAATGCGGTTTTTTTGTACAGAATTTTACTGAATGATATTTCTTTCAATGAGGAGGCAGGATGTTCTTCTGGATTGGTTGTTGATGCATATACTTGTCTACTTGATTCTTGCAATAAAAAAGACTGTCCGCAGAGTAATTTGCATAGATGTTGGGTAACTCAATTATTTAACACTTGTAACAATGAAGAAAAGAGAAGGGAAAAGAATTTTCGGCCATATTATGGTTTAAATGACTCTTGTTTTCATCCTGCATTTAGCTGATCAAAATGTTGCTTTTATTCATTTTTATTGTGATTACTGTTAATRTTATTATTTGTCTTTTTTGCCTTTGTATTCTTCTTACAGTATATAGTGAAAGATAGTATCACTGTTGGTCTGGAGAGGTCTCTTTCTACTGGCAACTGGGATGTCAAACGATTTAGGATGCACCGAAAAGGCATGACACAGGTCCTCAGTATCTTCCCTAGGTGTATTTTCACCTTTTCATCTAAATATTTTTATTTTAATGGTATCGGAAGATATAGAGAATATTAAACAAAGTTGGATTCTTATTGTAATATAATAGGTTGTGGCCAGACTTTCGTATATCGGAACATTGGGTCACATGACTAAAATCTCTCCTCAATTTGAAAAGTCTAGGAAAGTTAGTGGGCCTCGAGCACTGCAACCAAGCCAGGTTGGTTTGATGCATGCATCCAGACATTTCACTGTCATCAATATGACCTCAGGAAGCTTATATCTATTTCATTTACCTATATGACTTGAGGAGCTTGCATATAGTATTGTGCTCAATCACTTCAACTGCAGTGGGGAATGCTTTGTCCTTGTGACACTCCAGAAGGTGAAGCATGTGGATTGGTGAAAAACTTGGCTTTGATGACTCATGTTACAACTGATGACGAGGAAAGGCCAATTGTATCTCTGGTATTCTTCTATTTCTTGATATTTTGTGGCTTTCCAGTGAAGTGAGCTTTTTTCAGATGTGCAGCACATAAACATGCTTTCATGCATGCAAGCACAACACACACACACMCCGAGATTGATACTTGTATGAGCCTGTCCCGAGAGTCATTTTTTTTGCCTGAACGGGGTTCTTATGATGGCGATGTGCTAATTTTTTGAATATGCTAAATGTATTATTCTGCTAATGGAGAGTGTAACTATATTTTGCTTGCATTGGAGTTGCCCAGTGTTGAAACAAATCTAACTTTATCTGTCTGATAGCTGTAAGAGATGCATTATAGCTAAACTGTATCTGTAACATAAATAAATAATTTAGAAGCATTATTCTGYAGTGTAAACAAATCTAAGTATTCGTATTTTGTTATTTCTTAAAATTTACTGAAACTTTTAACTTATCACAAGCATGATGTCATCAAAAAGAGAAAAGGAACTGAGATGAGGAAATGATTACACTAATATTTACTATTCTTTGATGGCTTTATTTGCTATTGATTACTTTATCATCTCTGAAGATTGTTTCATTAAGTGATATTATATGTGTATCATCACCTCCATTGAGAGCTTTGTATTTACTGTGAAATAGTGCTACTGCTTGGGGGTTGAAGACTTGGAACTACTATCTGGAGAAGAACTTCATATGCCCAATTCCTTTCTGATCATATTAAATGGGCTTATACTTGGAAAGCACAGGAAGCCGCAGGTACGCTTATAAAGGAAAGAAGATGAACTAATTGAACATGGATGAATCTGTATGTATGGCCTCTTTAAGTTCAATGACATTTGGCGGAGTTAGCATGCATAAGTAATAAAACATTTGATGAAGATATGGGGCTGAATAGATATCTAAATTGTTAACTTAGCATGCATTAACTTGATCGAGAATTATTTCCTTTGCTATAAAATGTTTTAACACACGGCTTCTGTTATTTGTTTCTTATGTTTAAAGCATGAGACATTTGATGTTCTTAGCTGACTCTTTCTTCTTCGGTCATTGTCTTCTCAGCGTTTTGCTAATGCAATGAGGAAATTACGGAGGGCTGGTAAAATTGGTGAATTTGTCAGCATCTATGTGAATGAAAATCAGGTTTTCTTGTCTTTATTATTGTTTTCTAGCATCTTGTCATTTTCTGGTTCAGTTTAAATTCATCGGTAGAATCTAAGATAAACCAAGTTTTGTGTAGGCACTCTCACTTCAAGAGAAATAGAGCTTCTTATTATATAATGTGCCCTTATTATTGTTATGGCCTAGCATGCTACTTTATGGGCTAAGGAGCAAAAAAGTTGCATTGTTGAGTGCAAAGACAATTTTTAAGGTGAACTTTGTGGAACTGGGAGGAGTTTATAAGATCTATATCCATCATGAACGGGTGGTTTGCATCATAGCTAATTTCTGTGTTTCAGTCTTGCTATAGTGGCGTAACCCAACAAGTCAATATTAGCTTTCCAGATTGCCTTCCCTAGAATCTTCAAATTCTAATTGCTTCCTCCACAATATCAATTTGAGACCAAAGGTGCCATCTTGCATGCCTTTTTATTTCCTATGGCATTGCTACTTGGTCTCTAGCAGCTGGGTGTGGCTGGCATCAGTCAGATGGATGCCAAAGATAGTGCAGTATTCACTTATGTGACATTGACTGGTTAATATCCTTCATATTCTTATTAGGTGTTTAGTACCAATGACATCCTTTGCAGAAACTGAGGGCCAGTTTCTTAGGACTTCTAAATGACCAGATAATCTTTCATTGACTGTTGGATCTTTATCTATTTTGAATATTTTGTTCTCATAGTCTTAACTTTAAATGTTCCTTCTTAGCCGTTTCCATTTCCATACATCACTATCTCAGGTGGAATGGACTTCATGTAGAGCAATCAAGACAAAGCTATAATGAGTCCATTGTTCATTTTTGTTTTTTTTTTTTTAAATTTTTTTAATTTTTTGTTGTTTGTTTTGGTTATTTTTTATTTTTTATTTCTTTTTTGAAAGGAAATTTACCTGTTGCTAATGCATATGTACCAGATAATGAGCTTCCCTTTAGCATAATTGTAGATATGTGTGCAAATTCCTTATTAGATTCTTTGGTAGTTACAGAATTTCAAAGAAWTACAAGGTACAACTGAATTATGGAAAGAAAAAAAGAAAAGAAAGAAGATTTATGCGCGTGGTCATCAAGGAATATGCCTTMTGCTTTGCACATGTTTTCAAATTGGAATGAAGCCTCTACTTCCCTGATCTCACCACATTCCGATCTTAATGTGTAATGGTTGGAGGTCGTTTTAGGAAGTATTTATTACAATGTCTTTTGGGACATGTTATCACATTCATTTTGCAATTATCAATCTAATGGTACTCATTTCAGACTTGCGGCCCTTTGATAAAGCTGGAGACTAAAGGTCTCTAAGTCTGATMGAAATACTGAAATTCTTATGTAGCTGAATCTTTAAGGACTGTATTGCCTGAACTAAATACTAATTTCGGGTATGGCATTTGATAATTCATTTAGCTGAACACTAATCAAAGTAAATTTTACCAATTTTCCCATATTAGTCACGTTTTCCGTACTATATATCTGCACTTTAAGTAGTAATTATCTATTCTTAGATTCACCTAAACAATGTCTTATTGATTACATTTTACGGGAAAAAAATTTCCTTCAAATAATCTATAATTTATTTTTCAATGAGAGAGAGAGAGAGTGCATGTCATTAGAACTGTGGAGAGAAAGATGAAACAGAGCTGTTAAAACAAATTTGAGAATCTGAGGTTAGTTCTGTGTCTGATATTTAGATATAGATTTTAGTTCATTTTTTTATCCCATAAACATTTTAGATTGATATTAGAGGCACTTGATTGGGTGATTAGATAGGGCCTTACAGTTAKTAAACGTATTCCAAGTGTATCAGCCCCCTCCTACCAGAACTGATGGCAAAGGAATCAAGTCCATACACTTACATGATATATTGTAGAATTAGTTGTGATTGATCATAATCAGCGATTGATTATAGGTCTTAATGAGTGGGAACCACAATTAGTGGGATTCATTGTAAATAAGGAATATTATGGTATTATCTGCACACAAGGGTTGTGTGACATTGCTTGCAAGCATTCTCAAACATTCTTGTTCTCGGTGTAGTCTATTTTCTACGACATACTGTTAATTTAATCATTTAATTTGTATGCTGCACCAAGACCCTATTTGAGTGTGAAAAGGTTTTTAATGCAAGCTTAAGATATTGAATGCCAATCACCTAAGAAGTAACATACGGTCTACATAAAACAAATTGCTTCTAGATTCTTTTGTAGCTACAGAACTTCAAAGAACTATGAAGTACAATTGAATTTTAAAAAAGGAACAAAAAAATAGTAATGTATGCTTATGGTCATCAAATAGTAAAACAAAATTGGGCAATTGTAGTGACTAGGATAACAATGGAAAACTTATTTCCTTAACTGCTGAAACATTTTTGCTTTTAGATAATATGTATGATTTTAAGGTTCTTGCAGTATTTGTCTCATTTTATTAAAGATTTTGTTTTCTTGCATGTAAATTCTTAATAAGAAATTGTTTCMAATCGTGACCTTATCTAATGGAACTTCAAGACATTGAATTTTTCTTCTTCCCTTTTTTGGGTGTATCTTTGATCCATTTCTTGTTGTGAATACAGTCAATATTTACTTGTTCTGTTGGTTTATGCTTTTTCATGCTGATGTTTATGTAGAACAGCCAGCATTCTATTACATTTATAAAAGATTTTAGTTAGTTATTTTATTTATAAGTAGAAAAAGTTGTATATACACAACCAAGTAGGCTAAACAGGGAAATATGTTGCAGCGCTGTGTTTATATTGCTTCTGATGGAGGCCGTGTTTGTCGTCCACTTGTTATTGCTGACAAAGGTGTATCTAGAATTAAGGAACACCATATGAAGGAGTTAAAGGTAATTACTTTACTGCATCTCTAATACGATAGTGTTGGTCACATCACCTTATTAATTTCTTTGGCTGTAGGATGGTGTGCGGAATTTTGATAGTTTTCTAAGGGAGGGTTTGATAGAGTATCTTGATGTTAATGAGGAGAACAATGCTTTGGTATGTGGTTGGATTAAAATTCCCAAAATCCAAATTTGTTCTTTCGGAAACAGTAGATATTGAGTACCATCATAGTTACTGGAAATGGTATGTATCCACAGATTTCCTTGTATGAAAGTGAGACGACACCAGAAACGACGCATATTGAAATAGAGCCTTTTACCATCTTGGGTGTCTGTGCTGGTTTGATCCCTTTTCCTCATCATAATCAGTCACCCAGAAATACCTATCAGGTATGGATTTTATTAGCCACTGTGTGTGTGTGTATATATATATATATATTGCAGTCTAAAAATAAAATTTATATCCAAACTCATAAAAGTATTTAATCTATTATCAGTGTGCAATGGGAAAACAAGCTATGGGGAACATTGCATATAATGAGGCAAGTGAATAAATTCTGTGTTACTTACATTTCTAATAGTCTGAAGATGTTGTTGATGATTCTAATGAAATGTTTGTTAAGGTGCATTTTGTTTTTACCCTTAAGAGTCATAAATCAAATGTCATTTATTTCTCTTAGATGTGAAGCTTCTTGAACTGGGAGATTTTGGACCTAGGGAATGTTGGCATTGTTGTGATTGCTTTTGAGATCCTACTATATTTGCATATTACAAGTTGAACAATTTATTCCAGAAGTATATGAGAATTCTCACCATGACACTTAAAACATAACAGTTTTTGCACCGGGGATAGCTTTCTACTTTTCGGTGTACATGCTGGCTACTTTCCTATATTGTCGTCCTTCCTTAATCACTCCGCCTCCCAAATTTCCTGAGCGGCATACATGCCATTATTGCAAAAGAATATGTGATTTTCTGTCTTTTGATTTGTTCTGCATAAAGGATACATCATTTTGTCTTTTTCTTTGTTCATTAAAATATTTCTTTGTTCCGTTGAATGGGAAGGTACCATTGAGATAGATGTCTGCTGCTTATACAGCTCTAATGCCCAAAGATTTATTTAGATCATGGACTATGTGAATCAAGATGCTGCTTTGCAGTTTTGGGCAACTTTTCACGATGGAGCCCTCGTTGCAGTCGTATTATTTCCATTGGTTTTGGTCCTTGATGTGGCAACGTGTTATCTGAAGTATATTGATTTCATGTAATTAGAGAATAATCTTCCTTACCAACAATCGAATAATTTGTAGTTATGCCGGATGGATACTTTGATCTACCTTTTGGTCTATCCTCAGCGACCGCTACTGACAACAAAGACAATAGAGCTGGTGAGTTTGCACTACTTGTGGGATGTAATAAAACCACACTTGTTAGTTACTGATTCATCTTTCAGGTTGGATATGATAAACTTGGGGCTGGGCAAAATGCTACAGTAGCTGTAATGAGTTACAGTGGATACGATATAGAGGATGCGATTGTTATGAACAAGTCATCTCTGGATCGTGGTTTTGGCCGTTGCATTGTGATGAAAAAGTATGTGTCTTTTTGCACTGGTTATCTTTTAAAGTTTCTATCATTTGATTTTAGTATGTTTTCCATGTTCATGTTCTTCGAGACATTTTTTTTTTGATATTTCTCTTTAAAGCTGCTACTAATTCTTTCTTACAATATTTTTTTTTCCATCGCCAATAACAGAATGTCAGCCATAAGTCAGAAATATGAGAATGGCACATCTGATAGAATACTTAGACCTCAACGCCAGGGATCTGAAGCAGAAAATATGCAGGTGCTTGTTTGTCTTTTCATATAATATGGGAGGAAAAAAGGGTAATTTAGTTGAAACTATCTGGATTAGTTGATGTTATTTCATTTATTGGCGATATGTTCTGTTTTTTTTGTTACTTAATTTTTCATTGTGGAACTGAATGTTGCGAAAATCTATGATCTGCATTATTTCCCTTGCTTCTCGCTCTATTCTTGGAAAACCAGTTTTCCAAATAGATAACCATGTTGCTGCATTAGGTGTGTGCTCAATTTTCTAAGCATTACATGACAGGAACATGTTAACATTGGCTCTTTTATAAAGGTTTTGGAACTTATTGTCCTCTGCCAAAAGATTCCATTGCCAATTATTTGGTCACAGATGATATGTTGAAATCCGCCTTGAGTGTGCCATCGATATGTTACTCTCTGTGCAGATTTTGGATGACGATGGACTTGCTGCTCCTGGAGAGATAATTAGACCCCGTGATGTCTATATCAATAAGGAGTCTCCAATAATTACGAGAGGGCCAGTTACATCACCAATGGGTCTGCCTGATAGGTTTCTTTTGTGAAAACTGAGGAACTTCTATTTTCACTTCATTTTACGTGGCATGCTTTACATGCATCTTGTTCATGCTTCGTACAGTGCATATAAGCCTAGTAGGCAGACATACAAAGGTCCTGAAGGGGAGACTGCTGTAGTGGATAGAGTGGCTCTCTGTTCTGATAAGAATAACAATTTATGCATTAAATTTATGATACGTCATACTCGTAGGCCTGAGGTAAGTTACTAATTCAGCTTTAAGCTGAAGCATGTGTTCTCTCTGTGAATTTACAATGTTTGTCCTTGTTGGGATTAGTTGATTGAAGTTCTTYCTTTTCTTTTTCTTTTTCTCCCCTTCTCATTTTAATCCAGGTAGGCGACAAGTTTAGCAGTAGACATGGACAGAAAGGAGTTTGTGGTACCATTGTTCAACAGGAGGACTTTCCATTTAGTGAACGTGGCATATGTCCCGATCTTATTATGAATCCTCATGGATTTCCGAGGTAAAATATTTTGTTTTTCTTGTCATGGAGCTCTGATGACCTTGGTTTAACTTAGTACTTCCAGTTTGAGGTCTTAATCAAAGATTCATAAGTATACTGGTATGGAATAGCACATTCTCCTTGAGTAATTTTTCATATCTGTTTATGCTCAGTGTGTAGTTGCTTACAATCTGTGACMAGGAATAAGTGCTATTATCGTAGAAATAGATATATACAGTGTAGGAATGGATTCCAAAATCACAGACAGTGTAGATGTACCTTTGCTACTTGTACTTTCTCTCTTTTATTTTCAAAAAAAATATTTAAAGGAGAAAAGACTCAGGCTGTAAAATTTTATGAGAGAACATTCAATAAAAGAGGATGAACATCTTCAAGAAAGTGAATTAAATAATTACATAAAAGGTAGAGTTCCTATCTCTTTGTAATTTGTCAATGCAATGTCTTCAAAAAAACAAGATGCTATGGTTAAAGAGATGCAAGAAAAGTTACCCTATCCTAAAGTAATTTGCTGAGCATATACATATCACCTTGAAATCAATGGAGATCCCCTTATAACTCTATATCCTTATATCACCCAGAATGTTGCAAACCCAAGCATTTTACCGTAAGCCTCTTCTTTGCTTGCTTATACTGAAACCACAAATTTATTTGCATGTACTCTAGGATTATTAGGACACATCCACATATAATCAAYGRAGTCAGCATTTCCTTCTCTTTGATAATGAAGGTGGAGGTGACACTGGCCTTGCATATGAAACTCATATTTGGGCTAAGAGCTTTACAAGGTTTCTCTCTGCAACAAATCATCAGTTCTTCTAAGATCATTGTTCAAGTGAAAGATATCATTTTGGAGCTTTAGATTTTTAACAAATCACTATCTGGCTCTCTTTTGATTTTCATTCATTTGGAGAACTTTCTCTCAAATTGATGCTCTTAMTGTGACTTGCACTTTTAAATGACTGACTCCTTTCCATTTGTGCATTAACAATCAATTGTCATCAGTTGGTGTATTTAAGAGACGTTAGGGGCTAGATGTGTCTAAATTAGTTTTATGAAGTCCGATATATTGAAAGGTTTTATATGTTCTGCTAGTTATCACT
The DNA here is from genome assembly GCA_001752375.1 of Rhazya stricta. Lineage (NCBI taxonomy): Eukaryota > Viridiplantae > Streptophyta > Magnoliopsida > Gentianales > Apocynaceae > Rhazya > Rhazya stricta. The sequence continues at coordinate 358,586 of MEJB01000040.1, read as the reverse complement.
GTCCAATTTGATCTTCCTAGTTAGACTACCTTCGGCGATATGCTTGCATCATTATTCATTCTCTTTTAATTACTGTTGTTTTCGTTGTGGGTCTTTGCAAATTTTTATGACTAGATTATCTTGAAAATCCAAATTCCGACTTTTGTGGGTTGAATAGTAATAATGCCACCCTGCATAACTATCTGAAAAGCAGTTTTCTGAATGTATTACTACTATCTTCAGCCATATGAGGGACTGCTCTTTTCTATTACTAGATTGAAAATTCTGATTGTTAATTGAATAGTAATAATGCCACCACGAGTAGACTATCTAAAGAGGGCTTCTATTATTTCACTGTTCTCAGCCGTATGACAGTTGGAAAGATGATTGAGCTTCTCGGAAGTAAAGCTGGAGTTTCAAGTGGTAGGTTTCATTATGGCAGTGCATTTGGGGAACCTAGTGGTCATGCAGACAAAGTTGAAGCTATAAGGTAATTTTTCCTCATCGAATATTTTCTGGTAGGTTGCCCTTATCCTATGTTTGTTGTGACAAATTTTCATCTTTGTACAGTGATACCCTTGTGAAGCATGGCTTTAGTTACAATGGGAAGGACTTCCTTTATTCAGGTTCCCACTCTTTCGTGTTATATTTATGTTTTAACATATAAAATCTCACAACTAAGATCTGCTTAGGTTTTGACTAGTTTATACTGTGTCTCAATGAAGCAGCAGAGGCTTCCTCCCTTTATTATTTTCTTCGAAAAGAAATTATAATTATTATTTTTGGGTTCCCCCCTGCCTGCAAGGAGGCGCCCTCTATCTTTATCATTCTTATGTTGACATATGTGATTAATATCTTCCAATCATCAGAAAAGTCATCCTCCTGATTTGAAGTTATAGATTCCTCATTGATTCTTTCCCTCATTCCTTTTATCTTGGTGCCAATAATGCATTATATTTTTATAAGTTGGTATGGTTTTAATTCCCCTCTGAAATGACTGCATCTTGATACAATTGAGAAGATTCCGGTCCTGAAGTTGGCAGGTTCTTAAATTTTTGAACCATGTAAAAGAGAGAGAGAGAGAGAGCAGTCTGCTGGTGTTGCTGCAGATCCATGGAATGGTTATTTTTTTAAAGGTCAAAAAATTGAACTGGAATTTGCCAATGAATTTATAGATGACTGGTATTACATCTCCGGATCCCACCTTCTCTACACCAGCGATCTTATTCTTGATCTTTGTCTAGATTGTTATTTTTGTTATTTGACATCTTACTTGATTTCTCTACCTTGATATCCTTTCCATTCCTGGAGCTATTGTACTGCTATTTCCTTTGCATTTTCTATTGGAATGCAGATCAACCAATCAAAATGGTTTTACTCTGTCCTGAAGTTGACAAGATGGCATATGTGTCCTTGTCAAAATCCAGCTTAGCAGTGTCTTCTTCAGTTAATCCTTCGAAACTTTGAGCCCATTGTTGGGGCCAGAACTTTTACTACCCCAATGTGCTTATTGTATGTGATTCAATAGAAATTCTGCTGCCTCTTATTGTCATGATCTGCGAAGCATTCTTTGCTAGAGTGCATCAAGAGCCCTAGTCCTTAGCTATTAACTATTCTGAAAACCTTCAAAGAGTAATGTGTGGGATGGGACTACTTAATCGTTTGACTGCTTTTTCGTTCTCAAATCCAGTATTTTCCGAGTGTTTTTTTGCTGCTAAGGGAAGGTTTACACTGGGTCTGGGAATTGCTTTTTCTAGAGAACTCTTTGTGTTATCATCTTCCTCATTTAATTGGTCTGACATGTTTCACATTTTCTTCTTTCATCTCCATAGGACAGTCAAGTTAGAATTCTTTTGCCCTTTTTGCCTCCATCCTTTGGTTATCTACTTATSTGTATTTAGTTAGTGTTTATTTCAGGAAATTGAAAGGTCTCTGTCCTTTTGACATTTGAGTATTTCTTTTTTTTAATGGTTTTTTATATTTAAGACCTGTAAGGTGATGATAGTTTATTCAGGATTAGCCGAGGGAGATGATTAATAAGGGAGTCAAGATTTCCTCAAAAATGATAAGAAGTATTATTTCCATTTTGTAGGGTAAAGATATGTGTTTTCCATCTGAGACTGATCTTAGGGGGAAAAGTTTATTTGAATAAGCTGGTTAAGGCTTTAGATCCAAAATGTATGCAACTATTCTCTTTTGTGTGTGTGTGTATATATATATATATATATGTATATATATATAAATTTAGTCAAGCATCCTCTCAGTCACGTTGATTCCCCATACCCCTTGATCTGTGTGATTCCATGATGTTGCTATATGATGTTTGAGTCAGCCTGATGAGTTGWACTGTGTAAAAACTAAATTAAGTGTTTCAGTAGCCCAAGATGCTTACTCTTCATTTTGGGGAAACCAAATAGATATAGTGTAATCTCTTTGATTTATTTGTAGATATGAAGGTTTACCCAAACACTAATTTATGCTAAGCAAGGGTGTCGACAGGGTCATGTATCAAAAGTTTCTAATACGATATTTGTTTACATATGTGCTAATGTAGTAGTTTCGTAAATGAGTATCTTATGATTAACTCGAGCTATCTTTGTTGCATAATGAAAGAAATTGATCAGTAGTTTTCTTGAGCATTATCTCTTTCAAGGACTTCTCGTACCAGTCTAAGATATTTGAGGTAGAGACTAAATTGAGAAAAATTTCTGCCAGCTCAATAATCAACTGGAAATGTTGTACAAAAAGATGAGATATATAGCTCAAATGATGAACTTGTATTGTGATTACTTCGTCCAGAATACTATATATGATGGTAAATATATTCAGTGAAGTTTTCAAAGTAGAAGTGAAACCTTAGCATGAATGAATAAGTTTTTGTACTAATTCTGGATATAATGTCTCAATATGTTCAATCCTGTTAAAAGCACTTCTTTTTGTCAGGTATTACTGGTATGCCCCTGCAAGCATACATTTTTATGGGACCAATATATTACCAGAAGCTTAAGCACATGGTGAGATTTAGGTTTCTATAACATTGTTATATAGAGCTAATACCTTGTGCATTGCATAGTGTAATATTTTCCACATCTGTAGAGCTGTAATATTCTGTGTGCTGCTTTCTAGAATATTATTGCTTGCATCGACTATGATGCTCTTTAAAATCACCTTTCCAATCTTCAAGCAAAGCTGAAGATTTGTTGCTTATGGAAAGGTATTATTGGTGTAATTTGGATGATTATGTTTGTTCATATTTGGGTTATAATGTTGGTGAAACAAGACTAGGATTATGTTGAAGGAGTATATCAAAGTGGGACACGTAGTAGAACTTCGGGAATGGTTTAGATTACGTCAGTTCTCAACTTACATAGAAATGAGAGTACATCACTTATTTACACTAGTTTATTGTCAGTTGTTTTTCAAGAAACCAACTTAAGCTTGTGGTTGAAATTCTTTTAAACCTGTATCTATATTCAATCTCAACCACACAATATTGGTTGTTTCCCAAGTACATCTGGGGTTTTCTAGAATGAAAGAATTTTAGAATTGTGCAGCAGCTTTTGATAAAAGCGGTATGTTTGATCAGCTTTCTAGTTTCTTCCCCAGTCGAGTGAGCAGAGACWGCTTCTCACCATTTATCTTTTAACGCAAGAGCACTTGTATTAGTGAACTATTACACTCTCTTTTAACAGAAACTGCTTCTAGGCAAATAACATGAAACATAAAATGAAAGCACACATGTTCTTTTCAGTCATTAATTTGTTAAACCACTTATGTCAGTTACATTCATGAGATGACATTGCAGATAATACTTATCAAATTTCAAGTCTTGCCGAACTTCAAGGGTTGTAACATTGTAACATTAAATTGTTGGCCTTTAATCTTTTCATCTTTTATTATTGCTTTGATTTTCATTTTTGGAACATGAAACATTTAAAAATGTTTTAGATGCTTGAAAAGCTGCAGATGGCAAAACATGGGAAGACCAGAACTGCTCCTCACTAGAATAAGCACATTTAATGGAGATTACCATGTAATGTAACATATTCACCCTTAATCTAGTAATATCAGGAGTTGTAGAAGAAAGTGCATGCTCCCTAAAAGGGGACCCTAGTAAGGATACAAACAGCTGCATAATCCACCATATCCTACATACAGAAATGTGTTGTTTTTGAGTTACAGAAGAATGTAYTGCCACTTCCCAAATCAGTTACTAAATTCAAATACCATTAAAAATGTAGTATAGCCATTAAATTCTTGGCAATATTTTTTAATATGTTAAAGGAAGGTAGCTTTAAAAAGAATTTCATGTAAACAGAAAATAATGTTTTGCTAGGTATAAATGTTATCTCATCCTGATTAAATCTTCATTTTACTTCCTGCATTAACTGTTTTTACATGATATCTTTGCTCTTTTAGATCTTTAACGTGGAGTTTGCATGATATGGGGTTTTAGTGACAGCCAAGATTTGCTTGCTGTCAGTATTTCAAGTAAGGCTATTGAAGGAAAAAGAGTTAATGTTGGATCAAATAAGCAGTCCACACTTTCAGATTTGCTTGTGGCCCTGATAATTTACTAAATTCTTGATGAGATTTCTTTTTTCAGAATAAATCTAAAATGCATGCAGTTTCTGTACTAATTTTTGTTCAAATGTGTAGGTTTGCAGGCAAACTTTGTTAGCTATTGAATAAATTTAGTTTACCATGCAAATTTCAGCAGCATAACGAATGGGAGGTTTTGAAAAATGTCATGCCAATTTGGCATGGAACAGATAATGCCTTAAAYCTACTTCCATTTTTGGTTTTAGGTTGTCTAAGGTGTAAGCAAATATGAATAAGCATGCAAAGACCACATTTCTGTCTTATATTTTCATTATCTTGCTATTTTGGTGTTTGAAAATGTCTCCAGAGGGGTTGAAAGTTTGCATTATGGTGTCAGGACTATTAGTAGTTGTTACTTGTCTAGCAAGTTAAATTCTTTGGTATATTCTTCTTAACTCGTATTATATCATAGGCTGCTAGTATCTCTAATTCTTCCTTTCTTCCTCTCTAACATGGCTTAAGAACCAATCTGGTAGAAACCTGATATCACCATTGAATCGCTGCTATCCATCATCAAACAAGCACCCATGCCATAGAGGCTTTGTCGTTTCTGAAGCATGAACAGCCTTTAGTTCTGAACATTTTTCCTATTGTTTGCCTGATGAAGCCCTTGCTTTTGGGCCAGAAGCGCAGGAGCCCGGAAATGCAAAAGAGCCTGAAGCATGGGCTATTTCACTTATGTGAGTAGATAGCCTCAAACATTTTCTTACTAACTTGTTTATTTTGATACTTAAATCTGAGCCATTAATCTTATAGGAGACTCCTGTAAGTCTTCTTTTCTCTTCTCTTCTCTGCTCTGCTCTTCTCTACTCTTCCCTCCCCGCCCTGCTACCTACATCCATTCTATTCKCTTCCCACCCTTTACCTGCTAGTCCCCTTCTATTCCTTTCCTAATATCCCTTCCCCCCATCTTGCCTCATCTCTTCCTTCCGTCCTCGTTTCTTTTCTCGTATATGCTGAAACTACAAAAACAGCTTCTAGTTCTAGTTCTAAACTTGTTTTAGGAGGATGAAGAAGAATAGGAGTTTCCTTTTGGTGACACCAATGAAAAGGAAGTTTGAGGATTATAWGTTCAATGATGGAGATGATGATCATGAATTTTTAGGAGTAAGATTAAATGTTTAGACCTAATATCRTAGTTAAAGCTTAGGAGGATTCTCTAACACTGAAACTCTAAGWCTTGTCACTAATGTCTAGTAGTAGTTATTTACTAATCAGATTTCTTCTAGTAGTAGTTATTTTTGTATTTAATCTCTATTGCATTTTATATGTCTCGTCTTTTTGGCTTACCATTCGAAGTGTTATTTTGAATCTTATAGCAATTTCATGCCTTTGTTCAAGATAAAGTATCTCACTCTGAATAACGGTCATTTTGTTGAACATTTTGATGTATATATATTGGAAATATGCACTTTTCTTAATAAAAGCCTGCACTTATCTTCGCGCTTTAAGCCCTAGACGGCTGCACTTCGCCTCGCTTACGCACTTAACTACTTAGCACCACTTTCCAACATTACTTTMAGCACTGCTGCTATCTACCAATCTACATGTTCACATATCAATCCAGCAACAGCTATTATCCACCCACAATTTGTTTATTGTAAATAACACCGAATTTGACAGGACTTAGGTGCTTAAATTCCTCATATGGCACTAGGCTTGTGGTTTTCCATCTTAGAAAGTCTGCTGATGAAGGTATCTTGCGAAGTCCTGGGAATCAGTATAAATAATCTTTAGACCATGTAACCAGAGCATCAGAATTTATGGCTAATATTAGTGATCCACTTTTGATTTGAATAACTGCATTTGACTCATCACTCTAGTTTATGTGGGAGTGGAACATTTAATACTATAATAAGACCTAATGTAGAGACATGGGTGCCGGTGTGTGCGGTTTATGATATCTAGAGATCTCAGAGAGTTTTTTTAAGATTAAAAAAGTATTTGAACGGAGCTGCCTTTTTGACGGTAATCAGAAATTTGGGAATGTAATAGAATGCTCCTTCCAGTGTTGAATATTCACATTTCTGTGTTAGGATGTCCCAAAATGATTTTATACTTCATAAAATAATCATATTTTCAATATAAACTTCCAGAAAGAACATCCTTAGTTTAAGTGATATGAGTTTGACTTGTACATGGGCCACTCCAACCTCATAAATTAGTAAAGTTAATGTGGTAATTTATATACGGTGAAATGCTCTTCCAAAATTTTGTGCCAAGTAAAATATGGATATTCAATTCCGGGCGGGGGAGTATCAGAAGTTATTTTTTATTGGGATGAAGTATTACTGTTACAACTATTGTCATTTCCATTCTTATGTATATCATTGCTGGTAATTATTGTATTTGCTTCAAATTACTGTTGATATTCAGGCCAGCTGCTTAAAAGTAGTCATCTATTTCTTGTTGAGAGAGAGAGAGAGAGAGAGAGAGAGAGAGAATGACTTTTCTCTTGCTGGTCAAACATGACCGATCTTTTTTTTTTTTTTTTTAAGTAAATTGGAAACTCTCTACTACTTGAGTGTAATGTTTCATCTCCCAAAGAATATTACTTCTTAAGTGAACCTAAAATGCTGTGCACTCAGTTAGCATTGGAAATTGAATTTGGAAGCGAGAAATATGCCTAGCTGAAGCATTTATAATTAATAATATTTTTCTGCCATTATTGAAATTTTGCTGGAGGATATATCGTTAGTATGCTATTGTACATTCTTATCTGTTGGTTATTATCAACAATTATATGTAAAGATTGAGTTCTCCAGAATTTTGTGGTCATCTTTGTGTAATGGAGCTTACTCTTCATTGCTGGATTTTAATGTACTCCCTTGGTTCAAGTTGAGTCTCTGCATCTTTTGAATATTCCAAAATGAATGTCCAGTCTCTGAAAATGAAATTTCTTACTGATTAAATTTCAACATTGCCCTAGAGTATAATCCTAATTTTGAGTTAATGGACCATGAATATCTGCCTAAAGCCTGCACCAGTGCCACTTATACTGAAGGTAATAACAATTTTGCCACTTATGAATAAGGGTAAAATTGGCAACATCATATGTACGGAACCTSTGCAAAAATTTTGTGCCAAGTGAAATGAATTCACCGTTTTTGGAAACAAAGTACTATATGTCATATACTATCTCATTTGCTAATAACTTTTTACAGTACCTAATTGTGAACCATGATCTGTGTTTCTTTTTATGTTGGTTATTGTTTGCTGAACCACTACAACTGGATCTCTCTGTGTGATGCTTGCATTTTGACGTGTGTCTGTCAACATCTCCATGTTTCTATGTTTGCGAGTAGCAGTTTCATTTGGGGCCAAATAAATATAAAAGAGTTTATGTCAGTTTCCATATTAAAAGTTAAGCATGTTGATATGTAATTTGACTCTCAACAATGTCACATTTTTTTGGATCATTAGGTCTTGGATAAAATGCATGCTCGAGGTAGTGGCCCGCGTGTGATGATTACTAGGCAGCCTACTGAAGGAAGAAGTAGAAATGGAGGTTTGGACTTTCTTACCTTRGATGTTGTAGAGTCCTTATATTGTTTGTAGATTATGTTGTAATTGTTCAATATCTAGGACTACGGGTGGGAGAAATGGAACGAGATTGTCTAATTGCTTATGGAGCTAGTATGTTGATATACGAACGCTTGATGATATCCAGTGATCCATTTGAGGTTCAGGTTTGTTTATAATTCTACTCTTTGTTATTTTGTGAAAAATGTCAATTCTGTTGCTAGTCAGTCCTCTGTTTTAGTACATGAAGTTGTAGCGTTCATATTCTTGTACATGACTAGACTGAGATCTTCTTATGGGATTGGGTGCTGTCCTTTTAGATAATGGGACTTCCTTTCAGTGGTCTATCTACTTTTAGTACTTCTGTATTTTATCAATATTGATGAAATAAAAGTGTTTCTGTGTCTTTTACTGTTCTACCCTTCCTCTTTTGGTGGGACCTGGGAAAGAGGCTGGTGGTTAAGTATTTTTTGAGTGTTGAAGTGACTTTTTCAACATATATGGAGTTCTCTGTCTGTTGTAAGCGCTCAATTTAATTGGCTGAATAACATTATATCAAATATTCATCTTCTGACGAGCTTCAGTCTGGCCTTTTTCCCTGTTTTAGCTCTTCCTCTAGGATGGTAAAAGTTTATTTCATTTTTCCCTGTGGTTATGGTTCCTTTTACAAACTAAGAAACTAAATGACATATTGAGATGAGCTAGAAGTCTYTTWCCCTTTTTCTGTGGGATTGGGCTGAGGATGTGAGGACAATAGAAGTGTGGTATGTAAACCTACTCCAGAATCTGTATGCTTTTGTTTATTTAATATGTTGGAGAAAAATTTCCAGGGCATGAATGTTTCTTCTTAGA
>MEJB01000040.1:137994-349176 GCA_001752375.1 Rhazya stricta | reverse complement strand
GAAGAGAAAAAACAGTCGTGCATCTCATCCTAAGCCTCTCCTTTTTGGCTTTTGTCCAACCTTGAGCGCTTCATTCCCTACACTTCCATCACATCTGTCCACCATTGCTTCCTCTATCTGAAAACATTGATAATCTGCTATATTATTCTCATAATGCAATACTAGGATATTTATAAATAGAGAACCCTAGACTAATTATGTTAAATCCTAATCAATTATTTACAATCACATAATTAGGGGAATATCCTAAGATTTCTTCTAACAGAATAAAGTAAATATCTTTCCATGTTTTCCACTCTCCCTCAAGCTGGTTCAAAGATATCTTGTAACCCCCAACTTGCATATAAGCTTGTCGAACCTTGGTAAAGATTCCTACCGCTTTTTGCTCTATAGGAGTATAAGGCATACACACTATGCCTTCTTCCAACTTCTCTTTAATAAAGTGTGTATCATTCTCCACCTGTTTAGTCCTGTCGGGTTGAACAGGATTATGAGCAATGTCGCTAGCCCTTTTATTGTCACAGTAAAGTGTCATAGGAATAATCTTGAGATCTTCAGGTCCTCAAGTAGCCTCTTTGGCCATAACATTTCAGAAATCTCATGAGCAACCGCTCTAAATTCACTTCTGCACTACTACACTTTGTTTTTTTTTTTTTACTTCTCCAAGCCACTAGATTTCCACCAACATAGGTATAGTAACCTGAAGTAGATCTTCTATTGGTCACACTACCTGCCCAATCAACATCTGTGAATGCTTCAACTCTGAAATGACCATGATTTTCGAATGGTAACCCCTTCCGGGTTTTCCTTTTAGGTGGTTGAGAATTCTGTAAACAGCATCAAAGTGTTCTTCTCCAGGTGACTGCATATATTAACTCACAAAACTTACTGCAAATGCTATTTCTGGCCTAGTATGAGTTAGATAGATGAGTCGTCCAACTATTCTTTGAAATTGTTCTCTAATGACCGCCCTATCTGAACTGGCAATCTCCGACTTCAAGTTAGCTTCTTAGGGTTTCAACTGGTTTGCACCCAAGGAGACCTGTTTCCTTTAAGCAAGTCAAGAACATACTTCCTTTGTGAAACAAAATCCCCTTCTTAGATCTTGCAATTCCATTCCCAAAAAATACTTCACACATACAAGATCTTTTATCTCAAATTCTTGGGCATCTTCAATTTTTCTAGTTCATCCGCATCACTTCCAGTCAAGGTCATGTCATTTACATACACAATGAGATAGCAATCTTACCATCCCTAAAATGCTTGAGAAATAACGTGCGATCTGATCTGCTTAAGCTTGGTGATATATCCACAACCCTTCAAAGACTTAGTAAGTTGATCAAACCWTGCCCTAGGTGAGGTCATTTGGGGGCCGTAGCTGGTGATTTGGGCTGTTTCCCTCTCGACGGAATTCATAGGTATAGGAAGAAGTCCTATCAAATATCTAAATCCTAAATCCTTATTTTATATTTGGCCTTGGCCCAAGAAACTCATAAACTTTAATTAATTGGGCTTAGATTGCTAAGATGTTAAAGATGGCCGAAGTATTTAAAATGGCCCAAAAGATTTAATAGGCCCACGTCAAACCTACCCAAAAGTGGCCCAAAGCTATTAATTTAAAAAAAAAAAAAAACAAAAGAAGAAGAATTGAAAGGAAAGGAACAGCTGCCGCAAATCCCACTGCCCAAACCTCAATTTGTCAATTTCCTGGCTAAGTTAGTAGCTGGCTGGCTTTTCCAATCAAAAAAGCATCTCTACCTATTTCCCCTCAAATCCTGACAGCAGCTCCCGCGTTTTAAACATTATAGTGACTTCTTAATTTGCAAATCTTCTCTGACCCATAGTGTTCTTTATAACATTCATAAACACTTCCTCTTCTAATTCCCCATTAAGGAGCGCATTTTTCATATCCAGCTGTTGTAAGGGCCACTGAAGATTAGCTGGAAGAGAAAGTAGTACTCTAATGGAGTTTACCTTGGCAACCAGAGAAAACATTTCTTGGTAATATATTCCATAGGTTTGTKTGAARCCTTTAGCCACAAGCCTTTCCTTGTACCTTTCAATCTTCCAGTCAGCCTTGTATTTCACAGTAAACACCCACTTGCAGCCTACTGTTTTACCTCCATTAGGTAATCTGACAATTTCCCATGTCCATTCTTCTCAAGAGCCCTCATCTCTTCTAAAACAGCCATTTCCCATTCAGGTTGACTCAATTCTTCCTGGATTTCTTTTGGAATTGAAACACTGAACAGATTAGCAGTAAATGTCCTATAGCTAGGGTATAACCTAAGATAGGAGACATATTTAGCAATAGGATGTGTACAGTGCAGTCTCTTTTCTGAGGGCTATAAAAATATCAAGATCAGAGTTTGCAGACCTTATTTTGAATCTGCTTCTTCCGAGAGTAGACTACCAACTGAGGTTGCTGCACTGTTGGTAATATTTCTTCCCTTGGAAAAGGGTTTATACTTTTTTGTTCTGTAGGTGAGGAAGGAGCAACTGGAGTACTAGGTGAAGGCACATTTAGAATTGGTGGTAGAAAATTTAGAGTATGCAGATCTAGAATTGGTAGAGGTAAGGAATTTGAAATTTGCCAGAGATGATCTTCTACCCTAGAATTACTGTCCCCCTGAAGAGAACTGTTTGTAAAGTAGGTGTCTTCAAAGAATGTTGCATCCATGCTGTCAGACYTTTTTTGAGTAGGATTATAGCTTTTATACCCTTCTGATTTTGAGAATAGCCCACAAAGACACTTTTAAGCTCTTGGATTGAATTCTGATTGATTGTGTTTGTGTATAAAAACAAAAACTGTGCAGCCAAAAATTCTAGGATATAAGGTGCTGAAGATCTGAATGTGCCGAAAGATTTCCAGCAGCTTTTTCAAAGGAGTTCGATATTTTAATACCTTAGTGGGAAGTCTGTTTATAAGGTATGTGGCTGAAAGGACTGCTTCTCCTACTTTCGGACCCCATAGTAAACATGATTGATCTAGTAACTTCAAGTAGGTGTCTATTTTTCCTTTCTGCTATCCCGTTCTGTACTGGGGGTATCATAACAAGAAGACTGATGAAGTATGCCTTTCTCTATCAAAAGATCATTAAGAATTGAATTAAAGAATTCTTTCCCATCATCAGTTCTAAGAACTTGGATTCATGTTTGGGGCTGATTTTCAATCATATAATAGAATTCGTTGATTTTTTAGCACTTAAGATTTTTCTTTTAATAGAAACACCCAACAGATCCTAGTATGGTCATCAATAAATGAGATAAACCATCTATACCAGAAACAGTTATTACTCTAAAGGGTCACCAAATATCAGTATGAATTAAATAAAATGGTCTAGAAGCTTGATGTGGATGAGGTTTATAAGAAATTCTATGATGCTTTGATGATTGACAAGGTTCACATTGAAGGAACATCGAGTTGACATTATTGTCCTTAAGGAAGGTTGGAAACAAATGCTTAAAGATAAGGAAAATTATGATGGCCTAATCTATASTGCCGTAAGATTATTTTATCTTTTATAGGAAAAGAAATACTACTACTGGCAGTCTGAACTTATCCACTCACGGTAGTCAATTCATCAAAATAATAGTGCATTAACCATCCTAGCACTGCCAATCATCTTCTTCGAAAGTTGATCCTGAAATTCACACTAAGAATCATAGAATTTCAGTAGACAGTTTGGTGAGTTTAGTAATTGATAATATTAGGAACATGTAAGACAGATTTTAGAGTGAAATCCTTTGAAATAGTAACTGAACTTTTCCCTGTGATTGGAGATAAATTTCATCTGCTATACAGATTTTAAGGTTACAGGACGGGGAGTATGTACGCAGAAAACATGAGATGAATTTATCATGTGATGAGAAGCACCAGAAACAATGAGCCTTGGTGCTAGATTAGGAAAGACAGTTGAACCTATGGGAAAACTACCTTTTTCAGCAACAAAACCTGAATTAGAAGTAGGAATGTAGCTGATTATTTTGTATATCTGATCAACTTGTTCTTTGCTGAGGAAATGAGTGTTGGTGCCAAGAGCAACATGCATTCTATGACTGTTCTTGTCCACTTCGGTTTGTCGTCCAATTTTCAGGCTTTCCATGAATTTTCCAGCAAGTAGCCCTGGTGTTTCTAGGTTTGTTACAATAATCACACCARACCTTCACCTTCTTATGAAACCTTGAGGGATTGGATCCTCTTGGATTAAAAGCCSCAACTGCAGTTACCATGGCTTCTGTTGATATCATGGTATTAAGAGCAGAATTTTCAAGAGTTTCAACAAAGCCCTTCTTCCCCAACATCACGATTTTACAGTTCTCTTCCTTACTGATATCTGGAAGAACTCCATTGTGGGAGGCAATGGTTCTTTTCCAAGAATTCCCCCTCTTGCTTCATCTAGATCAGGGCTGAGACCAGCCAAGAACTCAAACACCCTACCTTTTTCTACAATTTTCTTAAATTGTGCAGTATCTTTTCCACATGCCCAGTCAAGATCATAAAACAGATCTAGTTCTTGCCATAACCTTAACGTCTTATTATAATAATTGGTAACAGTCATCTCACCTTGTTTCATTTCTCGGATCTTGGTCTTGATCTCATATACTTGCATCGAGTTTCCCAAGTTTGAGTAAGTGTAGGAAACTGCATCCCAAACTTCTTTTGCAGTGGGAAGATACGTGTAGTTTTGACCGATATCCTCAACCGTAGAGTTCACGAACCAGGAGACGAGATGATGGTATACTTCTCTTCTTCCCATGTGGCATAACTTGGATCCTTTATATCAGGTGCCGCTGTTGTTCCTGTTATATAACTCATCTTTCCTCTGCCTCAGAGAAATTGTCTCACAGATTGAGACCATCGTAGGAAGTTGCGTCCATTCAAAGGATATCTTGTGATCTAGATGGTAAACTTCTCATTGAGGATCATGGATGACAGTTTCTTCTCAACTATTGTTGGAGATTTAGATTTACTCTCTGAGGAATCATCACCTATGTTGCTAGGAGTTGGAAGAGTAAGTCTTCAAGAAAGATCTGTTTTTGTCGAGCTAGAAAAGAATGGAGGTCACTGGCTGATTAAGTTGGTCGTTGAAAACTTTAGAAGAGTCCTAGCTCTGATACCATGAAAACTTTAATAATTTGCTGTATTATTCACATAATACAATACTAGGCTATTTATACATAGAGAACCCTAGACTAATTATGGTAAATCCTAATCAATTATTTACAATCACATAATAAGGGAAATATCCTAAGATTTATCCTAACAAAATCAAATAAATATCTTTCCATATTTTCTACCACACTATCTCTGCTAGCCATGCCCGAACACCACCGTCACTGTTGCCTGCATCTTTCTGATTCTTCTCTTGCACTCCTACCTCTCAGACTACGTCCCCATATACATTACGTCGTGCCACCACCTCTGATTTGCCAAAGTCCACTTTTTTGGGCAAGATGAAGTCCTACTCTCCTGCCCTCTGTTATCTTCCTTCTTTTGGAGCCACTACTTCTATTTTCTCTTCCATTTTTTCATTTTTCTCCACCCTTGCCATGATCCCTGCCGATTCAAATAACCATGAAAATTGAAACCATTTGAAGTTCTTGGCAGTTGACTATGATTGCCATTCATGGGCTCTGGATAATTTTTCTTGTTTTCTCAACAAGGTGAAGGATATAGGTGTGGAGTTTCTGTTGAAAAAGATGTTAATYSTATTGTCCCGTTAGGGTTGTTCACACACACATATATATACAACTGCAGTAGCTATATTCAAAGTCAGGAACTATCCCCTAATCTTAGGTTAATCCCCTATACTAAGCTAATTGCATAAATCAGGGCAATAGAGAAATTACAACACAGAAAACACATGTTTTCTACACTCCCCCTCAAGCTGATGAATGAATGTTATCCATTTCTATGCTTGTTAACTAAACTCTGTAAAGCTATACTGGACAGCCCTTTTGTGAATATATCTACTAGCTGATTCTGTTTGTAGACAAATGGAATGCAAATTAAGCACTATCAATCTTCTCCTTTATAAAATGTCTTGTCAACCTCTATATGCTTTTTGCTGGCCGGCATATTATCACAGTACAATCTCATTGGACCTTCTCACTTGACCTTCAGATCTTCTAAAATTATTTTCAGCCACAGATCTCATGGATCCCTAGAGCCCTTTACCTGAATTCTGCTTCTGCACTCAATCTTGCCACCACATTTTGTTTCTTACTTCTCCATGTAACCATGTTTCCGCCCAAGAATGTGCAATAACCTGATGTTGATCTTCAATCTTTCTCCTCATCTGGACAAAATTCCTTTACCATGTGAACTCTTTAAATACTCTAGGATTCTTTTTACAGCCTTGAGATGAGTTTCTTTGGCATTATGCATAAACTAATTCACCACACTAATAGCATATGCTATGTCTAGTCTAGGGTGTAATAAATAAATCAATTTCCCGACAAGCCTTTGATAATTACCCTTGTCAACTATGGCATCTTCTGGTACATCACCAAGTTTGTCATTGGTCTCTATGGGTGTGTCAACCGGCTTACATCATAGTTTACCTGTATCTTTTATAAAATCAATCACATACTTTTGTTCGAATATAAAAATCCCTTGCCGAGAATGAGCTACTTCTATGCCAACAAAACATTTCAGTTTACCAAAGTCTTTGATCTCGAACTCTTTCACCAAACACCTCTTTAACTTTTCAATTATTTCCATATCATCTCCAGTCACTATTATGTCATCCACATAAACTAACAGAGTTGTGACCTTCACGGATTCACGAACAAGGTATGATCACATTGGATCTGTCTAAATCTAAGGTTCAATATAACTTTTGCAAACCTTCCAAACCAAGCTCTGGGAGATTGTTTGAGTCCACACGATGCTTTTGTCAATCTAAATACCATTCCATATAAATTTGTTCTTCAAGATTGCCATGTAAAAAGGCATTTTTGACATTAAATTGTTGCAATTTCCATCCAATATTGACTGCCAATGGCAATAACTCTCACCGTATTCATTTTTGCAGCAAGAGCAAATGTCTCGAGATAGTCTATGCCATAGGTATGAGTATAACCTCTGGCAACTACTCTTGCCTCATACCTTTCTATTGGGCCATCAAACTTATATTTCACAGTAAAAGTCTGTTTAAAGCCAATTGGTGTTTTTCCTCTAGGCAATTTCACCAAATCACAGGTTTTATTCTTTTCTAGAGCCTTCATCTCCACCTTGATGGCATTTAAACAAATTCTCATCTCCTAGTGCCTCGGATGATGTTTTGGGAATGGCAATGCTATTAAGGCTAGTCAGAAAGGCCCTATGGTTAACAAATAATATCTTGTAGAGCATGAAAAGAGAAAGGGTGTTGGGTACAAGTTCTAGTCCCTTTCCTCAAAGCTATAGGGATATCAAGACCATTTTCTTTTTGGGTATCTGGAACATTAGGATTGAGAGAAATGATTGGACTATTTATCTCATCATTCACTGGGTTTCAGCTAGATGATTGTCCCTTTCCTCAAAGCTAGTCAGAAAGGCCCTATGGTTAACAAATAATATCTTGTAGATCATGAAAAGAGAAAGGGTGTTGGGTACAAGTTCTAGTCCCTCTCCTCAACGCTATAGGGATGTCAAGACCATTTTCTTTTTGGGTATCTGGAACGTTAGGATTGAGAGAAATGATTGGACTATTTATCTCATCATTCACTTGGTTTCAGCTAGATGATTGTCCCTGCACTGGCTGAGAGAATAGCCATTTCTTCCTCGAATAAACCTTAAGCGAACGAGGATTTTTTATTTTTTGTGTTACGGGTGTAGGAGGATCCCTTTCTGCTGAAACGGGAATAGCAGTCTCAGCAGGATCTAGCTAGATAGGTGAACTTGCAATAGGAACTGTGGAAATGGATTGAACATCTTGAACAGGGGCCGGTTCAGACTGGACTGATGGATTTGGAATTAAGACTGGATTGGTATGGGGATAAGACAACTTAGACACAGGCGAATCAAGGTGGAAAGTGTCTTTGTCTTTATCTTCTATAAACGTCATCTTCCCCTGTAAATAATGATTGTGAAAATATTATCGTTCTCAAGAAAGGTGACATCAGCAGACACATAAAATTTCTGCTTGGAGGACAATAGCACATGTACCCTTTTGTGTGGACGAGTAACCAATAAAGACATATTTGAGAGCCCTTGGATCAAGTTTGCTTCTATGTTGAGATTGTACATGAACAAAGGCAACACAACCAAATATTTTAGGAACATGGTTGTTTGTGAC
Organism: Rhazya stricta; assembly: GCA_001752375.1. Lineage (NCBI taxonomy): Eukaryota > Viridiplantae > Streptophyta > Magnoliopsida > Gentianales > Apocynaceae > Rhazya > Rhazya stricta. Next base: position 340,891 of record MEJB01000040.1, on the reverse strand, counting down.
ATTGAAGTTAGGCTAGAATCTTGCAAGGACTTGTGCGGGACTCCGAAAATCAAGCACCCTCATGGGTAGTCTATTTATGACGTGAACTGCAGTTAACACAGCTTCTCCCCAATAATTTTTTGGGACTTGCTTTTTGGAAAAGGAAGGCTCAAGTAAAAGCTGAAGATGGTCATTTTTTCATTCGGCCACTCCATTTTGTTGAGGAGTATAAGTACAAGATGACTCATGAATGATGCTGCATTGGTCAAAGAATGGAGAGAGGGTTTGATTAAAATAATCTTTCGCATTATCAGATCAAAATCGTTTAATTCCATACCAAGTCTAGAGCATATTGAAAAATTTTGGAAACTCAAGACTCAAATCTGACTTGTATTTTTGCAGAAAAATCCATATTATATGAGTACAATCCTCAATAAAGGAAACAAAGCAACAAACCCTGAAAATGATAGGTACAACAGAAGGCCCTCAAATGTCACTATGGATAAAAGTGAATGGAATAGATGTTCTTTTATTGCTTTTTGATAAAACAGTAAGTTTATGCTTTGCAAGTTCACACATGTCACAACTAAAGTTTTCAATGCAATTTATTGAATAATGAATGGAACAAAATTTTAAGGATATGAAATGATGGTGACCAAGATGAAGGTGGTGAAGCCAGATCTTGTCTTTATTAGATTTAAATGACTTGTAAAAGAATGATGAGGGGAAGCGATTCTTAACCTTACGTTCACTTGGCTCTTCAAAATAGTAAAGGCCATCTCTCTCCCTAGCACGTCCAATCATCTTCCCTGTACCTGCTCCTGAAATCCACTGTCGGAGGAGTAAAAGATCATCCTGCTTAGTTTCTGGATAGATAAGAGATTGGTCAACAATTTTGGGACATGGAGAACATTTTTCAGGGTTAATGAATCATTAATAAAGATATCTCCTTGACCAGCAACAGTCATGTCTAAGCCATCTGTTAGTCCTGGTTTTTCTATTACTAGGACAGGGTGTGTAAGAGATAAATTTTGTAAAGGGAAAGGTCATATGATTTGTGGCTCCTGAGTTAATGATCCATGTGGTATGGATATTATCCAAAGCTTTAGAAGGATGAGATTGAATGGATACACTCCAAAAGGATGAGAAGGATTGCTTTTCCAGTGTGCTAAAAAAGAAAATCTTCAGTCTCTCAATCTCATTTTTATCCAGACCAGGACTTGTTTCTTGGGCGTTGTTATCTTCGGTTGGCTGCACTCTGGCCGTTCGGGCTTGAACCAATCCGGTTCCTTCTCCTCTCCTCCCTGTTTCATTCTTCTGTGGCCTGCCATGGAGCTTCCAACACTTTTCTTTTGTTTGAAGAAATTTTTTACAGTAGGTGGACCACAAACTGTCTCGATTAAAGGGTTTTGACACGTTGCTGACTTCAGTGGTATTCGACATCGCTCAAGAAGAATTGAGGAACAACACAAGTACGGGATAAAAATATGGAATCAGAACCAGGAAAAATGACAACCAAATTCTGGAATGAGAACTAGAAAAAGAGAAGAGTTCTAGAATGAGAACCAGAAAAAGTGGAAGAAAAATTCTGGAAAGGCAACTAGAAAATTGACAGGTTTTAGGAGGGATATGAATTCTCAGACAAAGCCTAAAGCTTTGATGCCATGTTGAAAGCTTTGATGTTAATTCTATTGCCTCCTTGGGGTTGTTAACACATATATACAACTGCAATAGCTAAACTAGGAAAGAAAATCAGGAAGCTCCTAATCTTAGCCTAATTCCATAAAAGCAAGGATGATAATATGATTGACAAAATCGCATATGCAATTAAGCTTCACTCATGCAAGTATATATGGTCTACAAGTAATATAGAGTGAACGAAGTATCGATACCACGAGGATTGATGGTCTAAAATTGGTGGTTTAAATTTCCAAATAAAATCAATTGGTGGTTTGATGATCATCATTAAAATAGAGTAAATTAATCTAAAATTATCTAATCACTAAGATTTGGTAACAAATTACTGCAAGCCTCACATGAGATGATTAAGAGTTTTAAAAGTGAGTTAGGGTTAAGAATCCCTGATGTACTAAGTCCAAGAAACACTGGCAGCAATGCTACAACGTAATGCTGCAGCATTGCCCATAGCAAAGGTCCTAGAAACATCAAAAAATGCAAACAGAGACATTTAACGACCTCAGCTTTTCAGTTTATTTGTCCTTGTTCCTTTTTCACCAAGTTATTCTACCTGTCGAAGCTACTTAGGGAACTCAAATAAATGTCCAAGTCTCTAATGATTTTATGAGTTAACCTAGATATCTCTAAAGTTCATTTAATTATATGTTCAATAACATCCAAATTCATATCTACTCAAGGTTTCAACTACTATATCTCCTTTCAGCGTTGAAGTAGCTAACACAATCATTAATGGCCAAGAAACAATGTCTGTAAAACAATAAACACACTTGAGTAGAGCATTCAAGAAGAGCAAACCTTGCTTAAAGCATTTACAAAAAGTTGTAGTAGATTAGTTCATCAAGAACCCTAACTTCTATGAAGTTAGTTCATGCTCTTGTTTCGTGCTCTTGTATACAAGAAAATACAGCATATTTAACATCATAAATGATAATAAAAGTGAAGAAAACAAAGACAAAAGAAGATCCGATGAAGCTATGCGGTGAAGATCTTTAGGATTCTTCTTCTTCTTCCTTCTATTCTCCAAGMTTYCTCTTCTTTTTGCTTCTTTTACCCCTTTTCTCTCTCTCATATGGCTGCTGTGTATCCTCTGCTGAATACCTCCCAAAATTACCTTCGGTTGCCTTTTTACGAAGGAAGCTTCCCTTGGGAGCTTTGGCCCCAAGTTGTCAAAAAGTAATCCACATGTCATGCTCCCATTAGGCAAAGAAACCCACTTGCAAGGACCACTTGGTGCTTCATACTTTTTGTTCTAAGATCACCTCTTCACATGCCCCCTCTTCTCTTTGAGTTAGTCATATATGCCTACTGCTGCTGGGTTCTAGTCCTTCATTGCTGCAGTAATTATGTAGCAATGACTATAATTTAGACTTCTTTTAAGTTCTTCATTAAATAACCTTTGGATGTAGAATCGTTTTCCWATAAAATACAGCATTTTCATCAATAAAGGCTCAATAATTCTACAATTTTACAATTTAGCACAAATAAAGTTACATAATAGAATTTAGACAATGTTAAAGGCAAAATAGCACAAAGTAGTGCCTTAACATATCAAAGAGGGTGAGAATAGGCATACAAATACTAGTAAAATTAATGGATTTTCACCCACATCACAATACAGAAATTACAAAATAGAAACCACATGTTTTCCACAGTTTGAATGGTGGTTACGTATTGGATTGAGATTTGAGAATTATTCTCAATTCAAATGATGCCTTACATGGTATTGGAGGCACTGATAATTAATGGGGATGGGAGGATTATTTGATAGTAGTGGTGCTGGTACTTGAGCTTTAGGAAATCAAAGGTGTCAAATTGATTGATAGCGGTAATTTTATACAGTGGTTGTTTGTACTGGGAAATGATATGCTTTTTCCTCGGTTTTTTTGGGGGCTACTTTGGACCCGTCGTCCAAATCTCTGTTTATGTTTAATGCAACAGTAGTGGCAATGGTGGAAGGAACACACAGAGAGAGAGAGAGAGAGAGAGAGAGAGAGAGGTGGCGGCTAGCGTTAGGTTGGCAGCAAGGATGGGAAGAAGGAGAAGGAAAAGGAGAGGAAGAAGAGAAGAGATGGAAGGGGATGGCAGCAGTCGGTGGCAACAAAGAAAAGGAGGAAGGTAGAAGAAGAAGAAAGGAAAAAAGGAAAAGGAGAAATGGAAAATTTTATTAAAAATGCTATTATAATAAAGATGAATTAATTGACTAAAATATCCTTAAAAATTCATTAGGGTTTAAACAGAATTTTTAGGTGGAGGGTAACTTTTGACACTTTTTAAAACCTCACGTACTAAAGTTTTAAAGGCAAGAACACTAAAAAACTCAAAGTTTAGGGGCAAAGTATGTTATTTATCCTTCTTTATTTGGATAGTTGTCCTCAATATATAGTTGTCCTCAATATGTTCATCTGTTATATGTAGACCTATCTATCTAAACTTGGAGTTGGATGATCTGCCTGTGAGTGTTTGGTTATAAGTCATGGCATGTTGTAGCTGAAATGGCATTCTCCTTTTTTGTGCTTTGAGTCAAAATAACTAAGCGATCCCCAAAAAGCCAAAAAGAAAAAAAAAAATGAAAAATGAAGGAAGCATTTACGTTGTGGATGTTCTGTTCATTCCATATTTGCACAAATGAAAAATATTCCTAGTGAACTGGTATCAGCTGTTTATTTATTTTATGAACCTGATTTACTTGCTTGTCAATGCTAAAGCTTTTGTTATACCACGGGGAAAATTTTTTCTTTCTCAGCATTGGGTCATCTTTTTTGCAAGATTTGAACTTAACAGAATTATGTTCCATCGCAGGTCTGCCGGAAGTGTGGTCTGTTAGGATATTACAACTACAAGCTGAAGGCAGGCATTTGCTCAACTTGTAAAAATGGGGATAATATATCCACCATGAAACTGCCATATGCATGCAAGCTCTTAATCCAGGTAAACGTGAAATATATGGCAAGACATTATTGTTTCATACACATCCATCTGCTAAATACATTCATGAACTTCTGTCAGTAGACGAGTGAAACATAATGATATTGTCACTTTCTGCTCACAATATGACTGGAACATAATGTGTTTACTCTCTGGAGTTATTCTGCTATATTGCTTTAACTCGGTTCTGGGTTTTCTTCGATGCAATGCCAAGTATGTCAGGAATGGTTCAAGAGATATTTCAATTGCCGTTAGCTAATCGTTTGGTAACTTCTGATTACCATTAATTACTGGTCTGAGGACTTTCCCTTTTCCCCTTGGACCTATTTGGTTTCAGTTATCTGAAAAGGCTCTTTTGCTGACTCTTCCCTCTTCCCTTTCCATTTTTCTTTCTATTGCTTGTTTCCCAGTCTAGTTCCATCAAAACCCACCAGAAATTTTCAATTACAACATATCATCTCAAAAGGGTCTGAAATCCTTGTGGAACTATAAGTGGGAAGCAGACTTGACTGGTTAATAATTCTTTATTTTATTTGTTTGTATTGGTGGTGAAAGGAGAGCAAATGGATCTTGGAGATTAGGAGTACTGTTGAAGGGTTATGATTAGGTGGTGACGGTTTAATGGAAAAGATGGTTTTTCATGGTTGAGAGAGAGAGAAACTGAGGATTTACAGTGATAGTTGATTATAGAGAAAATAAAAGAAAGAAGTAAATATATGGAAAGACAAAGAAAAATGTTGCAGTGGCAGTTGTGACCTTGATTTTCCTATGTTATTAACCTTGTAAGTTGGACATATGAGATGCATTTGCTTAATTGGGTCGGAAATAAGTTCAGAAATGAGTGAAAAGACTAAATTGATAAGAAAAATAATTAAAAGAATTATTTTGAAGCTTAAAAAAGGATTGGAATGATGCTATTAATTTTTTCCACCCTGGATGGTATGGTTAATAGTGGCTTCTTTCACGTTGCTAAGCTCGAGGCTCATTTGTTTCTCTGGCTCGCAGAGGTCTAGGGACTGTTGAGGATGTTACTGTATAGGTTACTGGAATCGTGAGAATCACTTACCTAACCATTTATATTCCTTGTACTTGTCATAAAAAAAGCTGTGTATTTTAACAGGAAAGTTGTGGTAAAATTTATTTCTAATTGAATTATATGATAGGGGTTAGTTTTGCATTGTAATTATCTTTTATGAAATTCTCGATAGTTTGTAGTAAATGATACATATGGTGATGGTTACAGTGATATGCTTAGTATGTTGTACAGCTTGACGTTCCTTGTGATTTTGGATTAGTCTCATTTGATGTGGAATTGCTGATTCAGAAGTTGGTTTACCCTTGTAGGAACTTCAATCAATGAATATTGTCCCACGCCTAAAACTTACTGCTGCTTAGGCTTCAGACAGACGTATGAAATCGCGAAGCTGCTGAACTGCTGCTTACAAATTGTGCTTTTTGGTAATATTGTGAACAGCTTTGTATGAAAAGTAGCATGATTAGTTGGGAAACAATAATATAAAGAATTTCAGAATTTCTTTAGTTACACATTGTCAAAATGTAAATATTGTCAAAATTAAATGGAATTCAAAAKTGTTTTAGATTTTCAATTTATATCCATAAATTGTTTTTCATCTTATTTCCACTACCACTCTCCATGATGGTTTCTGACTGAACTACCCATGTACTCCTCATACTCCTCATGTGACAATTACTTGAGGGGTAAAATAGTACATTAGTTTATGAGATAAGACATCCCTTATTCGAAAGCWTCCTATAGCTTTGACCCCCCAAGTCAATAAATTCGGAGTCTCAATTTGGTCCCACTGAAATTCTACTACTTCSCCTGGCATTACAAATTTCACAACTCTATTTCTACAATTGAGCAGTGCTTGGTGCCACGCTAACCAATCCATGCCCCAAATAACATCAAAATCCTCAAAAGGTAGCACTATCCGATTTCTAAGCAATATACTCTGCCTCACATGAATTTCACAATCAAAATACATCAGATTAATAACTATATTTCCTTTCACAGGTGTGTACCTACTAGGAACTTATATGGAAACTTTGTACATGAAATTGATAAATTAATTGTGTAATGAAGAGTAATAGAGAGTGGGTAGACCCTCTATTAATACCCGACCGAGCTTTATGGGAGAAGATAACGTACCTTCGATCACATTGCTATTCCCCTTCACATCTTCTTTCTCAAGGGCAAACACGTGGTGCTTGCCTGACTTGGCTCTTGCAGTCGTTCGTGTCCCAGATACCTTAGAACTGAAGTCTCAAGGCCCCGTTCTTGCCTTCTTTAGGCAGTCTATAGCCCGATGTTCTACACTTCCACAGAGCACGGGGTATTTTTCCATATACACTCTTTCTCAGAGTATTTCAGTATTCACATAGGGTAGGGTTTTACGGATTTCTTGAGCGTACATAATTTTCTCTATCTTGTTTCCTACTCGATATGGACTACTTTCCTTCAACAGGCCACTTATGAGAACAGCTGTTCTGCCCTTGATGTAGACGTCTTAACTGCAAAGCCTAATCGCTATTCTTGGTGTGCATAGCGGCCTCAACCGCTGCCGCATAAATGGTGGGAGGATATGGGGTGAGGGCCCGCTATAACTCCAAACGAAGGTCCTTGATAAACTATCTTGTCTTATTTTTCTCAGTATCAATCTCGAAGGCAGTACTTGGATAGATTCTTAAATTCGGTGGCTTACTCGGCCACTATCCTAGGGCCATGCTGAAGAATTTGGAACTAATCCTCCCTTTGTTCCTGAATTCATCGGGGATTGAACTTCGTTCTAAATTCCTCTATAAGTTCCTCCAAGTTCTTAGCTGATCCGTCCTAGTCCAAGACTCATTTGTCCGAACCCATCATTCTCTGATCGAACCTCTAAGCCAAAAAGCCCTGAATGCTACCCTCCTTTCCTAGGAATATTGGAGGGTTTGATAAATATCTTCAAGTTGCTCGAGCCACCATTCCGCCTTTCCTCYTACTTGGCTTCATTGAAGTATTCAGGAAGTCARAACTACAGACACCTTTGCAAGGCTTTGTCTTCTTCCTGATTATTTGTCCYATGCGAGTTTCCACCTCTTAAGGCTTGCTCAATAACAATTGCTAGTCGGTCTAGTGTACAAGCCATTGTCGAATCCAGTTAGGATATCAGAGTTTGTTCTATGCTCGAAAGTCAACCTCTAGATTTGGAGGAGCTCCCGAGGCTGTTTGTTAGGTCTCACTTCGGGTACGACGTGGCATCCTGCAATATCGTACCTACGCTAAAAGTCGATCTCAAGAAGTATATCACTTATCACCGCTAAAACCTCTACTTACGTATGTTAACCGACTCCGCAATGTAACCCCACAAGATCCTACGTAGCACAAAACCTATGATCTGATATACCAACTGTGAACCCGAAAGGTGAAAAATTTAGAGAGTTAGAAAGAATATAGAGAGAAACTTCTTTAGAGAGATGATGAAAATTTGTAAATGAACGATACAGTAAATATCATCGCTACAATYAATGATTAGTCTTTGCRTTTAAAATTGGCCTATATTAAATCTTGTTATAAAATTTAATTGATAAAATCTTGACTTATCCCTTAATATGGTCATAAGAATGAGTTTAGTAACTCTTTATATGTGAGGCAAAATTAATCTTACCATTTCCTATCCGATCTTCCTTCCTTCTTGATTATTATTATTATTTAAAAACTATCTCAAAATACACAGTACATGAGAATATTTTTCAAAATAAATAATGAATAAACTTATATGTTAAAAAAGATAATAATACATAATATACTAATATCAAATTATATTTATTTAGTTATTTATATTCGAAGTAATTGTAATATTTTTATATTCCTAAAGAATTTACAAATCTCTAAAGGAGTCCGCCAAAAAGGAAAATTATAAAAACAACAATACCTAGACCTTATTAGATAAGTGATGAAAAGATATAACCAAATTCAACATTTAAATTACCTAGACCTTGTTAGATAAGTTATGAAAAGATCTAACTAAATTCGAAATTCAAATTAAGGCATTATAAACAAATTTTCATTGTTACATATCAAACTTCAATTTTCAGATTTTAGCGTTTAAACTTTAGATCACAATCTTATCAAATGGGCACAGAAAGCATCTATTTACACCGCTAAATTCAACTTGGTGCATGGATGGCCTTCCACTGGTGCAAATTTCTTGGAGGACAAAGACCACAACAATCTAGCTCAAGAATGGCACCAAGTAGGCACAGCCTAAACTAACTAGTCTAATCTTGTTTGTTTGGCCTATTTMAAAAATTATTCAAAAAAATTCTTCTACTCTTTTTATTACCATTTTATCACTAAATCATGCAAATGGATCTCCAAGTTCTTCATACTCTTTTGTGGAATATTTAGAATTTCAAAGTTCTGTAAATATATAATTTGGAACTTAAGAATATATGTATAAATAACGTGCTCATTGCTTACTGATTTTTCTCATTACCATCCCTTTTACATACTATAATTAGTATGATACAGCTGAACTTGTGCAAGATTTTTTATAGTTTATGTTAGACCCGACCATATTTCAATAGGAAGTGGCAAACCGCATTAGATTCGAATTATGATCAATGATTCAAAAGTCATTGACTCAGTTTACAGTTTATAAATCGGTAGTTTTTAATTCCAATTATAATTCTCGAAATCATAAAAAAATAGAATAAAATTTGATTGGTGAGATTTTATGCTTTTTCAAAATCATAATGTGCAAATCTTATATTTGTTTATGGCTACTTGAGATATTTGTGAAATTTTTTTGATACTTTGAAAAGTTTTAATGAGGCTAATTATACTTTATATAATTTTTTATTATTAATCTTATTATTTAATTATGAATGTACCTAAGAGGCGGTGAATTGGTCTTTTAATTTCTTTTGCATAATGAATGTAAACTTTCCACTCTTTGAGTAAAATATCAAACACTTGATAGCTATAATAAAATATTATGTATATTTATGAGAAATGAACACTATGAAAGTCAATGAGAACACAGRCAATTAATTAATAAGAGGAAACAAACACACAATAGACACAAGATTTATGGTAGTTCGATTTTTCTTAAAATATATATCCATTACCTAGGATCACACCTKTAGAATTTTCAACTCTACAAAAAGAATCACCATGACTTTTGAATGTATGCAAGAGGGGGTGAATGAGTTCTAAAAGATAATTTCTAACAATTATAGAGTTTTCACCATTTTTGACATAATATCATACACTTGGAGTGATAAATACTAACTGTATTTATGAATGATAAATGTCACACCAACTAACATTAAAGTACAAGCAAATAAGAGAGATAAACAACCACAAGGACTAGACAAGATTGATAGTGGTCAATTTTTCTTGAAATCTACATCCACTACCTAGGTCACAATTGGTATTTCCAAATCCACTAATCAAAAGTCATGAAGACTTTTACACAAAGGGTTCACCCAACAAATGWGTTCTGYTTAACAACCCTTTTACAGCCTTAAAGATTCACTTTACAACAAAGGTTTTATGTGCCAAATAACTTTGGAATCTTTCTCTCAAAAGTATAGAAAGCTTGTTGCAACTTTTCACTCTAAAAGTGAAKATATAAAAATGAAGATCGATAGATTTGATTTCACATACATACCACAAGAAAAAAGGGGTTTTGCAATGACAAATCCGTTACAAATTCATGGGAAAAACCCTTGCAACAAATTTGCAACGAAATATATATATAATATTTATTCTATGTCAAACAATACATATTGATATCATCAATAATATCTCTCAAATTCAAGAAAAAAGCTACAAAATTGTTCTCTATATATGATTTGACGTTCTTCTCATACTTCTTAGAGGTATGTTGAAAATTCCTTGCTTTCCTAGAATCTTTGTTTGCTTGATGTATTCATCTTTGAACAATCTTTTGTTCTTGTCATACAAATGGATAGTGATGAATACATTAAAACAAGGGAACGTTATTAACAATAGATAATAAAAAAATAAAAACAAAAATTCAACAATAATACTTCCATCATATATAGCTTAAAAGCCATGGCATTCAAATGGCAAGATCATCCTTGTGCACAATGACAAAATTATTAACTATAACTACTCTAGTCATTTGTTGAGACAATTTTGATATTTCAAAATTCTTAACTGGAACTACTCTAACAACAACAAAATTATATAAGTCAATCTTAACTGGTTCTCAAACTAAGCAAATATTAGTTACTAGGCTTCTATGAAATCATAAAAAGTTGAGATCCAAAATAATGCTTTTTTATTTTTGCAAAATAAATTGTCTAAGTTACTATATTTTACAACCAAAAACAGTTTAGCAAAATAAGAGAAAATGAACAAAAGCTAAATTTTATTTTTATAGAAAATTAGAAAAATATTTGCTGAAAGATTCCTTGCACATGTAGTAAGAATTTTCCATAAATACTYTTGAAGATATTCTCTCAAGATAATACATTTGAATTCCAAAGTTCTTGGTGTTAAAGAAAATCCTAGAAGCTCTTTTATATTCCTCAAAGTAACAGCCAAAAAAGACCAATTTAAACCTTTACGCGTCTAATTTAGACATTCGAATCTGAATAGGAGAGTGTATGAAATCTCGTTTGAACCATATTGGACTCAACATTAGGACTATCTGGACGTCTAAAGGGACCATCTGAACCATCCTTTAGGTGTTGCAATAGGAGACTTTCGGACATCCGATGTCACACATGACATCGTTCGATGCCTCCGTGGAAGGTGCTCGAACTCAATATAATCTAGCTTTGGACATTTAAATTAGGCACAAGTCTATAGTCCAAACTAAGTTCGGACGTAGTGCTTAACACCTTCGGACATTTAAATGAGACCCATGCTTCATATGTGCCTTCATTTAAAGTGCTTCTTCTTACAATTGGGTACATAGGACACCCGAAGTATTTATACACTTATGGATTCATTTTCGAATAAACTTCTATAGTCCGAAATACTATTGTAAGCTTAACACCTATGTTTTCCCAAAAGAATAACACATTTGAAAAGATTTGGAGAAAATTTATTCAAGGATTCAAAAAGCCTTAGCAAGGAAATCAAATCTAAGTACAATTATAGATAAGAAGAATAAACTTATGTACTTAGATAAAGCCTACAAAAAACTTAATCTCTATAAAAATAAGTTGAACAACTTCACTTGAGTCCATTTGAGATCTTGAAGTCCATAAGGCTTGATTTTGTGTTTCTACAAACAATCATACACAATTTGAGTATAAGTCATTATCAAAACCATAACATAAATATTGCAATATCAATATGAGGTTTATAATCTCCCCCTTTTTTATAATGAAAAACATATGAAGGCATTGTACATTGTAATATGAAATTGGAAGATATTCATTGAGAGGTATAAATAAAGAAATTATATCAAGACACCTCGTCAACAATATATATAGGTCTAATCAATGATAAATCAATAAGTATAGAGACCTGTAGCATGGTTTAAAGCATAAGATAAGAAACACTCAAGCACTTTAAACTATATGGGTTTTCGAAAAAAAATTGGTAGAGTTTTATCTATAGTTTTGACATTCTCCAGGCATAAAGATCTCAAATAATTATAAGTAAAGCTCCCCTTTACTATAAAATAGTTTACGTTAAGAGGTTTCTCAGAATTTCATATCCTAGGATAAGCACATTAAGCATATATGTGATTGCCATAAATGATTGATATGTAAATAACTCAATAAGACTATTTGAATATCAATTAATCAAAATAGCTATCATTTTGCAAAATGTGAGTTAAGCATAAGGTATAAGCATAAGCATGAGCTAATCAAATAAGCATATATACCAAATAAGCACGCTTAACACACAATGCCTATATTTTTCTCCCCCTTTAAAATTATCAAAAATAGTTAAGAGATCATTGAAAGGCATTGATTTAAGGATCACGCAATCTATATGTGGAACTCATCCAATCATTGAAGTGTGACCTTACTAGAAACACTAATACTTGCATTTATAAGAGTGAATTTAATGAAGCACAATTGCAAGTAAATGTTTCAAATAAAAATAAGTTAAAAGACACTAAGTCTATTCGGATGGAGCCTTTGAAGCAGAATGTTCTTCATTTTCAACAGCAGTATCATTGGCAATTGCCCCAACAGGAATATCGGCACTTTTTGCAGTAGATTGAGCTTGAACTATACTTGACGCTTATGCTTGGGAGGTGCTGCTTCCAAGTTTTCTTCTAATCAAAGGAACCTCTTTTTCTTCCTCGGATTCTTTATCTACAATGCTCAGTTTCCCTTCCTTTTCACTATGACAACCCTTCTGTGCTCTTTTTCCACACATTTGAGCTTTTGGTCCTTTTTTTAATCGGTAAACTGGCTATGGTGGTTGCTTATGCTTTGCAACAAACTTATTCTTTGAAGTTTTTATTCTTTCAGTAGCAGGTTCTTGAACTTCTACTTCTGTTGCAACTTTTGCAACCTCTTCTTGAGCTTTGGATACAACTTCATTGGCATCTAGTTTCTTGAAAGCACTTTACAAAGCAGATCTTCACTTGTAGTTCTTTCTAAGCCTGCTTGAGTTGATCCTTGGCTTGATAATTTATTGAAGTAAGAATATTTTGCACAATGAGTTTTGTTTCTTCCTCTTGTGCCTTAACAATTTTTGCATCAATGGCAGTCTCACTTGATTTCACTTTCTCACTTTCAGCCACACTGCTTCTTGCTTGTCGCCATCAATTGTCTTTTATTTTTTTTATGCTTCAGTAATTGAAGCCTTATAGAAGCATCTTCTGCATCTTCTTGGATCTGTTGATTTCTTGATTTATCAATCTTAGTAACTACAGTTTCTTTCAATTTCACTTCAATAGCCTCTTCATCTTCATTTTCTATAACAATTTGTTGTGGTTTTCCTGATGATATTAGTCTTTATTCCAATTTTCTCTTTAAGCTATGCTTAGGTGTATCATCAATTTGAAAAATTAGCTTTTTCCTTGTTTCCTCTTAGCTTAGTAGCAATTTAATGCAATCCTCTAGTTACTGCCACTTGATTTTCCTCCATTAGCTTAATAAACCCTTCATGATTTATCATACAAGGCAACAACAAGATTTTGATATCTTCTTTCTTCTTTCCCTTTTACTATCAACAGAGCAGTCTCCATGTCTTGATGTATATCATCTATTTTTCTATCTTGATCATTTAGCTTTGTTCATACAAAGCTCTTGAATGCATTCAAATCATCAAGTATGAGGTTTCTTATTTAAGTCGCGAATGAAATCCCTCGACTGTTCTCAACGCCAAGGTACTTGAAACGACCTAATTTTAATTACAAAAAGATAGTCTATTTAGTGTGATTGTCCCAACTTAGATATTCAGGGTTTATTCCAATAATGTCAACTGCCAATTATTAATCTATATTTAGTTTCCCACATTACTAATTATCACATCTTTTAAGGGTACAATTTAAATTCCTTCTTTTGGGTATTAAACCTAATTTATGTTCTCCCACAATTTTACTTCAGAATATAATTTCAATATTAATTGATAATGTTTTCACCTTTTAAGTTCGCAAAGTCCAAGTATTTCGAGAAATGATTTTACGTTCTCGGGCATCAGGCATCGGGGCGTTGGGGGCCTGGGCGTAGAGCGCCTAGGCACTAGGACTCACTGGTGCCTGTTGCTGGGCACTCCCAGAATTGGCGAATAGCCAGCCTAAACCCAACAACAACCTACTCCTCTGGCAAGGCTTTCAGCATTCCAGAGAATCGCGACAGAATGATATTGCCGTCTGCAGTGGAAACCAACAATGGGACCCGCAGATTTGGCCAACTTCCACCGAGGCAAGAAGTCCAGCCCTCATTTTGGTTGAGAAGCAGCAGCGTGGGTGGATGGTGTCGTCGCTCAGATTGGTTGAGCAGAGGAGAAGAAGAAGAAGATGAAGGCAGATCTGGCTGCGAGCATGATAGAACGTCCGAGCGGCGGGCAAGACGAGGGGATCTGGTGAGCAGATTGGGCTAGCAGCAACAGCAACGCGATAGGCTAAGGAATCGATGGCTGATTTGGGAGGCTCCAGATCTGGACGATCTCTGGCCGGGTGCACAGATCCTCTTGGTCGGATGTTCGTGAGCCGCTGAGCAACGCACATAGATGGCACCGAAAAACTCTCGCTAGGCAGCTCTGGAACTTCAACGGTGAAGCTGCGTCAGGCAAAAAGAAGAGGGAAGAAGCAGAAGAAACACAGCGATTGCCACGAGGGTCAAGAGGATGACGGAGGCTAAAGGAGAGGAAAAAAAAAAAAAAGGGTGCGAGCGGTTGGATTTCTGGGATTGAAGGTGGCGGNAGTGAAGCTGCGTCAGCCAGAAGGAAGAGGGAAGAAGCAGAAGAAACACAGCGATTGCCACGAGGGTCAAGAGGATGGCGGAGGCTAAAGGAGGGAAAAAAAAAAAAAGGGTGCGAGCGGTTGGATTTCTGGGATTGAAGGTGGCGGTGGCATAATGAGGAAGAAGAAGACATAGGGTTTTGGTGGTTTTTTTTTTTTAACTTTGGCCGTAACCTAAATCCTTTGGAATTTTCCATCCGTAATTAACTCCAATCCATTAAATTAAATTCTATGGGCTTTTCTTTCGATAAAAATCTAGTTTTCAGAATGAAAACGAATAAGCTCGAAGAGTCGAGCCTCTAACCAACCAAAGACCCTAATCGGACAAACACGATAATTCCGCACTTATTAATGTATAAATAAAACATTATCCACAGAAAATTTTATCGAACCCTAGTTGGCTCACAGATTCCCACGATCAAACGAAAATCCACAAAACGGAAATCTCGAGTATTATATGTGGGCCTATTCGTTCCTCAGTTGGAAGTTAGACTTTTATCAAAAGAAAGCCCGTTGAATTTAATTTAAGGATTTGGGTTAGTTATAGATGGGAAGGTTCAAAGGGTTTGGTTTACGGCCCAAAATATAAAATTAAAAAAGAGAAAATATAAAAAAAGGAAAAGAAAAACATAAAACCCTTTCTTCTTCCTCCCCGATTCTACTGTCGCCGCCACCCACTCCCAGAAAACCCTACTACCGACCATCACCTTCTTTGCCTTCTGCTGGTCATAGTGTGCTACAGCGCCCAATCGACAACGAACTGTTTAACTACTTAGAGGACTCTGCCCGTGACTCAGCCAAGCTGCACGAACCCTTGCTCGATTGCTCACCGTGTTTGAGGTCGCCCATCCTTCACTCGTTGAGATCGCTGACCACCTAGGTTTGTGATCGTCTAGCCATCTGCATCTCGATTTGGACTGCTGCGGCTCATGCGGTTGCTGTCGCTGTTCGTTGAGGCTGATCACCTAGTTCATGTCATTACGGGTTGCCGCATGCTAGGAGGCCAGTTGGTTCTGTTGAGTCGAGCAGACCACTCCAAGTCTCTTTCCCAGTTTTCTCTCTCTCATTGTCGGGTTCAGATTAGTGGTCTGTGGTCTGCACTATTGCCGACCAAGCCGTCTGCCAGAGAAGCGCGATTCGCGCCTACCAGATCCATAGCCGCTCGAGACGAAGCAATCCGCCACCAAATCTGGTTGATTTGCCATCTTCTTCTTCTTCTTCTTCTTCTTCTCTACTCAACCGGAGTTGCCATAGCCATGCCAAGGTCTGATCTGTGCATCAAAACTGCAACTATAGGGAAGCCTTGTCTCGCAACCACCACTCGCCGCTTGGCTGTCACCCTTTGCTCTCTATCTTTGCTACTCACGTCATCGAACGTTGCCGCTCAGATGCCCAGATGCCCAAGCGACTAGGGCTGTTGTGCGGCGCTGCCTGAGTGCATACCCGGGGCGCAACTCCTTTCCTTGACACTTGGATTTTGTCGACTTAAAGGTGAAAATAGTACTAATTGATATTAGAGTTTATAACCTATGTACAATTATGTCCTAAAGTGAATTAGTGGGAGAACATAAATTAGAGTTAATACCCAAATTAAGGAGTTTAAATTGTACCCTTAGAAAACGTAATAATTGGTAATATGGGAATTAGGCATGGATTAATAAGTGGCAAATGACATATTTGGAATAAGCACTAAATATCTAGGTTGGGGCAATCGTACCAAATGAACTTTCCTTCTGTAATCACAATTAGGTCATTTCAAGTGCCTTAACGTTTAGAACGGTCGAGGGATTTCACTTTCCAATTTAAATAAGAATCCTTTAGCGCAAAGGACTCCAAGTAAGTAAATTCTCTCCTTTCACTAACACATATGAATTGTTGTATCTAAATCCCTTTAGGTAGATTAATGTGTTGTATATGGGATTCTATACAAGTAAACTCCCATGCCCGCCTATCTCTTTTGTTGTGTGTTATGTGATGCTATGGGATTGTATTATGAAATGTGTTGATTGTGTGGAATATTTTTACATATTTCATATCTTGTATCATTATTATGTTGAATGGTATGTTAAATACAGTTGTATGCATTTCATGTTATGGGCATGTAGTTAGTGTCCTATATCATTTCTGGCATGAGCCATTCATACATTTAGAAAGTGAATGGTTTATGAAATGAATTTTGAAGGGAATGAATTTAATAAATGTAACATGTTTAGGAAAAAGTTAAGATTTCTAGAAAGGAGTGTAAACTTAGCCATAAAAGATGTGAGTGGGAAATAGGGCGTGAGGGACCCGCGCACCCCACTCGACCCTCTTGGAGGGTAGGGAAATATAATGTTCACCTCTTTGGAAGTGAAAAGAGGAAAGGAAAAGTAATGTAATGTTAACCGCTTTGCGATTCTATCGATAGGAATGTAATCGGGCTCTAAAGAATAATGGCCCACTGCAGAGCTTAATGGCTAGGCGTTACACTCAGTGAGCTCACGAATGTAATGAAATGAAATGTTTTACAAGTCATACATTTTGAAAGGAAAGATTTTATAAAAAAATTATGAAGTGGAATTGTTTAGAAGTTTTCATTGAAAAGGTGAAATTTTATAATTCATGGCATGTAGGGCATGTTTATGCATTCATGCATGAGATTTGCTTACTAGGCTTTATAGCTCATTCAATTTCTCTCATTTTGCATTTCAGGTGATGTGTAGCTAGATGGTGCAAGGACGTCACTTGTGGGCAAACCATGATACCCTGAAGCATATTTTAAATAAATTTTATGGATTAAGATAGTAGTTGACTAAAATGGTTTTTGCTTATTATTAAGTTATTTGTTATTTGGTTTTGCTACTTATGCTTTAAATTCTTTTGGGTTTTTGTAAATTTCAATTTGAATAAATGTTGGGCTGGTGAACGATTTGTTAGAACGCATTATTTATTGTTTTGGATATTGTTGAGCTTAAATGGGTAGTTATTGAAGTTACAAAGGAGACTCTGTTGGATTTTTATAAATTTTTGACATGGGTTAAGATTTCTTTTATTTACTGTAGTAGTTAATTGTTTTACGAGTAAGGTAATGTAATACTCTTGACCTAGGACAGTTTCTAATCTGGGGGTGTTAAATTCTAAGCACATAAATATTTCCTCAGTAAGGCTTAGTAAATATATTTGCAATTCGATCATTTGTACCAACAAATTCAACACAAATATCACATTTTTGTACTTGGTCTCTAAGAAAATGGTGCTTGATTTCTACATGCTTGTCTTAGAGTGTTGAATGGGATTTTTTGGTGAACTTGATCAAGCTAGCATTTAAATCATGAACTTTTCTTTTCAAGGAATCATGTTTAAGCATCATAGTATCAAGAGGAGGTACTGTAACACCCCCAGATTAGGAACCGTCCTAAGCTGAGTATGCTACGTCATTCCATTCGAAAATAAATAACTATCTATTCAAAACTCAACAATATCCAAAGGAGTCAAAAATACATTTTAACAAATCCTCACTGTCTCAACATTTATTCAAAAGAGAAATACAGTGGAAGCCTTTTTAAACCATTCAAAAACAAAAATGACAAATATACTTTAAGAATTTAAAACATTCAGCATTATTTATCTTATTTCATAAATAAACTCGAAAACTAGTTCCCGAGTATCATAGCTCGCCTACAAGCAACCTCCTTTCCCCATCTGGTTACATATCATCTACAATGAAACATGAGGGAAAGGAATGAGCTAAAAAACCCAGTAAGTAACCTCATGCATGAATGCATGAACATGTCCTACATATCATGAAACTTTAAGGTTTCGCCTTTGTAAATGAAAACTTTCCGAAACATTCTCTTTTCCAAATTTCTTTACAACTTTCCTTCAAAATTCACTTACTGTAAAAACTTTCGATTTCCTTTCATTTTGAGTTCACTAGAGTGTAAAGCCTAGCCACTAAGCTCTGCAGTGGGCCATAGTTATTTGAAACCCGATTCTATTCCTACTAGTAGAACCGCAAAGCGGTTAACATTAAAAAAAAAAAGTTTTCTTTCTATTCTTCCACCTCCAAGGAGGCAAACATTCCATTCAGGGTGCACCGATCCTCCAAGCCCCATTTCCCACTCACATCTTTTGTGGCTAAGTTTACACCCCTTTCTGAAAACTTAAACATTTTCAAAACTTGAACCTTTTCCTTTAAAATTCCATCTTCCAAACCATTCACCTTCTAAGTGTGTGAATGGTTCATGCTAAATGTGATGTAGAATTCGAACTACATGCCCATGACATGAAATGCATACAACCTTCTATAATATAACATTCAATAAATAGAACAAGATATGAAATAAAATAGCATATCAATTGACATAAAAGTGCTACAAGATATACACACATTAATATTCCACTCAATTATACACACATCATCATACAATCCCATACACAGCATATTCGAGCAACCAAAATAGTTTAATTACATTCATTCATCATGTTAATGAGATGGGAGGATTACTTACATAAATCTCAGATTAAATAATAATCACACATATACGTTAATGAGATGGCAGGATTACTTACCCGGAGTCCTGTACGTAAACGGGTTCTTACTTAATTGCGTAGTGGACTCCTTCAATCGATCTCAACGTAAGCCCTCGAAATGACCTAGTTGATTACAAAAGGAGGGTCTACTTAATTCGATCGTTCCAACTTACGTATTATGTGTCTAATCCAAAAATGTCCTTTATTAATTATTAATCCATTCTTAGCTCCTACATTACCAATTATCATGTCTTTTTAAGCTTACAATTTCAATTCCTTAGCTCGGGTATAAAGCTAATTATGTTCTCCCATAAATTCACTTCAAGACATATTTATTTACAAGTCATACAATTTCAATATCATGTGTTAACTTTTTYACCTTTGAGTTTGTGACATCYAAATGTCTCGGGAATGGCAATAGGTCCTCGGGTGTGCGCTCAAGCGGAGCGTGCTAGCATTTGGGGGTCAGGCTCTTGGGCGCCTGTGCTTGTTGGGCATTGGACGCCTGCTGGGCGCCTGGTGCAGCTTGGCCTGGGCGCCCCCTTCCATCGACAAGTGTTTGCTGCTTTTGGAAGCTGGCAATAGCCAGCAACGTTTAGTATTCTGGCGAATGGTTGATGTTGATTGAATCTGGGTAGAGGCAGAGCTTCCGAGCGGTGGCAAGGGATTCTAGATCCAGTCGAGGAAGAAGCAGATCCGAACGGCTTCGCTTCGTCTAGTGGCCGAGCACTGTCCATCCTCTTTCCTAGCGACTTCATTGAGCAGAGAAGAGAAAGAAAATGATGAAGGCAGCTCGGCCGAATGCTTCATCTCGAGCAGCCATGGGGATTCATTGGATGCGGATTCAAGAGCCTCTGGTGTGCAGCAACTCACCGCGACGTGACCAGAAACGACAGCGAGCAGCAAGTGAAAGTGGACGACGCGCAGCAGCGAGGTGATGCGTACTGGGAGTGGTTGGTAGAGGGAGAAGGAGGCAGCGGCAGTTCTAGATGGCGGCGGTGAGAAGAGAAGAAGAATGAGGCGGCGGATAGGGTTTCGGTGGCGGCAGCGGCAGGAGGAAGAAGATGAAGAGTTCTTTTAGGGTTTTTCTTTTTCTTTTCTTTTCTTTCTTTTTATTTTCTTATATATTTTATTTTATTTTATTTTTATATTTATATTTTGGCCGAACTTACCTTCGCCTTCCTATCCAAATTTAACCCAAAATTCGTTAAATTTAACATAACGGGCTCTTTCGGATAAGAAAGCCCAACTTCCAACTAATGAACAAATAGTGGCCAATCGAGTTCTTAACCCACCGTATCATTCGACACTAATAATATTTCGCACTACAACTTTTAAAAAATATTAACACATATAAAATGTCCAATCCTAGTGGGTTATTAAAATTTCACGAGATCAACAAAAAATTCCATAAAAGTATTAAATCGCGACGTTACAGGTACATTTTTTACACTAACTCCATCGCTTTTCGACTAACGTCGAAAAAGGTCTATATCGACATATAGCATTACCCACCGCACAAAAAGTCCCTAAAAATGTCTCCTAGGGCTACCACCGACCATTTTTGCCAACCATCGAACAGAAGTCTTTTAGCGCCACAATTATCTTAGCTTCCCTATATGGTTTGGTTACAAAGCATTGGTAGCAAGGATAGTGCAATGTTTATATCAGGTCTTATGATGATATTTGTAGTGTAATCACAATAATTTGGTATCTTGAGCGACATTTTGCAAACGTCCTATGTAACTATAAGACAACGTTTGTGTGTTAGATATGGATGACTTTTATAAATGGTAAACACAAAAGGTGTTTTAATTAGCTGACATTGCATGCAAATATTGTAAGAAGGTGCTATCTTTAACACTTGTCCCCATGTTATACTGGCGACCTAACCTGCGTGACAATTTGTATTTCTCCGCATGATAGCAGAACATCATAATCAGGTTTGGTACCGCGACATTTACAAATGTAGGAACATAGTTATTGTCACGAAACTTTGTAAACAATGGACGTGATATATTAATTAAGTAAACATTTATTGACAATCATTATAATATATTGTGATGACGTTTCTAAAAGTTGTGGAAAAAACATATTATTATATAACTCGCACGAATAGTATTGAGATGACATTTGCAAAAATCGTACAATATATATTATTACTACTTTTTGTTAATGTTGGGAAAATTTGTTTCAATATATTATTACTACTTTTTGTAAATTTCAGGAAAAATATATACGACAACATTTATAAACATCATAATCCGGTTTTATCCCTTCTTTTCCAAACCCTTACTGAATGTACTCTCTCACAGCATTTGCAAATGTCTCGATAAGAATGTTTAGCCAACAATTGCGTGAATCGTGCAATTAAATCTTTCCCAACGTTTGTAAAAAGGTCATAATATGATTACTATCCAAACATATTTGTTTATTTATTATGATGTTTTAAAATGTCAGAATATATATCCTAAAATTAAAAACCATAGCACTTTGGCATTATTTTGAAATACGTTTTGAATTATTATTTTAAAATTGAATTCCTAAATTGGAATTATGATCTTAATATGTAATTGAAATTGAATAATTTTTTTAATGTTAAAATAGGGAAATACAATTAGCTGGATTACAATTTGTACTAAATCTAAAACTAGACACCACCTATCCAAAAAGCAGCACTGTCAACTGTAAGGAAAAAAAAATGGAAATGCATAATTAAGTAAAGTAATCGACTATATGACTGAAATCAAAATTGACATCCATARTCATAGTCGACTATGGTATTCTACTACGATAAAACCTCACCTTCTCTAGTTTCATTTTTATTACCACTGGCCATGTGAGAACCAGGATTGCTTCTATGTTCTCCATTCTACAAATGAATTTTTAAACGTAAACATATTCAGCACAAATACTACTTTTATGTAATTGATCAAAAATTTATATAGACGACTAATGAGAAATAGATGTTGTCTTTATTATTACTAAACTAAGAATTGGTCGAGTTGGACTTCAAACCCACATGTTTGAGAAGTATTTCACACAATGCAACAATTTCTTCAAACAATCCCACAACGTTTCTTCAAAGTCTTTGTTCTTCTCCTTTGTTTTTTCATTTTCCTTTAAAACTTCTAGATTTGAAGCTGGAAACACTTTTGCGGATACTCCAAAACTCATTCCATGCACATGGCCATTCCTTTCGTACCAATCACTTGGTATAGGGTATCACCTTTTAAAGGTGAAATGCCATCAAGCTCTTGAAAAGCCCCATATCTATGCATTTGTTCATCCAAAATTTGTTGCATTTTGTTCTTCATATAAATAATATTAATAATCAAGTTTGTATAGTCAAATATGGATATGATTATAAGTCACAAAAATCTAATCTTTACCAATATTTCTCCAGCCTATTCATTAACTGACATGCCATCCTTATGCTTGTGATAATCCATATATAACTTTGTTCTACTATGACATTTTCCATTTTTTCAACCTGTAAATCATACATCCTTTTAATATTGTATGTAGCTCAAAGCAATGTTCAAAATTTTACTCAAAGAAAACCAAGTTATATATGCAGTAATAAACTACCTCTAGTTCTACCCTTCAAGCAAATGAAATGCTCCCAGATGTATGTGATTTGAGCTTTTGTGCTCCATTCATTTTAAGATTTTTGCTGCTTAGAATACTTATAAATAACTTTACTCTCATGCTTGAATATGAAGTCGGTTATGGTATTTAATTATATAACACATATGAATGCTTGGTTAAAGGGTATATATAATTAACTATGGATATAGAAACTATATGTGTCACTTCATATAGTACCACCTCTCTACAAGCTTGTACCGTTGATCTGGTTTAGTCCTTGGATAAATGTTGGCTTTCAATTTTGATAGATTCTTGTGTTTTGAGAAATTGTCATTGAATAGAGTGTGCTTGAATTCTTTCAAATATTTTTTGACTTGGCGAAACACCCATGACTTTTGACTGGCTTCCAATTTGAATTTTGATGTGATGAATCTTCATATTTCATCCTTGAATCTTGCTGGAATGCACCTCCAGTCATCATATTTGAGCAGCGTTAGATATGAATTTCTTACCATAGTCCCACAAAAATATTCCAATTTCCATTATCGAAATATTGTTTGAACGTGTTAAACAATGCTTGAATCTCTTCACTTAGGCATAGATTCCAAACGTCTACAAGTCTGGTAGGTCCTCATGAATTTTCTTATTGTTGAAACCAACTAAAAACATATTAATCAGTTAATGAAATAGATAATAGTTGTACATAATTTGTTCATGAGCCATAGTTAGTACATTGTAGGAGCATGCATACTTAAATTCTTCACCAGTTTTTTGAATTCTCTTTATTATCTATGTGGTCCRGATCCTRAAGCTGTAAACCTACTTTTGGACTCTCAAAATAGTTGCTCTGTTGTGATGATCTATTGGAATCTAGCATATCTCTTAGGGATGTGCTACTCTGTCTTTGTTCAAGGTCCTTGGATTTCAGCGGGGATGACAGGGGATGATGAGACAAACACTATTAGACTAGTCTATGAAGAGTGGAGAGGCAAAAGAGTGGCAAAGGAAGAGGAAATATGGGAAGAGAGGCAGAAGGAGAAGTTGTGGGAAGAGAAAAAAGATGGGAGCAACTACTTGGGAATCCTTCTATCATGCATTAGCTTCGGTGAATTAGTGATTGCTACGAATTAGACTTAAGGATGGAGGGAAGTTTAAACAAGGGTTAGAAATTGAGTGGAGGGATTTTAAAATTTGTTTGAAAATTTTTGGTAATAGTTAATCTTTTGTTCTCCATAATTAAGCTAAAAGTTTAACATATGGTTGCTAACTAATTATAGTAATGTGGTATGTTCGTATTTTACTTCTATGTTTCAATGAAAAATTTAATCAACAGATATACATAGAAAATATTGCCAAAAGTGTATTTAATAATAAATTAAAATTAAAATGTAAAAGTTTTTTAAAGAGTTGTAATTGGATTATAAATATTGATCAATTTTTGTTATAATTTTCATTATATAATGTTAGTATGTAGCTACTTAATCATTTCTATTGATGAAGTAATGTTTAATAATGTATGATATCTTTAATGTCTAATGCACCTATAGTGTCTCTAAAATGCTTATATAATTATCTATGTATAATGTTAGTAATGTCTCTATTATGTCCTTTGGGAATAATGTCTTTGTAAATATCATAATTGTATTCCTATAGTTATACTATGGTCTTTGATAATGACTTATTACTCACATTGTGTATTAATGCTTTCTAGGAACACAAAAACGCAAGCCTAATGGACTTCAAGATCTTAATAGACTCAAAGTGAAGTTGTTCAACTTAATCAAGAAGAGATCTAGTGGTTTATATAGGTTTTTACTCTAGGTCCATAGGTTATCCTTCTTATCTATTATTGTACCAAGGTTTAGATTTGATCTCCTTGTTATTGCTTTTTTATCCTTGCATAAAAATGTTTTTCAAATATTTTTCAAATGATTTCTTTTGTGGAAAACATAGGTGTTACACTTACAATAGTATTTAGGACATCAGAAGTTTCCTTTGAAATGAACCAAAAGGTGTTCATACACTTCAAACTCAAGGCCTTGATACTTTGGACGAACTAAGTACAAAAGTTGTAAGTCCAAAACTCTTCACCGGAGGTTTAGGAGGAACATAKCTTCCTTTCAAATGGTTGAAGGTCTCAAGCATTGCATGGCCATCTGAAGTTGATTAATGTTAAGTTCGAAAACCTTCATGTATTGACATCGAACGTCCAAAGGCCTCCTGATGAATCATCCGAAGGATGGTTTGAATGGTCCCTTTGGACGTCCAAATGATCCTTAGACTAAGTCCAATATCCTTTTAGTGAATGTTCGACATTGGTTGAGACGCTCTTTTGTTTTGGCTTAGACATCTGAACTAGATGGCTTTCAATTTAAAATAGATCTTTTTGTGACCGTTACTAAGAGGAGTAAAAAAGGACATTTAGGGTTTCTTTAACAACAAGAACTTTGTGAATCAAATCTATTAACTTGAGAGAACATCTTCAAAAACTTGCATTGATTGTTCCATTCAAGAAAGTGCAAGGAATCTCTTAGGATGTCTTTGTGAAATCAAATCCCAAGATGTTCATTTTATTTCCTTACTTTCAAGAGGGAAAAAGTGTAACAAAACTTTATATCCTTTTGAGAAAGTATTCCAAGGTTGTCTAGGAATTAGAACTTTTGTTGAAAGGTGAACCTTGAGGTTGTAAAAGAGTTATTGTGTGTAAAATCCATTTTTTGGGTAAGCCCTTTGTGTAAAAGGGTTACTGGATTTAAAACCCATTTGTTAGGTGAGCTCTATATGAAAAGTCTTTGTGAGTTTTGTTTAGTGGATTTGAAAATCCTAAGAGTGTGATCATAGGTAGTGAATATAGATTTCAAGGAAAATCRAACCACTATAAATCTTGTGTATCTTATAGTTGTTTTTCTCTTTGATTTTCTTGTGATTTCAAGKTTGATATTGCTTTTATTTCTCATCAAATACACTTAATATTTATTGCACCTACTTGGGATTTCTACTCAAATGAAAAATTGCATTGGTAAGAAAAGTTCTAAAAACACAATTCACCCTCCTCTTGGGTACATTTCAAGTGGCATCAGAGCAAAGACTTCTACTTTAACATCCAAGAAGAAAAGATCCGTGGTTTTCTTTTCTTTAAGCAACAAAAAGGGTTTTTTCTACTAATAGGCCATCACTTTTCAATAGCACCAACTATAACTTTTGGAAAATCATTTGGAAACTTATATATCTTTGGTGGATCAAGAACTATGGAACATTGTTACAAATGGGTTGTTTGTACCATTTAAAGCTCTTGATGGTGTTAAACTTTTAAAGGTTACAAGTGATTTCAATGATGATAATATGAAAAGGATGACTCTTAGTTTCCAAGTTTTGAATATCCTATATTGTGCTCTAGACCATAATGAGTACAATAAGGTAAGTGGATATGAGATTGCACATGCTACATGGAAGATATTTGAGGTTACTCATGAAGGAAATAACCAAGTGAAAGAGTCCAAACTTGCCATGCTAGTAAGGGACAATGGCTTGTTCAACATGAAACCCAATAAGAATATTAATGATATTCTTACTAGGTACATAAATTTGTGAATGGATTGAAATTCTATGACAATGTATATTCTAATAAAGAGCAAAATARAAAGATCTTAGATACTTTTCCAAATGCTTGGGAATCCAAAGTGCCTTAGCCATTGAAGAGGCTAAGAACTTGAAAGTGTTGTCGATTGAGGAGCTTATTGGTTCACTATTAGCTCATGATATGAAGTTGAAAAGGAGATTTGACAAAGAAGATTTAGAAAGARAAGGGCAATGCATAAAAGTGGTTGAAACCACTAATGATGATCAAGAAACCTCTAAGAGAAGATAGATGATCATGAGCTTTGAATGGTAGTAAGAAGATTCAAGAAAGATTTTAAAGAGAAAAATACAAGAGATCATTCAAGAAGCCTATTTATCCTAACAATACCATAGAACATCTTGTAGCAGATGCCTGAACTCAAAGAATGCCAAAAAGAAGAAATCAGAGCCATTTAATAAGAAAAGATTTGTCACTTGGGATGGTGATGAGGAAGATGACGACGCCAATGAAGGTATAAGTGAGAAAGCAAATGTGTGCTTTATAGCAATAGAGGATGAGGTAACTACTTCTATCCCTTCTCATGTGGGTGATGATGAATGTGATGCTCAAACTTTTCTTATTGACATGTACGATGAGATGGGACAACTGAAGAAAATAAATCAAGAGATAAATATGAAGATTGAGAATTTTCTGAGTGAAAATGTTAAATTGCTAGTTGATAACTATTTTTGTTGAATCTAGAAAATCTCTTGAAATTGACAAGTTCAAACTTATGTATATTATTGATGTGGTCACTAAGGAAAATCATGTATTAGAGAAAATAATTTCTACTTTTGATGCTATAATAGTTAAATGTGTTCCTTGAAAAGATAGTTGTTGATGTAAATGCTAGTTTGATCAAGTTCACCAAAGGAAAGAATAGTCTTGATAAATTACTTGGTGTTCATAGGTCTCCCTTTGACAAGAATAGTAATGAATATGAACATTACCAAAAGCATACACACCATGCCAAGTCTCTTATTAAAAAGGTACTTGATATTAGATCTTTTTATGCTTCATCTTTTACTTGTTCATATTGTGAAAGAAAATGACATAATGCTACTAGATGCTTTTACAAGAAGAAAAATTAAGGTGGCATGAAATCCATTTGGGTAGTTAAGACTACCAAGAATAACCCTAAAATACCTAAGAAATGTGGTTATCAAAGGTCTCATTTGTTCAAATGTTATAGGAATGCTTGAAGGTCAAGTTCAAAGCAATAAAGTGGTACTTGGAATGGGTGCTTAAGGCAGATGCCCGGTAAGCCTTCAATGCTTGTTAACTTTTAAAAGAATGAGAAAGCGTATGTCACCTTTGGAGACAAAGTTAAGGGYAAAATTCTTGGAATTRGTTGTGTTGGTAAGACATCCCATCCTATCATCAACAGTGTGGTCTAGTTGCTGATTTGAAATATAACTTGCATTAGAATTAACCAAAGATCTCATTTGTTCAAATRTTGTAGGAATGCTTGAAGATCAAGCCAGTGGTACTTGGTGTGGGTGTTCAAGGCGCATGATGGTAATCTTTCAATGCTTCATAACTTTAAGAAGAATGAAGAAGGAATGTCACATTGGTGACAGAAAGAAGGGTAACATATTTGGAATGGGTTATCTTGGTAAGACACCCCATCATATCATAAACAAATGTGWTTCTAATTGATGATTTGAAATATAACTTGCTTAGCATTAGCCAATTAAGAGACAATGGCTATAAGGTGCTTTTTGGTAAGGATACTTGTAAAAATATTGATATGAGTAGTGATAAGTTTATGTACATTGCAAATAGATCTGGCAACAACATATATTCTCTTTATTGGAAGAACTTGTTGCTCAAGATGTCAAATTCTTAGCCGTTAAATTTGATGATTTATATCTATGGTTGAGAAGACTAGGACATGTTAGTTCTGGTGTGCAAAACTTGCCTAGCCGAATCGGCTATCATGATCGTGGCATACTGAGCTTTTCAACAAACGAAGCCTAAGTTCCAAAAATTCACTAGCCATTGAATTGGCTTATTGGGTCCATAGCTACCTCTTTTTTGTATGTGAGGTTCTTGAGTTAGCTTAAGTAAGCCCTCACAAAGTGTGTTAATCATCTAAGGTAACCAAGAAAATGATTACTTGTTTGCTACGTTCAAGATATTAGCCAAATCAGCTTGTCAAGTAAAGTATTAGCCAAATGAGAGTCTCAAGTCAATTAGGGAACAAAGAACCTGAGTAGATACACAAAGATAGGCTGCAAAAATACCAAAGAGCAGAAAGATGCAACTAAGAGAGCTAAAGCTAGCCGAGTGATTATGCTGAGTGGAGAATGATGCTAGCCAATGTGAAGTAGATTATGATTACACTAGAGTAGGTAAGCTAGGATATATCATAAACAAAATACTAATAAGGCTAATTAAATTAAGCAATTATATGTAAGCTAAATCAAAAGAAAAAAGTAAGGAAAACACAAATAAAGCTAGAGAAGGCTGATAGATAAAATTGCATACATAATAAAGCTCACTCATGCAAGTCGAAAAGGTCTACAAGTAATATGAAGTGAATAAAAGTATCATCCCACAAGGATTGTTGGTTCAAAAGTGATGGTTTAAATTCTTAATAAAATTAATTAGTTGTTGGTTGTCACGAAAATAAAGTAAAATAAACTAGAATTATCTAATCACAATGATTCAAAAATAATCACAGTAATCACACAAACGATATTATCAAGAGCTTAAAAGTGAGTTAGAGTTAAGAATCCCCTATGAACTAATGTCCAAAAAGTCAAAACATCAATGCTGTAAAAGGGGTGCAGCAATGACTTCTAAACAAATGTCACAACAAAGGTTTAACTACAACATCAATGCTGATTTCTGAGAAAATGCCACAGCAAAGGTTTAGCTACAGTGGAAATGCAAATCGAGATAGAAATGACCTCACCCTTTCAGTTAATTGGTCCTTGTTCCTATTTCACTAAGTTATTCCACCTGTCCGAGTTACTTAGCTTAAGGAACTTGAATAAAGTTCATGTCTCATACGATCTTATAGATGGAATATGAATGTCTTCAATATTCTATGGGATCCCTAAGATATTAAACCATATCTCAAGATAACCAAACCCACATTTACTCAAGTTTTTCACCTTTTTTATTACCTTTCGGAGTTCGAGAGACTCACACAAACACTATTCTTGGTCAATAAGACAGTGATTGTAAATAACATATAATCTTGAGGAAAGCATGTATAAATAGCAAACCTTGCTCAAATCATTCAAATAGACATTAAACACATAGGTTCATCAAAACTCTAACTTCTAAGAAGTTAGCTCATATTCTTGGACAAAATGAAATACAAGATGTGAAAGACTAATATATTGAAATGCATCTTGAAATAATCACTAARAGAAGGAGAAACAAAGCCTAAAGATGTTGATGAAGTTCAATGGTGAAGGCTTCCTTGAAGTCGTCTTCTTCTTCTTCTTCTTCTTCTTCTTCTTCTTCTTCCAAACTTTCCTTGTTTTGCTCTCTTTCTCTCTCCTTTTTTCTCTCCTCTCCTTTTTGTTTCTTGCTGTGAAGTCCAAATAAACCTCCTTGTTTCAGCTTTGCTCTCTTTTACTTCCTGAAGCTTACCTTGGAAGCTTGGCAAAAAGGGTGTAATAAGTACTTTTTGCTTTTTTACTTTTTGCTTTTTACCTTTTTCTCTTTAACTTTTTGGCTCCAAAAATGATTAACTCCTTTATCCAATGAGGACTTTACTTTTCTTCCTTGACTTTCTTTCTTTGAATAAAATATTCTTGTTTACTCGTAATACTCAGTGCTGCAGCGTTGTATTTTTAAGCCATTGCTATCCATCATAGCAGCATCGAATGAATCTTCACTTATTCATCAAGTGATCTTCTATTTTACTTATAGAATCATTTTTCCTATAAAATAGAGTATTTTATCTTAACAATTGCATATGAATTCTATAATTTCACAATATTACACAATTAAAGTTACTTAGTTGATTCTAGGCAATATTCAAGGCAAAGTAGTACGAAGTCATATTAAAAAGGGTGAAAACATGCATATAATCACTAGTAAAATCAATGATTTTCCACTCACAACAATGCCCCCAAATGTAAATATTGCCAGTCCTCGAGCAATAATAAAAGAAGAAGGAAACACAAAATCATCTACTTTAAACAATGCTTGAGAAAGGTCAACATTAGATTCCTCATTCATGGATAAGTGTTTTGGTCACCTTAAGCAAGTGTGTGGTGATGAACCATGACCAACTATATGTCAAGAATACAAGTTATCCCAACCTGATACAAAAGACTAATGTGATTGCAACATATGATCAACAAACTTCTTCTCCACACAAATATTGAATTCCCCAAATTAGAAATAAAAATGAATAAGTGAAAATTAGGTTGGTAACAGGGGTTTAAATATGTTGGTGCAACCTCAGTAAGCTTGTTGTTTTTGTTTTTGTTTTTCTTCTTTTTTCTTTTTTAAATTTTTTAGTAACAATCTTGGCTCTATAATGTCACAAGAATTGTTTGACGTGAAAACTGACATTTTTGATGAAGGTCACTAGTTACTAGGTCTAAGTCACAAAAACAAAAGTTACATGCATACTCGTTCCTAATATCTTTTTTTGATGCAAAATTACACATGGATAACATGCACAATTCTAGTTCATACTAGGCAATTAAGGCATTAGAGTAGTTAATGTAGTGCAACAATGAATTAATAGGTCAGGATACCCCCCCAAACCTATTCRAAATTTTATTTCAAAAAATTTCTATCCATTTTTAATGCTAATAAGGGGTTTTCACAATCTAGTTGCAAAGTAGTTATAATTGCAATTGAAATCGCATCTATGTCCTTAAAAGAGTGGGATATGCAAGTATTTGTCAACAACAATTAATAGATGGCCATACATAGCACTTGAAATCTTGAGAGATTACTCATACTTAACAGTATTTGGTTTAAGGASGAAATTTGTCAATTAATGTGAAATATATCTGCAGAATTGTGAATAATGGTTCTGATAAAGAGCCAGGTACAGCATTGATTGGATTGTTAATATAAGAAGTTAATAAACTCAATGCTATAAATGGGCTCCAACAATGCATGTATGGCATCCGAGTACAGCATTAAACAATAGAAACAATGTTCAACCATAGATGCCCCTAAAATAAACCAGATAAGCTAATAGAAGGCCAAAACGGCACCAACTAAAGCAAACATAGCTAACACATTCTGGGAGGGAAAACAAACTATGACGAAACAYCCCAGCAGCAAAACTATGGCCAAAACAGCACCAAAACTGATGCAAATTTAGCTAACAATGTTTCGAGCAAGAAAAGCAAAAGAAAAGGGAACATCCCAATAGCAAAACTATTGCTCTAGYCGTACACATTATTTAAACTASTGCATAAAGAAAATTAAAGACAGAGATAGTTAAGGTGGCAACAAGCAATTGCTCTAGCCGTACACATTATTTAAACTAGTGCATAAAGAAAATTAAAGGCAGAGATAGTTAAGGTGGCAACAAGCAATTGAATAGGAAAAAAGGGCAAAATTTAAACACTACTCCCCTTGCTAATTTGAGTCATCATCCATGGCATCAAAGTAGGAGTCATTGGATAGATCTTGGGCCACTGCTTTACCCTTGTCTTTGAGGGAGTTGGGGAAAGGGGTGAACTCCAGAAGCCTGTGTGAGGAGATGGTGCAGAGTGCCTTTTCAACATCCTGACCAAAGAGTTGCCTATGCTCCCAGTAGCCGAACTGCTATTCCATGAATTGCTTCTGGAAGGCYCTTTACTCTTGCTGAAAATTTTGCATAAGAGATGTGTGAAAACACTGAGCTTATGGTCAGTCTCCTACCTAGTCGCGCAGGGTATGCAATTCACCAAGATCCGAGTCCTACAGGGAGTTGCTAGGTTACCTAGGATGCTATGCAGTTGTATTGTTCACAGTGATGAAGATGCTGGGCTCAGCATCTTGACATAACCGGTCAATGGTGACACCAGTGATGAGCCCGTCATTGACAATTTTAGGCGATCTAAGGAGTTGGGGAACATTGTTTACTTCACATAGGTCCGTGATTAGGCAAGGGAAGAATAACTTCCTGATATTTTTATTTTGGCACACCTTAATTTCTTTGACAATGAGTTGCCCCACATTGATTGGAATGCCCGTGACAACACAAAAGAGAAGCACCACACATTCCTATGAGATACCATGTCATAGGTGCTCGGCATCAGACAGGGATTTGATGAATGAAGCTAAACCAGGGCCGGAGGAAAGAGACTGACTCTAGTTATAGTTCTGGCACTTTCCTTAGCATTGTCCATTGCAATCCTTCCACAATCAGCGCCTTGAGTACTGTCGACCGGCTCTCCTCTATCATGCCATTCTGAAAAGTGCAATATTCGCACTCAAATTTCAATAGTTCATAGATTTGGTTAACATCAAAGCTTGTCAATGATTCCTAGATGCCGCGAACCCTGACTGTCCAGGTAGTTAGTGTGACTAGATTGGCATAAAACTCCCGCACCTAGTCTGGACGGGCCTCTTCCAATTGGCTACTGAATTTAAGCCATTTGCGGGTCGCAATTTGTTCTTGCACAAAGTTATGGAAGCCATGGTTTGGCTATTTAGGGTTGCAAAACCTTTTTCCATGAGGAGTTCACAGTGGCGAGGATTGAAGCGAATTGACTTTGGGCTTCATTACTGATAAAGGTACGATACAGCCAGGGTGGTTTTTTTATGGCGACGTACTTTATCCGGGGCATGGTGGCTGGAAGGGTTATTGAGACGAAGGTGGATGTTCAGAGGGTGGGTTCAAGGTTGGTAGTAGAGTAGGTGGTCACGAAGATAGAATAATGTTTGTACTAGACAAAATTGAGATAAAGCAGATGTTTCTGAGGGACAGAAAATGGCAGAGAAAGGGAGAAATTATAGAGAGAAGTGGGTGGAGAAAGGAAGTAATGTGTGGGAAAGGTGTAGGTGGTAGAGGAATAGGCGAAATAGAAGCTAGGGTAAGGCTGTTCGAGTGCTGTGCATGCATAGCTATTTTGGAAAGACACCACTATTTCGTGTGCAAGTGAACTGAACAGACAGCTGACTTGGGCATTGTGAAAGRTGCATCATTATTTTCCATTGTTCAGACACACCCTYTCTGTCCWACTCCAGATTCATTCCCATTGTTCCACGTGGCCCCTRCACACCTGAACTGTTACATTTTGATAGCAATGTATAGCATTGCATTCTTGCAGCAAATCTGTTTCAACAGTGAATCATAATAGTTCTTCTTTTTCTTTTCCTCAAACTTAAGATAAAATAAAACACGATAAAATGAATAAAAGAAAATAAATTAAAACTTTTTCTATGCAACCCTGCGATTAGCACATGATAGTTGCCACAAATATAAAACAATAACTAAATCAGTTAACTAACATTACTAACAAATAAAGAAGCTTTCTAAAATAAGACATGAAGACAGAAAATAGTAAACACTATGCTGAATTACTAAAAAGATATGTTAACTTGGATTTAAAGGAATGGACTGGCCTTCATTTGCACAATCACTACCCCAATAATGCTTTAACCTTTGATTATTAACTTTAAACACACTATTTGGTTTCTCATCAAATATTTCAATAGCACCATAGGGGTAGACTTCTGTAATTCGAAAAGGACCCGACCATTTGGATTTCAATTTTCTAGGGAACAATCTTAATCTAGAGTTAAAAAGGARTGCAAGTTGACCTTCCTTAAATTCTCGAGATTGTATGCGTTGGTCATGCCATTTCTTTATTTTCTCCTTGTAGAGTTGGGCATTTTCACATGAAATGAGCCTCAATTCTTCCAATTCACCTATCTGGAGCWTTCTCTTTTTTCCAACTCCATCTATATCAACATTCAACTCTTTAGTTGTCCAAAATTCTCTATTCTCTAACTAAAAAGGAAGGTGGCATGCTTTGCCAAAAACTAGCTTGTATAGAGAGATTCCTAAAGGCATTTTAAAAGCAGTTCTATAAGCACACAAAGGATTATCCAACTTAATGGACCAGTCTTTMCTATTGGGGTTGACTACCTTCTCCAAAAATCCTCCTAATTTCACGATTGGAAATCTCTACCAATAGATTGAGGATGTTAGGCAGTAGTGATCTTATGTTTAACTCCATATTTGGACAACAAATTCTCAAAGGCTACATTACAAAAATGAGTCCCCCCGTCACTTATGATAGCTCTAGGAGTGCCAAATATAGTGAATATGTGCTTTTTGAGGAACTTGATAGCAAGTAAAGAGAAGGACTAGAAGTTCAAACATCTGAAAAGTGGCAAAAAAATGAAGGTCCAGTAGAGATCAAGAAGGAGACACTCTATGCAGTGTTGATGAAGAACCTGAAGAGGAGCCTAAAACACCCTTCATTAGAAGGAGAATGGGAAGCAATACCTCCCTAGTGCGAATATCAAGCACAAGTGTTGTGCCTAGTGCAACAAATGAAGAGCATCCTACTACTCAAGTCGAATCAAAAGAGGATTAGTGATTTATTTCATTTGTTATTTTTCATTAACATTTGATACATACCATACTTGTAGTAAAATTTTATATGAATACAAATGTATGGTTGTTATTTAGTGAGGTCACACCTTAATGATTGGATAAGCTCACATATGAGAGTGTGTGATCCTTACACAATACCTTTCAATGATCCCTTAATTCTTTTTGATAATTTCAAAGRGGGAGAAAATTAATTATAGGCATTGTAGGTAGTTTTAAGTGAGTTAAAAATGGTTACTATTTTACTTTATACTAAATGCTTAACTCTCTTAGATAAGTAATTTGATAGATTTTATGCTTAATGAATGATGTTGGAATTGAAGGATTGAAGGTCTAAAGCTAGGACATTGTTACCTTGTTTAAGCATTTATCTATCTATCAATTATAATTGCATATTTGTACTCAAAATTCTTATTCTTTAAGTATGCAATTGTGAAAACCTCTTAGAATATATTGATTATAGTAAGAGGGAGCCATACTTACTTGTTTGCGTTATTCTTATTGGGATTTTGTTGTGAATTGCGGCACTTATATTGTGTTTGAAAAATGTTCAAAATACAGAGGAAACTCTATCCAAATAAATATTTCAAAAATCCCATATGGTTTAATATGCTTAAGTGTTACTCATTTATAAACTTTAAAACCATATCATAGGTCTTTCTACTTATTGCTTTTATCAATGGATAGACCTATATATTGTTGAGGGGAAGTTTTGACATTAATTTATTTTACATACCTCTCAATTATTGTGTTCAAATTTCATATTGCAATGTACAATGCCTCTATGTGTTGTCATAATAAAAATGAGGGAKATTGTAAACCTCCTATTGATGATTCTATAGTCGTACTATGAATTTTGTTAATGACTTGAACTCACATTGTGCATGAATTCTTGTAGGAACACCAATTTGAGCCTAATGGACTTCAAGAACTTGATGGACCTAAATTGAAGTTGTTTAACTATACTAGTAGAGACTTAGATGTTTATATATGTCTTTCTAAGTACATGTGTTATCTTTCTTATCTATTATTATACTTAGATTTTGATTTTGATTTCCATGATATTGTTATTTTATCCTTGCACAAAATTTTTTCCAAATGTTTTTAAATTGAATTCTTTTGTGGAAAACGTAGGTGTTTAATCTTATAATAGTATTTAGGACTTCTGAAGTTTCTTTGGAAATGAATCTGAAGTGTTCATACACTTCGGACTCAGGACGTAGATACTTCGGACCTCCTAAATACATAAATTGTAAGTCTAAAGTCCTTTGTGAAGGTTTTGACGGAACATGACTTCCATTTGAATGTCGTAAGGTCTCAAGTACTGCATTGGAACTTAGTTTGGACCCAGGAAATGTGCTTATCATGGCTGTCTGAAACTAGTTGATGTTAAGTTTGAATATATACCTTCCAATGAGGCCTCAGACAAAGTAATGTTTGACATCGGATATCCAAAAACCTCCTTATGAAACATTCGAAGGACAGTTTGGACATTTGAATGGCCCTTAGGCTGAGTCCAATATCCCCCTAGTGGACGTCTGAACTAGACAGTTTTCAATTTAAACTGGATCATTTTATTACCATTACAAAGCAGAGTATATAAGTCCTTCTAGGCATTTTAAGCACTTAGAACTCTGTGATTCAAAGCTATTGACTTGAAAAAACACCTTCAAGATCTTATATTTGTTATTCTATTTCAAAAATAAAAGGAATCCATTAGCAAGTGTCTCTGAAATCCAATCCCAAGATCTTTATTTTCTTTTTCCCAAGTGTAATAGAACTTTATCTCCTTTTTGAGAAAAAGATTCCAAGGTCATATAGGATTTAAAACCTTTGTTGAAAGGTGAACCTTGTTGTTATAAAAGGGTCATTGTGTGTAGAACACATTTTTTAGGTGAGCCCTTTGTATAAAAGTCTATGTGACTTTTGTTTAGTGGATTTGAAAATCCTAAGGGTGTGACCCTAGGTAGTGGATGTAAATTTTAAGGGAAAACGAACCACTATAAATCTTATGTGTTGTGATTGTTTGTCTCTTTGATTTTCTTGTGATTTGTTGGTTGTTGTTCTTTTTATTACTCATAAATTTACTTAGCATTTATTCTGCCTCATAAGTGTTTGATATTTTTACTCAAAGAATGAAAACTTTGTATTTGGGAGAAAAGATCTTAAAAACCCAATTTATCCCTCCTTCCTCTTTAGTATGTTTGATTATGTTGTTCGTTATTCGCAATTTCCTACTTTCACTTTTCTTCAACTGCCCGCCATATCTAAAAATTGTGATGAGAAAATCACTATCCTTCTACTCCTTGCATTAGATCATGAAGAACTAGGCCTCACTTTAGAGGATTTAGGGCTTGAAATTATGCTTTTCTTTTTTGTACGTGGTATTTCATGGGGACTTATCTACAAGGTGGAGAAGGTACTTATGTGAAGGACTTTTTTCTTAGGTATCTACCTTGGGTCGTGGAATCTGATAACGTGTTGATTAAATAAAAAGCATATGAAGCCCTTTTTTCGTAAGAGGCAAATAGTGAAGGTGATATGGAAGAAGATGACGAAGAAGCAGAGAAAGAGGATGAAGAGGCAGAGGATGAGAAGCCATCAATCGGAAGTAGATGATTATGATGAAATGTACTTGGATGATATGAGAAGACATCGGATATGTTGATGAGTCTTCTGATGGCTCCAATGGCTCAGATTTTGAATTTTAGAAATTTTTATTATCATTCTTTTTTTTTGGGTATTTTAAATGTTTATGCTACATTTTTTTTTTAATGTAGTTATTTGAATATGAAACGGAATGGACTTTAACTTAATGTATTTTCAATGTATATGTTGCATTTTGTTTCATTAAAGAGTTTTAGTATTTTGCCATTTTTTGGCCACTTTATTAGGAAAAAAAAATTAAACTTGAACACAACACTCAAAGATTTGCCAAATATCGAACAAGCACACAAAATTGGAACCTTCATATAACTAGAATAAATGTTAATTCATATAACTTTTAGTCATATGTCAAAAATAGAAGTAGACAAGGGGATCAATTGCATAAATTATCAAGTAAAATCTGTTTATTACATATTTAACATTCGTACTCGAGTATGGTAGTCGTGTATGAGTGAAAAGGGCATATCAGGAAATGTAATTACCCTTAACTATGTCTTGTATAAACGGAAATTGCATAGTAGATATAAAGTATTTTGTATGCATATTTCTATTTTTTTTAAATAGCATTAACCTACTAGAGTGCCCAAAACCCTTGACTGTCCATTACCTATCAATTTTAGACCTTTCATAAATCGAAACAAGTTTTACACATCTTCACCCAATTCTTTTCAGATGGTAAGATTTAGAGGAGTAACCAGATTGAGAGTGAGTAGAAGTTGTCGTAACCAAATTTACACATCTTCCCAATTATTGATATGAGGTGGATATAGGAAAAGGATAGGATAAAAGTTTGCATCTATCTCCTCTTCATACGATAAAATTTCTTGTTTTTGTATTAAATGTGCTAGGGGACATCATGCTAGTAAGGAATCTATTATTGAGCATCTTCTAAAATATGGTTTTTCAACGAGTTAATATGTGTTGGTATTTTCATTGTGGGCCATCTTCAACAGATCATGTTTATTCTGATTCAGCGTCTGATATAATCGATTATGGAAGTCAAGTATTAGTGCAAGGTTAATAAAAGCGTTAGACAATTTATACATGATATCGGATCTGACCATGATCATTTAGGTCATGTAGATAATCAGATAGATCCTTCTGGTGAACATGTTGATGATGTAGCAAGATTTTATAGGATATTAAAAGAAATAGATGAACCATTGTTCCACAGATGTAGGAAACACAACCAACATATCTTTCATTCTAGACTTATTCCACAAGAAGTGTATGAACGGATGGAGTAACAAGCTCTCAATGATTTGTTGGGTACAGTTGGAGAAACATTACTGGGAGGAAAATGGTTACCTAGTTCATCATACGAAGTTAAAAAACTAATTGGTGACCTTGGACTCGGGTATGAGAAAGTTGATACTTGTCTGAATAATTATATGTTGTTATGGAATGACAGTGCCAATGATTCTAATTGCTTTGTTTGTGGTGCCTCAAGATGAGTTGAAGATGAAAACTCAATTTAGGTTTGTCCATCTACAAGGATAAAAAGAAAAAACAAAAATATGAAGCCAATAAATTTTTTGCATTGGTTTCCCTTAAAGCCAAGACTCTTATAAGTTTTTTGTTCGTTCCAAGTTCGCCTCTTTAATGCTGTGACATTATGATGAAAGAATTGTTGATATATATGAGGCATCTAGGTGATGCTCATGCCTTGAAACTTTTTTATGCTACAGATATAAATTTCTAACAAGATCCAAGTAATATGAGAGTTGGATAAATGAACGACAGGTTTAATCGATTTCGAAGCATGAATGTCAAAGCACCTGGCTTGTGGTTTTATGGCTATATAGTTTTCCCCCATGATTGTGTATGAGGCAGCCCTCCTTCATAATGTCATTACTCATACCAGGTTCATAATGATCGTCAAATTAAATCGATGAATTTGTGCAACCTTTAATTGATAAGTTAATTGACTTGTGAGACAATGATTTTATTACCTATGATGCTCGTTCAAGACTACTTTCCATATGCAGATCTAGTATTGTGGACTATTGATGACTTCTCGGCATAAAACATCCTTTCTGGTTGGACTATTGATGACGTATTATTGTGGTTTTGATAATTAAAATAGAAGTTTTACAAGAATACTTAGATATATTGTACTTGCAACAAAATTATACTAAAGTTCAATGTTCTATGAATAATTAGTGATATTATGAAAAATATAAGTGATTTGTATATGGATTATAGCTCTATCTATGATATACAAATTCAAATTGAGGAGTCATTCTCTAGCACAACTACAGGTAAAGCAAGTCTACAAATGCGATAACAAAACAATAAAGCAAGTCTCATGTCTTCGTCATTCGGATAGAGTTTCATTCCATAACTCGAATATTATCTAACAACATGATTTTTTTTAATTTAAAAAGAATTTCAACCATAGTCGTATAGGAACCTGCTGGAACGAACCCTGAATCATTGCTTTAAAGTTTCGGTTTCAATCTATCATTATGAATCGTGAACTGACGAGTCATGAACCGAACCCGACAATTCATGCACCGTGATCAGATCTAGTTTATGTTAGTTTGGAATAAGGCTTTTTTATATAATGAATTTGATCAGGAGTCCTACTGGTTTGTGATATTAGCTTTAAAATCTATTGACGGATTAATTAGGCAAGAAAGCAGGGCTCTAAGTTGGATGTTCAAGGAACCGTAGCCTTCGATGTTCTATACAAGAAAAGATATATGCTTCATCTAATTGTGCTGCAAGAAATCGTTTAGTACAAGTACCTTGTCATCGAAATGTCTTGTTAAAGGGAAAAAAGAAAAAAACATATATTGACCATTCTCTTCTCTCTTTAAAGAAACTTGAATATCATATATATTTTCTTTGTCGATTGTTTATAATTAGTCAAATTACTGAGAAATCATTTTAACATAGAAAAAAAGGGAAAATAAAATAAACCTGGTGAATCATTTTCAAAAGAAGTTGCCAACAGCAAATAATAGCTGACTTTTCCTTGAAACGGCATTTTAGAATGAAACGGGTTTAGCAAAAGAAGCTCAAACCAGCATCGGAACTTCGTGTACAAAAAGAAGTGTAAATTGAATATGAGGAGAAGAAAGCAGCACAGCATTTAATGATTTCAGTCCCCTACAAAGTTGGGTTCGAAAAGGGGACAAATGAGCGGTTTGCTGCTGCGTATATGATACTAATTACAAATAGAACTAAAGAATGTGAGAGTACCCTGTGAAAAATGTTTCAACACTCATCTCGCTTGAGGGTTGGTCTCAACTGATTCATATACTGGGCTTTTTGTAACATATTTGTATATTGATTTCTTCTTTTGGTGCAAATGCCCCTTTATGTGACGAATTTTCGCTTCCACTCTTGCTGAGAATCCAATATGAGTCTTCTTTTGGGAGTTCTGTTGCTCCCTCAACCACATTGGATTATCTGTAATATCTTTCCTGCAGTACTTGATTTCTTGAATCAATTGGTCATCCATCGGATAGAATGATCGCTGTATCACACTGTGTATGAAGTACGGAAGAAGAGAAACAAGGACTACAAACAACGTAACCATCCAATACAGAGGAGCTGGTCCAATGGCTTCTATGAGGAGATGAAAACCTTCTTCAGAATACTTGGGAGGAAGGGTACCATATAAGACTAAGAAGATATACCAGCAGAAGATGCTTCCCCAGATGAGAAAATGGCTAATCCAAGTGAAGTGAGAGATTATGAGCGCAATCTGACAGTTTACTGTCCAGATAAGACATGTATACATCACTGTACCGATATGTGTGATGTCTGCAACATTTCCATCTTCTCTGAATGCCGCTGGGGAAAGCATGTAGATGCTTATTATGAAGATAGATAGTGAACTCAGGATCCCATTAGATATCCAACCAACAATGCGCTTCCAACTGAAACATACATTTCTTTGTCCCTGCTGATAAAGGGCCGGAAACTAGTCCAGTGACATTAATAAGAGTAAAACAAGTCAGAACCCTGTGATAAATGAATAAATTTACCAGCAAAACTGTGATGGTTGAATTGTTGTGAGAATAGGGAATAATGAACTAAACACTTATGCCAACAGCTATCAGTTGATAAGTGCATTTTAATGTACAAAAAACATTTTATTTCAATATACCTTAAAGTGGAGTTTAGAGTAGTTTCTTTTAGATGCTACTGTGCCTACAGTGCAACCAAGTAGTACAAAAGTTCGTTTCTATTTCACTGTAGGACACAATAGAAAGTCCTAAGACTGGCAAGAATGAATCTACTAGTATGAAATAGTATTACTTCTTTCTTCTTACCTGCAGGCAAACGTCTGATGAAACATCCTGCTCTAGAACACCCAGTGATATAACAGGCAAAGAGGTCAAGAGAACATTGAACAACACCATGTACCAATCATCATATAAAACATCTCCAGAAAATTTGCTATAAATTTCATTATAGAATAATGTCAAGCCAAAGGCAATGTTCTTGTACACAAAATAAAGTATCTGCAGCAGCATTGGAATATAAGTGTTATGTGAATCTCTAAATGGTAAATGATTAAACGGAATTTGTTTTTTTCTTCTCTTTGTGATATCTAAAAACAACACCAAAAAAAGCTAGAAATTTTACCATCTTGGAGATTCTTTTGTAACACCAATGGCCATGAACCATTATCAATCGTTCCAAGAAACAGAACTGAGGCAAAGAGAAGTCACTTGCCATAACAGCCTGCATGTGTTATTGTATCAAGGCTTCAGAAGCTCCATTCAGCAAAAATTTTGCAATTCCTACATTTTCTAAATTGTTTTACAAAAGGCTCTTTATTTATTCATTATTTTTCTTTTTTCCTTTTTCATTTATATCTTGACCAGTAGTCAAGATTCTGGGCAATTGTTACTGCTGGTTTCGATAATGATACTACATAAGCATTCTATATGCTATATTTGGTGAATCGGCCAGTTACCACAAGGTCTACGAGGAGAGTGTTATTTCAACATTTACATGACACCCTGAAATGCATCAACAAGTATGCTGCAGGTTTCAGTAAGTATAAGTAGACTTGTATTTAAGACGCTTCTAAAAGCTTAATGAGAAAAGCTAGGTATAAACAATGAACATTAGGCGAGTTAAAATCAGTACAAATCAAGCCTATATCTGGAAAGGTGAAAGTTTAGTCTAGTCCTACCAGGGGTGGATCAAGAATATCCTCCTTCACTAGGATTATAGTTTTTACTACAAAAAGCAATTGGCATTTAACATTCCCTGCTTAGTATTAAAAAGATCAGAAAGATATCCACAGAATCAGAGAATGCAGGTAGAATTAGAAAGCTGAACAAGTTACTATTTACCTGCATTCCTTCCATGCCACTGATTCCCACTCCAATGTCAGCTTCTTGAATCATGCCAACATCATTTGCTCCATCTCCAATTGCTAAGGTTGTCTTCCTTGTGTGTTCTTTTACAAGTCGTGCTATCTGGAATGTGACACAGAATCAATATGCTTTCACTTAAATCTTGTCTCAGGATGTTCCTCTTTTTCAAGTTTTACATACAAGTGGTTCTGAAAATTTGCAAACTAACTAGTGGAWGAAATGATTCAATACATTACACACTGACTCCACTTCTTAATCCATTGGTCTATAAAAGAAGGAAATTAACATCTTKACAAACATTATACGAAAAGGTGCAATAGTATAACCTAAAGAAGCAGCATTATACAAACATCGGGGGAGCAAGAGAACTTATCGGGAAAGCCAAAGGTAGGAAGTTGAATTTAGCTGCCATAAGAAAGGGAATGCTAAAATTACTTAACTTGATATATCTGCTGCCTAGATATTTATATGATATAGGATTAAGATTTAGAAACATTAATTTATCCACATAGGAAAATCAAATCAAAATTTAATTTGAGCTATTGTATGTCGGAAAATGAGAAAGCAGGAAAAAAAAATGAAGAAGATAATAGTGGAAATGACTGTTATCCTACCAAAGCTTTCTGCTTGGGAGAGACACGGCAGCATATGACAGAATCACATAGAACTGCTAACTGCAAGAACTCTTGTTTCGTCTCAATTCTTAAAGCAACTTCAAGGGCCTTCCCATCAACTACCAAAGCATAAGGAGTGTCTTTGTTGTTTTCTTTAACAACTTCTTGATAAGAACTTCTTATTTGGCGTAAAATATCTTCTTCAGTAGCCTGAAAAACCTAGACAAAAGAGCAAAACTTAATTCCAATTCGTTTTCCAACTTTTTTCCT
Organism: Rhazya stricta; assembly: GCA_001752375.1. NCBI lineage: Eukaryota > Viridiplantae > Streptophyta > Magnoliopsida > Gentianales > Apocynaceae > Rhazya > Rhazya stricta. The sequence goes on along the minus strand of MEJB01000040.1, from coordinate 296,714 downwards.
TTCTTACCTCATTATTTAACAGAGTTTATTACTATAGTATAAGAAAATGGTTCTCACCTTCAACTGGTTGTCAGATTGAGCTTCTTTTCTCAAACTCAAATGACATTGTTTCATGTCATGGCGTAGTAAACTACAAGAAAATCTGTCAAATTAAAGCAAAACAAAAGCTTGAGTTTAGCCACATCTTGAAGGTGAATATGTAACCTTTTCCCCCTGCTACTGACTTCACATCGCTTAATACTCTTACCCAACATTCACTGCTGTTTCCTTTTTATCGCCTGTTAGCAGCCAAATTTTTATGCCAGCTTGTGCAAGTTTGTCAATGCACTGAGGAACCTGATACCAAATCAGAGAATGTCCGTCACTAAAACCCTTCATTGGTGGAACAAGATAGATCAGTATACAAAAAGGTTGAGAATTCTGCAATTTAGTTGGCAAAATGCCCTTGTCTTGAACTTTTATTTGGAACTGAATAAGCTGCACATGCGTAAGGATAACCTGAGGCTCAGCATAAGGTGGAAGTGAACGGGGTAGAGGGGCAGCAAAAGGCTGATAAATACACACGCAAAAGAAGAGCTAACCCCTTGTTGTAGCTTGTCTTCAACAGCAACTGCACCTAGCAAAAACAAATCTTTTTCAATCACTTCAGAGGCATTCTCAAGTAGTTCTTCTCTTTCTGGACCTACTATAGCCTTTGCTTTTGCAAACATTATATTCCAGCTTTCATATTCCAATGCTTCAATCTTTTTGAAAGCAAATGCCATTGTTCGTAGACCATCTTCTGCATAATTTGAGAGGTGCATCATTGTTGCTTGTTGATATATTCTACCATTATCTGCCAGTCTGTCAAAAATAACACTGGAGGCAGAAAACCAAATATACAGGTTAAATGGGTAACAGGAACCTTCAAAAGCCCTTATTTTGGTTGCAATCCAAAATAATTCTGGACTTCTGTATCCTAGAGAGTGAAGTTTGTGGTATCTTAACAAAGAGATGAAAAGAATGAACTTGTAGAACAGTTGAAAGTAAAACATGATTATCCTAATAGTGAAAAATATGCACATTTTCCTTCTCTAAACAAGAAATGGCTTCAGGGTGTTGGCTATCTGAGCCTAAGTCTCTAAATTTCGGGCAGTACTTACTTGTCAGCTCCTTTGCATAAAAGAAAGATTTCCCCATCTTCATTGCTTACGATCACTGACATCCTTTTCCGAGAACTATTGAACTCCAAAAGATTTAGAAGCTTGTATTGCCTGAGCATCAGGTATTGGAAAGAATAATGTCACAAGTTCTGAAGCTAGGATGAAGCTAACTGATAATATCACAAAAGATAGAATTGCAATTAAGTTTCACCTCGTCACCTCCATTCCCGTAGTTGGATCAAGCTCTTTAAGGACCATTATGGACTGTGTTCTTTGGCAGAATTGGAATCCAAATTCTTGAGCAGCAATCAGAAAGGCAACTTCTTCTGGGGACTCTGCCTCGTACTTCAGTCTGTTGCTGTTGCCTTCTTCTACAGGAATTCCTGTATGACACAGAGACATAACTCTGAGAAACATCATCATATCATATACATTGGATCTATAGATCCACATCTTGTCCAGTAGACGATCATCTCTAAAGTTGAAACCCTTAATATTGGATTCTCTCCCACATACTGAAACTCTTTGATGCCCAAGATCTCGATTCCCCATGTCATGATCATGACCTAGAACAGCCTTCTCTGTACTAGCATCTGCTACAGAAAACTCAAACATCTCGAGGCTTCGTTCTGTAGAATCAGTTCCATCTACACTGAATCGGTACCTCTCAACTTCAGTATTCATCCTTCTGGAAGCTGCAAGATCGATTTCATTTATTTCACCACCATATGATATCCCTTCTATTGAACACTTCCTGAATTCCATTTGATTACAAGTTAAGGTTCCTGTTTTGTCTGACAAAATCATTTCCACCTGTCCAAGCTCCTCGTTTAAGTTAGATGTTCGGGCTTCAACTGCCTTATTTGTTAGTTCATCATACATCTTCAGATCCTTATTGATGAGCATAGCTTGTAGAACTTTAACAACTTCAATTGAGACATAAAGGGATATTGGAATTAAGTAGCCATACAATATGAGAGCTCTTAAAAATCGCAAGCAAAATGATGATGCTGGATTTGATGGATTGAATGAAGCATCAACTTGTTCTCGCAAACGAAGGTAAAACCACTTCTCTGATTCAGAATCTAGAAACAATGCGGAGCCAATTGAGGAACTCATTGATATTAAGATCAGCATAAAGAAAAGAACATAAATGACATAATCCAGCCTTCTTTCTATCCAGCTCCGTTTGGATGGTGATCTAGTAGAATTTCTGACTGCTTTTGTATCTGGTCCACTAAAAATTACAACTCCATATACGAATTCTGTATTTTGAAGCTTTGAATCTCGAAGTAGAATTTGGTTTGGGGACAAAGGATGTTTTTGCCCTTCAAATTCTAGATTTCCAACAAAAGTATAAAGGCTTGGATTTGGATCCTCACAGCATATTGTGGCTTTAAATTTGCTGAATTCTGCATCCTCATCCAAACCAAGTGTTATTTCTAAGCTTCTTTTAAATTTCAAATTGGTTTCTCCATCAAGATTCATGGTCTCAACGTAGCAAAGACCATCTGCATAGCTAGAAGACAGTAAAAGGAGATCACTTGGAAAGTATTCATTCTTGTTTACTTTAACAACATCTCCCACAAGAAGTTCTTTCCAAGTTTTATCCGCAAATGTACCATTTCCGACATGAACCTTCACTTTCTGGGAGTTTACTTTCATGTCCTGCAAAATTTGCACAAGCATATTCTAATTAGTATTACCCCTTTTTCCCTCCCTTTTTACTCTTTAACAGCTCCTAGGACGAGCAATAGTGCTGTGTACTTGTGTATAAGAGATTTAGATAACTTTTCTTTTAACCACTGAATCAGTTTCTTGAACTGGATGATCAAAATCTTAGGCGCTAAAAGCAAAAGAAGTCAAATAAACATGAAGAGAGCGAACCTGCAAGAATCTGCGCCAATCTTCCAATGCCTCTTTGAGTATGCTAATCCCCAGAACGAAAACAAGAGGTGCAATCAGGCTTGCTGGAGTGAAAGGAGCCAAAGAAGTGAGAGAAAGTGCAGCTGCTAAGAGAAAATACAGATTGGCAACTCTGCGAAACTGCTCGAAGAGCGCCTTAGGAAGAAATGTAACAAAACTATACTTAGTGGTAGAAACATAATTGTCTGGGTACTTATAAGGCTTGATTTTGTGCAGCTGAGGTTCATTGCAGAGCACTAGTCGAGAAAATCCAGGCTGACCAAGAACCACTTGAGTATCAGCAGTTCTGGGGTGAAAGCATGAAAAGGTATAAAGTTTGCTCCATTTTATTTTCTGCTTCCTTTTCCCCGATTGCTTCACCATTTTCTGCTCAACTCTGTAGTACTCAATTGGAAGATAGATTTTGATTCAGCATGAATATGAAAAACCCCACAACATCATTGTTTCTTTKAAGCTTCACGTGGGATGGAAGTATGACTTTGTCAACGAAAACGCCATAACTAATCGGCATTCTCAGAGAATACATGCAAGTTTAAATTTGTCTTTTGCAGACTGGCTTTTGAGTCTTCGTATCTTGCCATTGCCATCTGTAATTCCCAGAGAAGAAGCACCACAATGTCAGACAAAATAACAAGTTTCTTGGGATCAAGCAGCCTCGATTAAACAACASTGATTCTTCTCGAAAAACCAGTGTGTCTAACCTTTGGACTTCATTGGTAAGTCCGAAGAGATTAAAGTACCTCAAATTAGATTACTACACTAAAAACAACGTAAATGTTGAAAATATATATATTATTTTTATTTTTTATTTACATGTCCCATTTGATAAATTTTTTTATTTCAAAATACTTGAAATTAATGAAATATTTGATGATTTTTTTCTCATTTTATTTTTTATTTACCTTAAAATTAAAAGTCAAACCTTAATATTTCACTTAATTAATAGAAAGAAAATATTCATCTAATAAAAGGAGAGACATATTTAATTGGTTAATTAAATTAATTAGAATTAACTTAACCATTCTTATATCATGTTTATATAAATTTGAGAAATTATTTATATTATATGCACAATCTCATTATTACGTGGAGATAGTAAACAAAATATAGTCCACTGCCCATTAACTTAATAAGAGAGATTGCTGTATGACAGAATGCCCATGATTTAAGGCCACTCCGCATATGAGCAAGTGGTTTGCTAGTGTAGTAGTTTGTTAAATAGAATTCCTCGGCCTCTGGATTCGAGAACCATTACTTGCCTGAATTGCTATTAGGTTCCTCAAGTCAACGACCGCACTTTATGGAACAATAATCTTTTTCTTTTTTTTTTTATCGAGTACTATTCGCTTCGTTCTTTTATTTTTTTCCTGTAAATTTATTATTTCTTTTTTATTTAACATCTATCACATTATAAAATTAAGAAAATATTTATTATATTTTTTCTTATTTTACTCTTATCATTAATTATAAACTATCTCTATTTTTACTAAAATGTTCTTGAAAATTTTATTTACTTTAAAAAATTAAATAGTCAAATATCGAAGTTAAAATTTTAATTAAAAATATTAAAATTTATTTATGAAGCGTGGTAAGAGAGAAGTAATCAAAAGAAGGGTAATTTTATTTTTTTAATTATATAAATTTAATTATTTTACGAAGTTCCTTCGTATATGAGCAATATTCTAAAAAGACAAATAAAAAAGGACATAAGAATTATCATATTATTATAGTAACATTCTATTTGAGTTGAAATGAAATGGAGAACATCAAGCAGCCCCGCCCCGCAGGTTATAATATAATACATACAACGCATAACATAACATACTACAACTGGCTTCTGTTCTTCTAAATCGAAGACCGGGATTCATTTCTTGGTCCTTCAAAACAATACTACTATAATTCAACAAACAAAATCTCGATTCTGCTGACATGTACATCTTCACCAAGCCTGCAAATTGTTTCCCAACAGCATACAAGTTAGACCTTTCCAGAATTTCATACCATCTTGAACAGCAGGTCACGTACAACATGCCCTTCCTCTTACTGGCATTTCAGCAAATTTAGGACCAAAGTTTTTTTCGCAGCCTAGAGATTGTCAGATCAGCTCCACCAAAGCCATCCATTACGGCATTTGCTGAAGGGAACTCAGCTCTAGCAGTTGARCTTTAAAATCCATTGAGGCAGAGCCAAAKAGAGGAAATTTCAGGTTACGATCTTTCATTTATTCAGTAATAGCRSAGAAAAAGAATAACGGAGAATTTTGAGTTATAGCTCAGAGAGAGCTAAAAGCAACTGAAACTAGATCATAATCACGGAGATCATTGCCACATCCCTCTGCATATGTGTACCAGGATTTGTTTCTCATTAGAGCATACTCAACATTCTCCAGTCTGGACAATTATATAGTCTGCTAGTGAACAACGAGAGATTAAACAAAAGAATTCAAACTGATCCGACTTTATAACCTTATCCGATTAGATTTTTCATATGCAAAGTCTCGTGTTATTGTATAYATGGAGGCCTCCATTTTCCTGCTTAGCTGCAGAAATTCAACTTTTCTTCCATATATAATTGCTAATCTATTAAAGTGTATTTCTGCATGATGCACTCAAAATTCAATCGAAAGGGGAAAAGGAAGAAACAAACTAATTATTCCTGATCCCACGAATGAAATTTAGACAACCAAAATAAGAAAAGCAAAATAAACATTGCCCATTTCCAACCTCTTGATAGAATATTCATCTTTCATTTAAGATCATATATCAGATAACCTCAATAGATACAGCTAACCTTTCATTTTACGTGCACCAGAAGATTTATAAGAACATTAAGAGAGGGAAAACAAATCTAAACACAGTATTGTGAAATTTCAGGCAARATGATGGGGAAAATTTTCAGAAGGAATAGAGTAGATAGCCTCTGTTTCTAGTCTTMCWAGAAGGCATGTGTTAGAACGACCATGTTTCATAAACCATTTATCATGTTTGTCACTTAGGTTCTGGTTGTTTTTCACAGGAAATATGATAAAATCCTAAGTGTTCTTTTTCGATATGCATAGAAACTAAAATACCTGCTAAGGAAACAGATATTAATCCTGGGGCTCTGATATCTTGCTAAGGAAACAGATATTAATGAACTTTTTAATGTCTTCATCTGCTTTATTCACTTGTTGCTCATTAGTCTAAAGATCATCCAAGAGGTTGTGAGATTCTACTACCTATAATTTTAAAGGGAGGAAAAGAGAAACATTTGAGAGGAATCAATGGAAAACATCAGGGGATGAATTTTCAGTTCATACACATCAAAGTTATTATTATTATAAAACTCGTGGGATGTAAAGGCTTTCTATATTTATTCTATCTTGACRTTGTATTTGAAGACAAGAAAAGAACAGATATAAAGGATCCAGTACATTGCTTTTCTGAGGGCTGAACTATTATAACTGCTTATGCAATTATTTCTTTGCTAATTTGGTAATTCAACTGGCCGTTTCCCCAGGCAAGGCACAGGCAGGGGTTTATGTTTGGCAAGACGGGTAAGAGAGAGCATCAATGCACTTTTCGAACATGCTACGTAAATGAAGTAGTAATGTCATTGTATCAGGCAATTGTGAAAAAAATAAAAGCAGAAATATAGATTTTCTTTTGAACTGGCAGCTATTTGAGGTCAAGATTTTACCTACTACGCAGAACAATACAAGGCATGCCTATTCTTTCAGCTCCAGCAACTCCAGATTGGCTTCCTGCAATAAGCACACAATTGTACAGAGGAACTTCTGCATACTCRGCCCCAGCCCGTAGTGCAGCGACAACACGTTGCAAACTATATGAACAATTATATGTCATATTAATTCTAGAAGAGGGTGAACAAAACCAAACAGCAAATAGGAAGTCTCAGAACGCATGCCACAGTGCAGAAGAGATAAAAAAACCTAGCACTTGTAGAAGCAAGATGCTAAATGCCAGAAAAGATCAGCAAAATTAGTTATGATGTTCTGTATAATTGTGAAGTACATATTAATAATAGAGGTAGCACATCAGAATGTGTATAACATGCGCCTTGCATGAAAGCACAACAGGGTGGGACCTGCCAGCATGGACATTCTAGGTACAAAAGGAGGAACTAGAATCTGCAAAAAGAAAACCTCTCCAAGAATCTTGAACTTTCAACCTTTTAAGCTTGGACCCTTTTTATACCGAACATGAAGGGTCACGAAGTGGAATGTCCTAGGACAGGCAATGATTCTATAATCTAGGTTTAGTCTTGGAAACTTTAGTTTAGGAGTAAATAGCTAGGAATATTTAGCTTAATTAAAGTTTAAATGTCTATTAGAGGTCAGGTATTTCAATACTCTTGTGTTTGCAGTAATTTTCAGATTGTTTTTTGGGAATTTTAAATTGTTATTATCGGTTTAGGGAATAATGTCCTTTGATAAGTCTAGTTCTAGTTAGACTAGGATTTGGTTTTCAAGTCTAAATAATGTACCTCTTCTCATAGGAAGACAGGAGTTTTGAGTTCAATAAAGAATTTTTGCAGCTTTCAGTGATTGAGATAGTGTGACACAATCATTCCTAAGGTGCAATACCTTAAGGTCCTAGGTGCCACTCCTAGAGTTCATCGGCATAATGCTAAGAGTGCTCTCTCTTATTCTCTTCAATTTGTTATGGTTCAGCCTTAACCTAACCTAGCTTCTGCACTAAAATCCTATTAGTTTATTTGTCTCTATTGAATAAATTTTGCTACAATCAACACTAGTTTCAGSCTAGTTTTTCTACATAAAGCTAAGCAGAATCAAGTATAGTTTTATGAGCTTTAGTGATTTTGTCCTGTATCACTTTATATGTCTGCGAATCATGTAATAAAACGAACGATGGAATGGTGCTGTGTCAATTTTTCAGATTCAAACAAGTGAATATAAGTATTGCCAACTCATACCATTGCTACATGACTACAGTTCCTACCAGTCCAGGAAGAGAGCACTACAGTAACTCGAGAATAACAAGAGCAATAAGGTTTTTCTGACGAAAGATCATATAGCTTYTTTCCAGCGGAAAAAGAGAAAAAGARGACCATGGTGCTTCAAGGGATTTCCCAAAGATCAAGCATGGACATTATTACCTAACTCTAGCAAAGAATAATGTATAACAAATATRCAAATGMGTTACCATTTTCAAGAATTTTAAGACAAAAGAACTACTATATGATATTAACTTCTTCAATGGTTGTTACCCTGCGAAATGCATATTTAGATAATTGTGAAGCAATTATATAACTACAGAATTGCTSCCCTTTTTTCCTTTAGWCCATTCTTTTCCTTTAGTCGTTTGACCACATGAATCCACAGTTATCAAAGTTGGYTTTACAACTAAATCAGAAAAWTGGAATTGCTATTTTGAAGCAAAAGAACTTATTAAAGAAGTTGATGGCGCCCTCTAGATCATGTTACAACTATACAAAGAAGCATAAGAGAATGATTGTCTTGTTTTTTTTTCTCCAGGGCACACCGCAATGAGGACAGCTCATGTTTGAACAAAAAGTTTGTGAGCAAGCCTACCCAACAACGTCCAAGAGAGAGATTCTCACCTCATATTGGTTTAAATTTTGGAGATTTTATAGGAATTATTAAATGAATCATATCATCATAAACTTACAGCAGTTTTCCATACAGAAGCTAAGAGAATAAAGAACACATGTATGGCTGGCATATCATCTATAGTTGAGGTGAAAAAGGCATAGGCCATGGGCAATTCTTCGAAGAATAAACTACTTGAATAAAAGGCAGATTTTGAACTACATTATTGACTCCAAAGAGGATCATACCARGCTTCTTTTCTAATTCTTTTCCAAAAAGAAAAAAACATATTGAATATATTACACTAGCCTCTCCAAAATTACAAAGACCTCCTTAATTACTGGGAGATTATGCTGCATTCCCTTATCAATCTTTTTCTGTTAACTGAAAATGTAAATCACAAAATCTTCATTGTTTTACTGGTGATGAGCCTCCGATTTAAAATTTTAAAATTGGTAGTTTTCAAAATAAAAAACTACTTTTCGAAGTTGTTAGTTACAAATTCTAGAAACAAGAATGGTCTTAAAAACATGATATTCAAACCCAACGGGGTTCATAGTGTAATTTTAGAAACAAGATTGGAGGTAACTAGACATAAATTACTTGCATGTAATCGTAATTAATCAATACATATTTCAAAAGCAAATTCCAGAATACAATGCAGAAGATGAAGATATAGTCTAAAAAGTTTATATCCCATCAAAATAGGTTGATTAAACAACATGCTGGATGTACAAGACCATACTTAATAGCTAAGTGTAAATATTCGAATTCAGACAATTCTAGAAAAGTTTCCGTAGTGGGTCTGAATCAAGATTTTTAAATGCTTTACAGCAAAGAAACCTAGAAAATGATGGAAATTCCTTCTATTACTGGTTAAGGCATCAGAAAGAAGCACTTTCTTAATATGTAATCCCAGGGTCACAAAGCAAAGAGCAATATGGAAACCTTATATCTTATTGAAGCTATGCAAATGAAGTTTCTAAATTACCAGTTGAATTCATCCCTCCAGTTTATAAATATCTCCATGGACACAAATGAAATGCATACAAGTTTCAAAACTTTCAATTCTAATGATAAGAATGGGCTAACCTTTCACTTGAACTAGTATCTATATCAACACTCAACTTCAGCATCGAAGCAACTTCTTCTGCAACTCTTTGTTTCTCTGCAGAAGCTGGGTAAAGCAATCCCTTTCATTTCACAGTTGAATTACAATACACATAATTAATATGTTAACCAGCGTAAATTAATTCTACCTGCTTTTGCCACTTCCTTGGCTAATTGCTCATCCAGACTAGAAGACACTCCTTTGCCAAATACTAGTTGGGCATATAAACTTTGCTCTACCTCTACTTTTCCAATGATTGTTATCTTTGACATTGTATCATTTCCAAGTTTTTCAATGATAGATCTGACAATCAGTAAAAGGCTACATGATTGAGCATGATATAATGCTAATCATAAAGCATTCAACAACCTTTTAATTTTTCTTTTTAAATGTTTATCTGACTGCAAATATCAACTAGGTCAGCAGGAAAGTTTCTTTCTTTTAGGAAAAGAGTTTCAGAAATAAAGTCCAGCAATAAGATTATCAACAGACACTGTGAAGGGCTTGCAGGAGCACTTGCCATCCTCCTACTCACAACTTTGGGAAACTCTTTCCTGTGTCAGACTGCCAGTTAGGGGAAGGGACTCAATTGGCTATCAGAAGTGATAATGTCTTGCTCACGTAAGAGGCTTCAACGAAACCACTTTTGTGCTAGATTTTCAAGATGATACTGAAGCAAGAGATAGAATTGAATCACCTTAGAAACTGAATMAATTGCAAATAAAATATGGCTCGTATAAAATCTAAAACATTTTATTAAGTTTCATTCATATTTTGTAACAAAAATTAGATTCATTTGAAGTTAACATTATGTTGATTATATAGTAGATGTTGAGAGTTTTAGACCACTTTTCTAGTCAACTAGTAGAAATAACCAGGGTCATTTGCTTAACAGGTAAAAGGACCTAGAATGAAAATTATCAATAATTACTGCAGTAAATACGGTTTGGTAGACTAAAATTGGAATTTATTCAATAGGAATCATTAACCTAAAATTTAGGAATAAATCTTATAACTTAAGGAATGATATAGCTGACTGACTAACTAGGTGGATATTGTCCGCAAACACTCTGTATAATTCCTCATTAGAAATTACAGTTGCTTTTTCTCTCTGTCTCTCCATCTCTAGCCTCCTTCCTTTCCCTTCCCCACTTCGTCACCCATTAACTCTCCTTCCATTTTTCTCTGTTGATTCTCCTTTCATTACTCTTCTAATCCACAGAGCTATTCATGGAAAACTCAGCTTCTCAAGTATATGGCAAATAGATCGTTGAGCCAGTTAATGATGTTGGGGGTACTGCAGGGATGTGGTATTGATAGGTGCATCTGTTTATTCTTTTCCCATTTTTGTCTTCGCAAGAGTGGTTTGGTTCCATTGTCTGACCTTGTATTCAATGCTTTGCAGAAATGGTGCTGGTCCAGGAGCGGTAAAAGCATTGATTTGCTGGTGGTAACAAAGGAGGTGATGCTAATGGCGGTTGCAGTGGAGGAGGGTGTTAGGAATTCTCATTCAATTGTTGATTCCCTTTCTTGGAATGAAACCACAAAAAATTTGGGAAATAAAATGTTGAAACCAAACAAGTAGCAGGAAAACCAATTAAACAAACTGTGTTGTTGAGTATATGAATCTGATTCTGATACCCAGCTCAGAAATCGAACAAAATGTACCCTCCTTTTTATGTTACTATGTAATTCAACTTATTAACCATTGTTGATTAGTTCCCTAAATAACTTTGTTTTGTTAATACATGCTTCTGTGCCAGCCAGCTTGATTCTCCATCTGAATGTGATTCATAATAAAAAATTATTTCCTTGAGTTACCAACTTTTAAAGCTAAGGCTTCCCAACCTTAGCTTAACCAACGCAAGCATGAGCAAATTAACCACAAACCTTGCTATTTTTTCTCCAATTTTACTGTAGGCTGTCAATATCACGACAGGTACCCTTTCTTTACAGGCATCAGTGATAAAACTGCAAACAAAAAGGAAATACAACATTATTGTGAATTGCATACTTAGGAAGATTGACCAAYTAATATAGACAAATGCGTAATTCACACAATACKAACACAARTTTAGCACTAATTCTCAAACTTAGTCCAGAACCACTGGAAGTATTTGGTAAAAAAGAGAACAACAGAAGAGCTACCGCTGTTATTTTCGTTTGCAATATAATGATTTCTGAAGTCATGGACAATAGCTATGAACCACCAAATACAAAGAACAATTTCATGTTATGAAAAATCCAATTCTATCCATACTCGTTACGAGAGTAACAAAAAGAAAAAGAAAAAGAAAAAAGTGGATTAATTTGTAGAATTTCTGTTATGTTTATTCATGATTAAGGTAAAAGACTCAGAAGAGTATAAGTTAAAAAGTAGAAAAACCCGAAAAGATAGTGTTGTATCATCCATCTTMTAGGAAGAGAGCATAAGAATAACATRGGTTAACCACAGATGGTCAAGCAAAAAAGACCATGGAAAACTAAAWATCCATCCTGATTATTGTTGTACACTTAGGTAGGTCATGCRCATATTGGTTTGTGTCAAAGATTCTATTTTGTCMAAWTCTTGAAACAACAGCACAGGAATGAGAGAGTAATTGTAGTTTCTAATTGCCAACCCCATTTTATAGAGAATAAAATTGTATTTATACATATCCAGAAGTTTCATCCCAGATATTTTGAATAGTCTGTGATGGAAAATAACACTAGGGGTGAATTAAAAGCAAATTCAGACCAATGAAACCAAACCAAATCAAACCAATTTTATGGGTTCTATTTTGATTTGGTTTGGTTTTTTTATGGAATATCACAAGTGGTTGAAGCAGACATTGGAATCTAGTGGGAATGATCAACTTAGACACCCAAAAAAAAAAAAAAAAAAAGTCATAAAAATATATAATATCTCTTCGAAATTATTCCTTACCCATCTTCATATTTTAATGATGATCTATAATTACATCATCTCCAATAGTATCAAATATATATTCATCAATATATGCAATAAAATATGTGAACATGTGTAATTCTTCTTGTTAAAGATATTACTACTGTATTGGAATTTTAGTAATATTCGAATTTGGTATATAGAGTTAAACTAGAATTGTTTTTGTTAATTCATTTTTGTAGTCTAATAATCTATAAATAGGCTTCTTATATTGATACTATGTATTAGCTCATTATCTTTGTAATTGAATAAGGTTCTAGTCTTTTCTATCTCTTTCATTATTTTAACATGGTACCAAAGCAGGTTTTCTGGGGAGAAGTTTAATCTCAAATTTTTTTTAGTCTTTTGGAGAGTCTGTAAGACCAAACGGCATTACGAGAAACTCATAATGCCCCTCATATGTCCAAAAAGCTATCCTGGATACATCCTCACTCCTAACCAGAATCTGATGATATCTCGATTTTGAGATCCAACTTACTAAATATCACAGCTCATGGAGTTCGTCTAAAGCTCCTCTCTCTTTTCTATCCTGAAGAAGCTCTAGTTATGAATTAGACTTGAAATCTTTTACATCTTTTCTCATAGTGTTCAATACCACAATGAGATTATGCTCTTAGCTTGCAGCTCCGGCTTTTCCTGCTCTTCAAAAATCGTCATGGCTTCCTAATTAGATTAAACTTGGCAAGATAAGATCTGTTAGACAGAAGGTTCTTAATTTAATGATTAAAAGGCAGGACTTGACCATCAAAAGTCAAGAGAACTAAGAGGGTCACCTAACATAACATTCATTAAGCCAACAGGGCTTGCATAGGGGTCTCCCATAAAGTATCTAGTTAATAAGTTTGTCGTTGAATAAAAGTATGTGTTTCTAAATCCTCTCTCTTCTCTATCCTAAAGAAGCTCTAGTTATGAGTTAGACTTGCAATCTTTTAAATCTTTTCTCATAGTATTCAATGCTAGTGGCACGATAGTAACTTACATTCTAGACAAAAACTTACCTAATTCTTTTAGCAAGTCAAACGTGGACATTCAATTCAAGAGAGTAAGTATTACTTTTGAAGAGGTTTTAAACTCTAATTTATTATTTTCTTAATTATTTCGTTGGAATAGTTAAAATCATAGTTAAATACAAAACTAGTCTTTATATTACAAGATAATGTTGCAATTTTTCTTTATACACATGCCTATATTTTTATCTCAAACAAGCAAATGCTACACACGGAGAGGATCACGCATGAACTCATAGACCTACTCATGCACACCCACCCACAGACATGCAAAAATGCATGGCACACGCCCACACACATCACTCCCATGCAAACGCACGCAAACCCACATGCACAAATGCAACCACACTTGTACAAACACATATGCACACACGTGTGCACAAACATATACATTTTTTTGTATTTTGCAAACAAACAAACAAAACATATTTACACATGCACACATGCACACATGCACATACACACATACAAGCACAGGCACATGCGCATGCATTATTTATAGATATATACATGCATGCATAAAATGTCCACATGTTAGATGCATATTCCTCCATGATAAAAATTCATTTTATTTTTTATTTATAAATGGTTCAATAGAAAGTACAACTCAAGACGCAAATGAAGATTTTGCGTTGGACTTGGATAAACATAAATAGGTTTTTATGGGTCCGGATTTGGGTTAGGTATAGTCTTTTAAATATCAATAGATCCGGGTTGGTTTGTAAACTCAGCATGACCTGCTCCACCAGCAACTTACTGGCAATCTGCTCAGAGTATTCATCATAAATCATAAAACTATTGAGGCRGAAGCAATCACAATATTAACAGAAGTRTAGTTACTAGTTCTTTGTACGACTACATCATAGACATTCTTAAACACCTTAAACACAAAATCTAGATCTCCAAATAGGAGCTTGAGTAAAGCTGAAACAAGTTTACATTTTAAGCATGTACATGTCGATATATTGGTTTATCCACCAAAATACGTAAGAGACTTGCAGTAAATAATGTAAACAATCTTTAGAAGCTTTTCCTTAGAACTTCAATATGTAAATAAGTTAGGAAAGAACAAAAATGCAATATGGGTTGCCAAATTCAATTATAGGCTTTTCCGGAATAGTAAGCACGTACTTTTGATTTTCTAAAGAAAGATATGAAAAGGCTTAAGGTCCACCTGGATTAGCTTTTGGATGAAGAAAAATATTTTCGTTGAAGAAAGATTTTTTGGTTGAAGAAATTAGGAAAATGAAAATTTGGAAAGTTTAATTTGTTTCTTGAGTTAAAAATGTTTTTGGCTGAAAAATTCATTTGCATTGCAATTTTTAAGGCGTGGACTTGTGATTTGTGAAGTTAAAAAAAAATGAAATAAGATTCTAAATGATCAATTAATAGTGTATTAGCCTTAATCGATTAATGAAACTGGGTTCAAACCATTATTAAGAATCAATAATGGTCCTTAATTGATTAASGCTTTTCATTGAAAAGTTAAAACAAAAAAGATTTCTTGTTTACTTTTGTGTTTAGTGGAAGTTTTGGAAAAATGTTTTGGATGTAGAAGAGATCTTTTTATTGTAGGTATAACAAATGAGTTTTTGGTCCAAGAATAGAACTTTTCTCGGATTAAGAAGTAAAACAAATGAGCTTTTGGTCAAAATTTGATTCCTTCTGGGTGTAGAAGAAATCCAGATGCGGAGAATAACAATCGCCTAATCTCTAGGCAAAAGCATCTATATTTCAGAGTCTAATTAACCTTGATTTCTGACACAGGAAATCAGCCTTAAGGAAAATAAATCATCACATGTTAGACAAACAGAACAGATAAGAGTAGGATAAGCCACTCACTCCTCCACACCAGGTCTTAATGGCAAAGTTTTTGAGATGATAAGATCATCCAGTGCATTTTTCTGCAAAAATTTAATTAATCCATTTAGCTATTAAACCAAAAAGGATAAAATATAAAAAAAACCTTTTTTAATTATCTGACTTCAGAAGCATGGGATAAAGGAAAACATATCAAATCCTTTTCTAGAATTCAAGCAAGTTCAAATAAAATAGACTTCAAAAAAAAAAATTCAATACAAAATATCAGCAGAAGAGTGAACCAGAAGATGCGAATATTACTTTCAATATTTTACAGAGGATACTGCAACAAAGAATTATCAATTGGATTCAATATGTATGCGCATATACTGTTTTACTTCAAAGAAGTAGATAAATAACTACCTGGAGAAAATTAATATTTCGATTGTTGACTGATCTTTAATCAACTCATTCCTATTATTTAAACACCCAAAAAGCAAGAAAAAAAACCAAAAAAAAGAAGAAAAAAGAAGAAGTCTGTCCCTTTTAGCACCAGAAGAAGAAGCAGAAGCAGAAAAATTTTATTCTTTCTTTCATTCTTTTTTCTTTTTCTCATTTTTTGTGTGTATATAATTTAGCCAATCACATAAGAAAAGAACATCACCCTTTTACACGTTGGCATAAAGGAAAAAACCCTTCATACATTTTCAGTACCTTCTCTTGGAGAACACGTTTCATGAATGCTCCCTTCTCGCTAGTAGGAACAGAAGTAGGCCAACCAATCTGAATACGCAGTTAGTAAACAATATATCAATATGAGATGAAAATAGTAAAGAAAATCCATGAACCTAGAAGATCTAAATGATGAATGATGTCCAGAGAGTTACTTTGGTTTAACTATCAGAAAATCAACATACAAGAAGCTCACCCTGTTAAAATATATTATCAACATCCTTTCCTCGTCACCAGCACTTCTCCTAAAATAAGATATCCTTATTACCATCACAGAAATAACGTGATAAAACATCTTATCCATTGATTCCAATTCATTGTGGCCATGAAATTTTAAGAGAGATTAAAAAGCATGACTTGATAATACTTGCCAAGAAATATAGTGTAGAACCAACTTAAATTGTAATGAACAAAAGTTTATCTTGATAATGCTGCCAAGAACAAAGGAAGCTTTTGCAAGATACAGCTACCAAAAATATTAATTCAATGTCTGATTGTTTAGTTGAACAATGCTGATGGCCACAGGTCAAACAAAGGTCTCAACTGGTATCCGAGCTTAACCAACCAATTCATTTTTATTTTCTGATCAAGATATCATTTCGGGAAATGAAACCTTGGCTTTTCAAAGGTGCATGCCTATGTGATGAACTTGACTATGGTCCACCACAGGCTTCTTTGTGACTATTCCTTGTTTTTTCATGTTCTAGAGATTCCAATTAAATTGTAAACCACCCATCAGCATCTAGAACTTTTTCTCAACCTTTCTATCAACATCAAGGGAAAAAAAATGAACGAAAAAGGAAGAGTCTCTTGCTAAAAGTGTACATGCATGACTGCAGTCTCCCCTTTCTTAACTTGACATTTGCTTGTTGCTGATGAGTAAGATATATACCAAATGAGCCTGCAATGGGCCCAATTTTTCAGGACAGCCAGGTATGCCAGAAAGCAACTTGTATTTTGTTAATTTTACATCCAACTTCATTTAACTCATACCTCACAAGGTCTGCATAAACTGGTTCAGTCCAATTTGCACAGTCCAATCCAAGCTTTCGAAATGCTAACAACATCAATTTAAGAATYGTAAAAACTTCCAAAAATTCCAGATATGTCAAAACATCCATACTTCACTGTAAAATCATTTTTAGACAGGAGATTCACTACCKATGTTGAAAGCTTGGCGATTGCCTAAGCGGTACACATCCATTAGGACCCTGGATCACAAGTAAATGTATCAGAGCAATAACTATTATACAAAGCTTACATTAACAAGAACACCTCAAGAAAAAGAAATAAAACAGCTRCTGTTTCCCYTTTTATCACTGTGAACTAATAGAARGGAAAAAAGGGACAAAAGGAAAATGCTTAAAATAGAATCCTYGCTTTAATCTTTTGTAGGATATTCCATCATAAACTTATGTCCAATTCTCGTTATCCCCCATATCATACTTCAACAACATTGATCAAATCAGAAAAAGTCACCACTATGAAACAACAATACTGAGASCAACAATGCAACATGWCTAACTCTTATCTTGTAACCAGAAGTATGTATGTAGGTGGCGASAAAAGAGTACAACTAAAGAAAGACCCACACATTATTATGTCAATCAAGTTATGGGTCAAGGTTATAAGAGAAATGCTTTCCAATAGCCGAAAACTTTCAAACTTAAATGCTAATCACGGACTGTTAAAACAATTGAGCATTCTGATAAGTCSATCAAAAAGACAAACAAGTAGGAATATTACTAAATTAAGGGCATACTTCAATTTAAAGCCCTGATTCGATGCAGCTAACTAGATAGTCCCATGCTATATTTTCAAATTGGGAGATTTGACAATGCTGTATGCTGTTCCAACACTATCCACCCACTACTGAATCACGTTCCAAGGTATCAGATAAATACCAAAACAACAGGAAAGGAAAAAGAAAGAACCCCCGGGGGGGGGGGGGTGAATGGAGGAAGTCTTTTCGTTCCTGTCAAAATCTAACAAATTCAGCCTCAGATACTTTGCAGTAGTTTTCAGGTTAGACCCGTTGTTTGAAAACTTTAATTAGGTTAAATTCAATAGTGAATAGTGATGTTCCACACTACTTTTGAAACAAAGGGAAACTAAAACGAAGCAGAAAAGGACATATAGGGACGAAATCTGATAATCTTCACAGACTTAAGCATCAACTAAAGCTTTGAAACTGGATTGCAAGAACACCATCACGGTAGACACAATGGAAACACGAAGACCATCGTTCCGAACAGGAGTTCAAGAAATTCAGATGGATTAATATAAACAAAAACCCACCATCCCTCTCTAGTATGTATCTGACCCACGATACGTACTAACAATCAATTTGAACCAATTATGGTTGTATATATGAGCAAATTTACCCTTCAACTTCAAGAAGAACGGCAAGTTGTTGAGATGGGCCGTCTCCAATACCACTAGATGGTGAACTAAAAGCCTTGGACACATTGAATTGAAAGTTCTTGCTGTGAAAAATCAAGTTCTTGAAGGAAGTGAGAGGAAACAAAGGAAGAGGGTGAAGCAGGTTTCTGGAACTTGTACAGTATAATTGAGAAGTGCCATTTCTTCTGTTGTGACTGGAGTGGGGTGAGTGGAGAATCGGACAGGAAGCAGTTTCCATTTCGGACTTCTATTTTTCTTTTTTCTCTCCAGCAGATAATTGAACGATGTTCAGCAGAGACGCAAAGTTTTCAAAATTGCATGCACCTCCCTAATTTCTTTTTCTGTTATCTCCGCATTACGAAGTTAATTTCYTTTTTTCTTTCCSTTCTTCTTTGTCTCCTCTTGTTTCAAAGTGACAA
Organism: Rhazya stricta; assembly: GCA_001752375.1. Taxonomy (NCBI): domain Eukaryota; kingdom Viridiplantae; phylum Streptophyta; class Magnoliopsida; order Gentianales; family Apocynaceae; genus Rhazya; species Rhazya stricta. The sequence continues at coordinate 277,655 of MEJB01000040.1, read as the reverse complement.
CTTGATATATCATGGTTTCATTTATTTATTTTGGGTTGTCCATTAACCAACTACATATTGAATGTTATTAGTTTTCTTTAAGATGTCAAATTACATATGATTGTTAGAGAGAAGTCATTGGTAGAGAGAGAGAAGAGAGGCATATGCATAATGAGGAATAAGGAAAGAGAGGAATAACGAAGGGACTTTTGATTGATTATATATATAGTTTAACCCATAACATAGAAATCACCCTTAGAAAGGGTGGATAATTAGCTAAMGCAGCTAGTGCTATAGCGACTGATAGCAAAGAAGGGAAATAGACTACGTTAAATTAACCATTTTGGAAAGTCATCGTATATATAAAAAATAGCTGCTCAACATCAATTGAAAAAGTGGGATTTTTTTTTTCCCACTCTTCAATAGCAATAGGTTGGACTGTCTTAGGAGCCCTGACAAGTGCTAGAGCTATTGTCGAGTGAGGACACTCTGCTCAGTCGTGGTATGATATCTGAGTAGTTTGAACAACTTTTCTTGTCGTGTAAACATATTGTTCTTGCCCTGTTGACTCTTGATAGCCTTAAGTATATTGAGATTGCTCCTAGGGTATATATATTAAGCACCCATCCCGGTGGTCAAGTAAAGAGGGCAATGGCAAGTTGAGCCTCCTGCACAGTAACACCATTGGTTAGGTATTGTGTTGGATAACCTGCAGCATATGGCAGTCCAAAAATATCTCATATCACGATCTAGATTGAGCCATACTATAAACGTAGCATAGTCAGTGTCCAAGACTGCATTGCTTCGGGATATTYAGCATGAGGTATACYCAGCTGGCAAGGGGATTAGGAGGTTGCCTGAACATGGAGCTCATTTTGGAGGATGAATTTAAGCACCAAGGCCGTTTGTTGTATAAAGTTTTGTGCCAACTCGATACTGCATTCCTTGAAGGACTTTCGAATGACTGCTAACAAGGTTGGTTCTACTTCTGTGGAAGAAATGGTTGGCTCTTTCCTCTTTTGGTCTTCGTTAAACGCGGTCTATCGAAGGGTTGTAAAAATGTAAAAACTATTTAGGTCTCAAGGGCTGCAAAAGATGTGTCAATTGCATCTTGTCCCTTTGAAATATTATGCTTGTCATTACCTATAATATGTCGTGTACCGCCTCTAATGGCCCCCTAAATATGACTAGGCCCAGACATGACATGACCTGTCTCTTGAGAGTGACTTGTACTCTAAAGAACAACAAAACAGACACACACTAAGTAAGCTTAAATGAATCATAAATACATGTCAGTTCAACACACTACATGAAATCCATAAATATAAAGTCCTGTCATATTATCATAATTACTCCAGAAAACATGTCTTCTAAACTTGCTTAGAAAACATGACATAGTCTAGAAACCAAAATAACATCTTAATCCTAAACACAACGGCTATCAAATGTGAGAAAAACATGTGAGCTAGGTCCAATGAGCTTCGAGAATGTTGTATGTAAAGTAAAATAACTTTCTTGATAAATGCATATACACTCAAGCAAATAAAACATATCACATATACATTCATTTTAGTGTGTGAAAATCAGAAAAAAAAAAAAAAACAAATCAGAACATATGTCTTTACAAGTATATCAACAAAAATCTAGATCGCCATGAATTCTAAAAGAGGAATGTATACTTGGTTAAAGTCAAGTAAAATTCTAAAATTTTAGTTTCTAGAGAAAAACTAAACATCTTGAGTAATTATAAATATAGGCCAATTTAACACACCACAGGAAATTCATAAATACAAAGTTCAGTCATATTGTCATAATTAGAACATATCTTCTAAACCCGCTTACAAAACATGCATATTTCAACAACCAAAATAACATCCTAATCCTAATCCTAAACATAATAGCTATCAAATGTGAGAAAAACATGCATGCTAAGCCTAGTGAGTTTCGATTATATGTGTGTGAGGTAAAATAAATTTCTTKATAAATGCATAGACAGTTTCTGATGTGGGGATTAGCCACAAAGCTTGGATCTAGACACAAACACAAACAAGAAAACAATGGAAGATGTTAGACCAAAGTCGGCAATGGAAGAAATCATAATAAAAAGGATAATTGAAAGAAAACTAGAAACAACAAGGCAACAATCCTTGATAACCGAATACCAATGAGAATTCAACCTTCTCCCTTTGCAACCTTACACAATGGCCATGGCAGCCAAGCACAAGGAGGATACTCAATGAAGCTTGCTAGCACTAATCCCTTGAAGAATTAACACGCACAAGACAACTTAAGCCAAATCAACAGCAATGCACTCTAAATCTCTCAAGGGAAATTCGATACATTCAACCAAAAGGAAAACTGTGTTTTCTTTGTGTTCTTAAACAAATGAATTCTACAAAAGGAAAACTGTGTTTTCTTTGTGTTCTTAAACAAATGAATTCTAAGTTCCAAAAGTGAAGACAAGGAAGCCTTTTATACCTAGGTGGCTTACCTTGCTATAAAAAAAAAAAAAAAGGAAACTAATGCATAAAACATAAAAGAAGCTACAAGGAAGCCTTTTATACTTAGGTGGCTTACCTTGTTATAAAAAAGGAAACTAATGCATAAAACATAAAAGAAGCTAGAAAACCATGTCTTAAAAATCCATTACATATCCCAAAATAATCCTCAAACATCCTTGAGGTCTTCTTGTGCTCCTATGGTCACCATGCTCAACAAATGAGGCTTAAGAAGATCCTCCAACATAGCTAGCTCCTTGGACAAGTAGAATGCAACTACCTTGTCCAACTCTTGTTGGATCTTCTTAGCCCCAGCTCTAGTCATGGGGCCATCAAATGTAGGCACCATAGGTGGTGTGGTGAGTGGTCCCTCATCAGTATCTCTTAAGAAAATAAAACATATCATATTTACATGCATATTATTGTGTGAAAATGAAAAAAGAAAGGTACATCTTTATAAATATATCAACGAAAATCTAGATCACTATGAGTTTAAAAGAGGAATACTCGAAAAAGTGAAGTAAAAAATCTATAATTTTAGCTTCTATAGGAAAACCAAACATCATGAGTAAAATAAGACAATAGAGCCTTCCAAAAGCCACAACTAAAAATCAGAGCTATAAATACCACCAGTCAAACTGATGGGGTTAATAACTAGCCTCTATTCTCATAAAGCATGTGACTTTTCAACTGCTCACTCCGATAAACCAATCAATAATATACCCGGTAGTTGAGAAATTTGAAATCGGTTGCTTTCGGATTAAACCTCCTAAAATGGTGTAAGAGAATTCAATATACACCATGGGTATATAGGGTGCAACTATTTGCCTGATGCATTCTTAGTCTACCACAGGTATGACCATTTTTATGGTCAATTAACTATCTTCGAGACTTGTCGTCCCGAACTGCTCAAGAGGTTCTTGCACTAGTGATCAACCAAGTGTAGTAATTTTTGTGACGAGCTAGCACTTGAGATAATTGAGAGGGTAAAATAACAAATATCAACAATACTCCCCAAAATAAATGATACAATAACGCACAAGATAGCCAATCGAACGACTTACTTCATAAAATGGTTAAAAGGAAAACAACCCAAGAGTTTAATGCAAATACTGCTAACTTCCAGATTTGGGCCAAAATACTTAATCAAGCTAGTTTATTGCCATCAGGTATAAAAATCATGATATGATTGCAAATCATTGAGAAAATTTTTACTTTATTATATTGAAAACATGCAATAATTGAAAGTCAACAAAAGTTAGCAAAATAATCAAGGTAGAAATATGAACATGCTTTCTTAAAATATCGAATGCATCAGACAGTTTTCAAGGAAAAATAGATTTAAGGTTTTAAGGACCTCAGCTGCAAGGGCCTCGATCAAGCTCGAGTTAATCAAGGTTGAATTTGTATCCTAAAGAAACATATAAAGGTAAAAGTTTGGTCTAGATACCATATTAACTACTATCATGTCGTAAACGTATTTATATGTATGTATATCTCGTAAAAGTATTTATATGTATATATATCACTACTAAAATGTGGCTGCTAAATTCGTAGCACAACTGGAGATAAAGTTAGATATCATATAATAGATATCATATAATAGGTCTATCCTAGGACACTTCATGCCAAAGACTAATACAAACGGGGTAGATGATAGCACGGTCTCAATATAATCAACCTTAAATGGATTTGAAGCATTTGACCAAAAGATGGAGAACATGAGTCACCAAATCTAAGGGATGGACACACAAAACAATTCATACACCATAACAAAATGAAATAAAATAAAATATATGAGTTTCATGAAGATTTCGCCCTATAAATATTCTTTGTGCATCATGAACTATGTTTTTTCTATAAAATGGATACTTTTACATGTTCAAAAAAATATACTGCCCCAACGTGTAACTATTCGACATAGAACATAAGGCACCTCATGTCACAGACTAATATAAACAAGGTACATCCTAGCACGGTCTCAATATAATGAACCTTAAATGGATTTGAAGCATGTAAGTAAAACAAGGAGAATAGAAGTCACCAAATCCAAGCCATGGCCACATAAAATAATTCATATGCTATAAAATAAAATAAAATAGAACATAATTCAAGAAGAAATACATTTTTTGCACCATGAACTAAGTTTTTTACTATAAAATGGATACTTTAATGTTCAAGAAAATATAGTGTCCCATCAACGTGTACATAAGTCTGAAATTTAGTAAATTTGTGTTGAAAAATGAGCTCTTCAGAATTAGTAAAAGTAAAATATTTTACAAGGCCTTGGATTTTCTTCAACAAAGTTGTATCAAAAAAAAAATTGGATAATGACGGCTATCCAAATAAATTGGAACAGATAAAGCTACTTCATTTAATAGATATACAAATTTGGATATTTGTTCCTAGATGACTCAAGAAAGAAGAGTTGACATAAAAGGATTACCATCTAGAAATGTCGTAGAAGCAATTTCCCTTTTCCAAAAAAAAAAAAAAATAGATAAGCTGGAGACAAAATTTAAATATACAACAAAACTTTGTGAATATACCTAGAGAATCTTCTCATGGAAATAGATAAAATATCAAACCTCCCTAGTGACTCTAGAAGAAAGCCATTTCCCAAATCTATGGATTCAGTTAGAGAAAATGGTGTAGAAGAGAAGAGAAAATAATATTGTTAGAGTGACGGAGAAAAGGTAAGCAAGGAAGAGGGAAAATCCAACAAGAACACTTCTCATAAATAAATAAAAAACTCCACAACTAATATTTATTAAATTTGAGCAACATGTAATTACTCCCCAAACATTTGCTTATGCTATGGAATCTAGAAAAGTGTTAAATCTCACACAATATCAACTACCTTCTTTAGCAAATGGTGCCTTATTAGCAAAAACATATGATGAAGCTTCTGAAATTTTGCAAATGTTAGCCAACAACAACTATCAATGGCCATCCTCCAAATCTACCACAACAAAGATAGTTGCATGAGTTCATGAACTAGATGATGTGATAGCACTGAGAGCAAAGGTAGCTTCATTAATTAATATGATTAAAAATATGCAGGTACATATGCTACATTAAAATGGGATATTATGTGTATATTGTGGATGAGGTCATGCCTTTGGAAATTGTCCCTCCAAACTAGGATCGGTGTGTTATATGGGAAACTTTGGTAAGAAAAACATCCTTATCTAATACCTATAAACCAGGTTGGAGGCAACATCCAAACTTCTCATGGAGCAACCAAGGAGGAACCTCATCAATGTTGCAACAAAACAAACCAATATATCCACCAGGTTTCCAACAAGGCCAATAACAAAGATCACATCCTCAGGAACAACTGAACACTATGGAGAGTATATTAAAGGAACTTATGGCAAAGAACAATGCCATAGATATTGTTATCCAGAACCAAGTCAACAATGATAAAAAACCAAGTAATATCATCATGGAATCTAGAAATGCAAATGGGGAAACTTGTTGTAGCATTAAGTTCAAGACCACAAGGTACTTTGGGCAGTGACATAGAAAATCCAAGAAGAGATAGTAACGAACAATGCAAGGCAATCACTCCAAAAATTGGGAAGTAATTAGAAGGACCAAATGTGAAAACTATGGAGCAGACTGTACGGCCAAGGCGGCTGCGAACAATGCAAGGCAATCACTCCAAAAATTGGGAAGTAATTAGAAGGACCAAATGTGAAAACTATGGAGCAGACATAACTAATTCCAGTCCAAGCTGAAACAGAAGAAATAAATGAGGATCTAGAATGCATAACAAAGCAAAATGCTGCCACATAGTAGTAGCAAACCAAATAGAATGATGAGAGGCCATCTCTACTATTTCCCCAGAGACTCCAAAAGAAGCATCAGGATCAACAATTCGGCAAGTTTTCGGATATTCTTAAGCAATTACATGTTAACATTCCTCTCAATAAAGTTTTGTAGCAAATGTCAAATTATGTCAAGTTAATGAAGGATCTTTTGTCTAAGAGAAAGAGATTAGGGGAATTTAAAATGGTTGCTTTGACAAAGGAGTGCATATCCATCTTGCAAAACAAATTGCCTCCTAAGTTAAAAGATCCAGGGCAACTTCTCCATTCCATGCTCAATTGGTGAAAACTATTGTAGAAGGGCATTGTGTGACCTTGGAGTTAGTATCAATCTTATACCCATGTCCATTGTTAGGTTGAATCTTAGATTAAATTATAGCGACACACACACAAGTATATGTAGTCAACAAGTAATAAAGAGTGAGTAAAGTATCGTTCCCATAGGAATTGGATTAATGAAAACTCATTGTGAAAACTCCATAAATACAAAAAATAATGATGTAGCAATAGAGGGGATAGTTAATAGGGATGTCTGAATAGTAAATGAAAGCAAATAAATAAGTGTAAAATGCCTGAAATGTAAATGAAAGGAAGACAAAAAACTATAAAAATTTAGTGGCCAAGTTAGAAGTTAAAGTTAGTTTTGGATGCTATATCACTAATGAGCAGTCTCATGTAATGTTTTACATACCATTCGTAGTGCAAATATAGGAGATGTAGGAAGACCAGATCACATTTCAATGGTAATCTTCCCAAGAATTTCGTAATGCTATAAGATCATTCACTAGAATAAGTATCCTTATCTCTGCTAAGCACTAAAATGTTGTAGCAATAAGTCATTGAAGGCTTAAAGAATGTTAATCCTTTAAACCTTAGCAACTTTTTTGCAGATTTCACTTGGAATACAAACTATATGTCTATGACTATAATACTTAAGTTACTTTCATTGTTAATGTTGAGTTCCAAAAATGGTTAGGTTAAGCTTTTGACTTCCTAAACCTCAAATGGATTCCCTTGATATCTCAAAGGAGTTTACTCAATAAAAAATTACCCAACCCTAATCTCGGGCAGTTAGCTTTTTCAAGCTTTCTACCCTTGAATTAGATGATAAAACCATAGCTTTTTAGAAGAATAAAGAACTCAAAACTCACATAAAACCTTTGTTGTGCTGCCAAAGGTTGAAACTAATTACATTGAAATGTAAGAAAGCTTTTGATTAAAGATGAMGGAAGATTACACTAAGAGATAGGTGATTTTCTTCCCTTTTCTCTAACCTAAACTAGAAACTAAAGTAAAGCTAACTAAGGTGGTTCATTTTGTCGAAGAGAACTTTAAGAACTAAACTCTAGTCTAAAAATCTAATTTCTAACTCTTTATCCTGTTGAAGACTTGTTCCTTATATAGAGCTTGAAATGTTGCTGAGCTGGCAATTGCTATAGCATATCTCTTTGACATTTTAGTGCTGACTTCGTAGACACTTATCTTGTAGTGTACATTTCAGGTAATGTGGTCCTCAATACTTTTCCTCTGTCTGACCATTTCGGGTAATTTTCTAAAGTCAACTCTGACACCTTCCTTTATGTTATTTTCGCTCAGATCCTTCATTAGATGCAAGGGATTTGTACTATTTTATTGGAAGATGCTTCTCACACCCGTTTCTTCGAAATATGAATGATGTAGCATTTTGCTCTTCCTGAACTTAACTTGGACTCTTTGGACAGGTTCCAATTGAATGTTATCATTAGATAGCTGTCTTTCTTGTCTTATCCATTTGTCCATTTTGCATTTGTCCTTTTTGTCTCTCTTGACCCAACATGGACAAATGTCAACTTGAACAAATCTTCGTTAAGTACTTCTTAGCCGATATCCCCATAGACAACAAATATGATTTCATTCATGTCCTTTGTTAACCTTTGTTTCCACGTGTCATGTAGATATTTCTGTAGTGCCTTTGTCTATCATTTTTGCTATAGCATTGTTTTGTCCAGAATGCTTCCTTTTCTCCTTTGGATCTAGCAGTGATTATTTTTTGTGCCACATGCCTCTCAGCTTTATTCTCTGATGCACGACTACTGTAGTATTGTTTGTACTTCTACAAGTACCTTTCAAGACTGAGCCTTTTAGCAATGAATAAGCACTGTATAGACTTAAGCTACAAGCATGCTAACTCTTATTTATCTAAAACCTACAGGAAAATAATGCTAATCATAACTAAAATACCGAAACAATGGACACAAAATTAAGCAAAAATAGGGTAAAGATGGGATATTTTCTAAGCTTATCATCCTCATAACAACTTGGAATTGAAAAAGCAAGGCTAACAATCGTGACCCTTTAGCTGGCAGATTGAAAATTGCCTACCTCGAAGGTAAATTTAGGTAGACAAATTCATATTCTCGATGGATTTCATGATCTTGGATTACAAAGCGTGCAAAGAGGTGCCCATCATTTTGGAAAGGTCATTCCTTGCCTTGGGAAGAATGGTCATAGAGGTACTAAAAGGAGAATTAACTATAGAGTTCATGAACCAAGAGATCACATTCAATGTCTTACATGCAATGAAATTTTTGGATGAAATAGACAATTATTCTTCAACCAATATTGCGGATGAAGTAGTTGTTGAACATTTGCAAGAATGCTTCAACAATGATGATTGATATGCTGCGACAATTGAAGAAAAAGAAGAATAAGATGATCCACATGGACCAGTAGCGAAAGTTGACTTGGTGGAAGCTAGACCACATTAAGCAGTTTGAATCTCTAAGGCTATTAGAAAGAGTTAGGAATCCACTCAAATCACCTATTGAGGAGCTATCTATGCTGGAACAAAAGGTACTTCCTTCACACTTAAAGTATGCCTTCTTAGGTGATAGGGATACACTATCAATGATCATTTCAAAAATCTTAGATGAGGAGAAAGAGCAGAGTCTTCTTACAATCTTGAAAAAGTACCAAAAGGCATTCAGATGGATAATGACAAATATCAAGGAAACCTACCCCTTAGTTTGTATGCACAAGATATTGTTGGAAGATTGCCGCAACAATTTAATAGAGCAACAATAAAGATTGAACCCAATAATGAAAAAACGTTGTGAAGAAGAGGTCATCAAATGGCTAGATGCATACATAATTTATCCAATTTTAGATAGCTAGTGGGTTAGTCCTGTACAATGCGTGTCCAAGAAATGAGGAATAACCGTCATCACCAATAAATGAACTAGTTGATTCAAAGAAGAGCCGTAATCAGATAGAGTGTGTGCATGGACTATAGCAGCTGAACAAAGCTATATGGAAGGATCATTTTCCATTGACATTTATCAACCAAATGTTGGATAGGTTAGCCAGTAAGGATTATTTTTGCTTTTTAGATGGATATTCTGTGATAGCTCAACCTCTCCTAGTTTCCATTGGGGCTGTACGAGCGTCACCTGCCTCTGGCAGTCAATACAATTGAACATTCAAAGTAACTAAAATCTATAAATAGAATATGAACATGTCATTAAATACATAATCTTACAATATTTATAACCCCTAATATTCAAAACTAAACTTCATTGTAAAATCCACAAATATATAAGAGTACAACATAATGACAATACAACCACTCTAACCATTACAAATGATTGGAAATCTCCATACTTCACAAAATCTATAAACAGCGTAACTCTTCTAAGGCAGAAGTTACTTGACCTCTCTAAGTGTCTGTACTTGTCACTAAAACATGTGAAAATTGAGTGAGCTAGGCTTAGTGAGTCTCGTACGAGTGTGATAGTGTATAATTTTTAATAGAAAATTATTCAAAAAATATTTTAGTTCCAATAAGAAAAGATCAAATTATTATTTATCAATAAATATCCCCGTAGGAATATTAGAAAACCATATTTGCAAAAGAACTTRGTTTTGGAAAAGAATGAACATGCTCAATTTAATTAAATGTTCCATGCAAAGCATGGAGTCAAGAAAGTCAAACCTTAACCATAAGAGATTCACTCTATGAGGTCAAGACTTACCGACCTTATCTCTCCATGTACGCATGCAATTTATAACCGAATCCCATGAACAATAACATGCAAGTGGGCTAGCCGAGGCTGTAGGAGTTGGTTGCTCCCGAGTTAAACCTCCAAACTAATGGTATGAGTGCCCAACATGTATCGTGGTTACTATATGCTGCAACTTTCTGACCGATATGGTCTCAGCTCACCACAGATATGATTCACTGATTTTTGGCCATTTGGCGATTCCCGAAGCATTATCGTCTAGTGGCTCAAGAAGACCTCCTACTGGCGACTGCCAAGTCTAGTACTTTGTTGCTGAAGTAGTACTTGGAGTCACCGATTGAGTACTCAATCATTACATTATGTATACATTCCAAGCCTGTCTCAATAACAAGCTTGATATACAAGTGAATCAATGAACTCATGGAACTCATGAATCCATGCCAAGTATAAAAGCAACCATTCAATATCTAAATCAAAGATTTCATGTCAATCGAGTAAACATGTGGTTTGAATATAACAATTTATGTGATAATTTATGTCGATAAAAAATTTATGATGCGTAAAAGCATTTAGATATAACATATACGATAGTTCTTCAACATAGTTTGAAGAGTATTATTGTTTATAACATTCAAAGGGTCTTGAAAACATCTTTAAAAAGTATGATGTACAAAATCACATATTTTTTGGAAGTTTATACAACGGAAAGACTCACATTAAAACATTCAAGAATATATGAAATATTCTAGAGTATAAAATCACTTATTCTGAAGGTTTAAAATGYAGAGTCACCTGATAAGTTGGAACACGTACACAAATAGTTAACTTTCTCAATTATTGTGSCTTACGACATGCAATAGATGTATATTCAGACTATGACTCAATGTGAGGTACAAGGATAACAATGAGAAGAATGCTAACTAGGTCCTATGGTAGCCTAATGAATGTGGCATAACGATTCTCGAGCCTTTTGTCGTTTTATGATGCTTCATTACGTTTTTTGAATTTCGGCACTTCTTTTGAGAAAATATTTAAATCATAATATCACCAAAAACCAACAATTCTGGTTGTATGAAAAACTTTTAGAATCTTAAGACTTTTCAAAACATTCCAGAGATCGAAAAAAACACGTGAAAAGAAGTAAATGGTCATGCTTGGGTAGTGTTCAGTAAAATAGGTATATCTCTTAGTCCAGAACAAATTTTAGGGAAAAATTTTCTGGAAATTAACCCTAAGAAATCTAGGAATATATGGCAATCTCACAATTGAGTCATGGATGAAACATACGATTGTCAAGACAGTATGGTTTTCAATATTTACCGACTACTTGGTAGCATTCAGTAAATTGCTTATTTCAAGACTTCTACTCATCCTATTGGAACAAGGTAGGTGGCATTAGAAACTTAAGAGAYAGAAGTTTCTATTGCATAAGGCCCAAGTAATTTCATGTTTAAATTTTGGGGCTATATGCCCCRAAACAAAAACTGTTTACCTAGGGATGAACTTAATTGGTTATCACAACTTTATTCATTTTATGTTCTAAAGTCTTTTAACCTATTATCATATAATAGGTCCTCTATTTTAAAGTCAATGATGACCTCAAATATTTATTTTAACCATAGAAAAAACAGGACATTGAATTCCAAATTATAGTGATGGTTTATTTCCTAAGACTATCAACTTTCTAATAGCTGTCAAGTTATACTTTCCTTTCCAGCTTTTTGTATAAGCTCAGTTATGCATTACAGAGAATATAAGAATGAGAAAAAAAAATGTCCCAAAACAACAAACATATAGTTGTAAAATTTCCCAAGTTATGCATCCCTCAGTTCGGTTCGTTCATCACTTTGATACCTTAAACTCATTCTTGATCTATCTTTAAACAATTTAGCRACTAATATCTTCATCAAATTTTTCCAGAAAAAATATGTTGAGAATAAACTAAATTAGTTCCATTTTATGTCAATTGCAAAAGATATAGCTAAACATATAGATACATGAATATAGAACATCCTGTTGATGCAAAACCATTATAATTCCAATTGAATAAAGGAAAGGCAGAAAATTTGCTCCAAAATTCATTCTAATATTTGGAGCGCGTCGAGAGATACAATCATAAAACAAGTTGAATCAACAACTCAATGATAGAGTAGGCAAAAGAAAGAAACGGAAGCGGTGAAAAAGAGAACTAACAAGTTGAAGAAGTAAGAAGAAAAGGAATAAAGCGGTGAAGTGGAAGAAATGAGACAGTTAAAGATGCATAGAATAATAAGAAAAGTAAGGCAGTGAATTTAATGAACAAGAGAGCAAATGGAGTGGGCAAAAAAAGAACAAAAAATAAGAAAAGCTGGTGAAGATCATATATGAAGAAGAAAAGGTGGTGGTGGTGAGACTTTGATCAGAGAACAAAAAAAAAAAAAAATGCAATTAATATAATAGGTAAAGGTGAGGTGGTGATGCTAGTTTGCATAAGACAAGAAATGTATATTAAATGGCAGGAGAAGAAAAATGTTAAAGAAAGCTGGGGATGATGGCGGTGAAATGGTGAAAAATGAAGCAGGGGAGAATTATAAGGAAAATAATACAAAAGTTGGATAAGAAACGGAATAAGAATAATGACAAAAAAATGATAGAAAATGATTAAGAAAATGATAAAAGGAAATTATTATTATTAATTATTATTATAAACAATTTTAGGGTTTGTTTTTCATTCAATAAAAATATTTTTTTTCCATATTCCTTCTAACCAACGAACCAAACTACGATTCGATTATTTAATATTGATGCATATTTAAGTAAATAATCAAGACATATCCTAATTCTGACATTCTCTAAATTGTCAGCGTCTTAGCTTTTCATGTAATCACATTTTACGAGATTCTATGTTAACGAAAAATGGCTGAAATGTAGGGTTTTATATTCTTCCTCACTAAAAGGAATTTTTCCCTTGAAAGTTTTCCATACCTTAAAATAAATCTAGAAACTTCTGTCACATATATTCTTTTGTCTCCCAGATTGCTTCCTCAATGTCATGGTGTCTCAATTGGACCTTAACAAGACATATTTTCTTGTTTCGAAGCTTCTTGGTGCCAAGCACCCGTACTGGTCATTCTTTATAGGACAAGTTGGGTTACAATCGAACTTCTTCATCATTTATTACGTGATTGGCTACTGGATGATACTTTTTAAGCTGTGATACATGAAATACATCATTCAATTCTGCTAATCTTAGTGGTAACGCCAATTGATATGCTATATTCCTCTCTTTCAACACTTCAAAAGGTCCAAAGTACCTCGGACTTAATTTTTCGCCCCTTGGATGTTTTTAGATTCCTTGATGGGGTCTTAACTTTAGAAATACTTCGTTGCCCGTATTGAATTCAAAATCTCTCCTTTAGGTATTAGCATAGCTCTTCATTGACTTTGATCCGCTTCTAGTTGTTCTCTAAGTAACTTTACTTTATTCAAAGTTTCTTCCACATATGGTGATCGATAGTTTTTCCTTATTCCTCCTTCCTCCTCCCAATAGATTGGTGACCAATATCCATCCATATAACGCCTCATATAGTGCCATTTTGATGGAAGATTGATAACTATTATTATAGGTGAATTCAACATAAGCTAAATAATCTACCAATTTATTCTCTAAATCCAGTGCATAAGACCTAAGCATATCCTCTAAAGTCTGTATAGTCCTTCCGGACTGTCTATCGGTCTAAGAGTATGTTGTAGTGTTGAAACTTAATGAAGTCCMCAGAGCTTCTTGAAACTTGGGCCAAAATCTAGATGTAAAATGAGGATCCCTTTCGGATACGATGTTTAGAGGCACGCTATGGAGTTTGACAATTTCCTGTATGTAGATTTGAACCAATTTCTCCAATAAGTATCTCTTGTTTATTGGAATAAAATGTTCGAACTTAGTCAGTTGATACACTACGATCCATACAACATCTCACTTACCTCGAGTCATATGGATTCCTGTAACGAAATCCATCATCACACTCCCATTTCCACTCAGGTATCGGTAGAGGTTACAATAATCCTCCTAGTATTTGATGTCCTGTCTTTACTTTCTAGCAGATCAGGCAAATGGATACATACTTAGCTAACTCCTTCTTCATGTTATTCCACCAAAATTGCTACTCGAGATTGTGATACATCTTAGTACTTCAAGGGTGGATTGTATACCAACTCTTGTGGGCTTCATCCAAGATTCTTTTCTTTATCTCGGGTTTTTCTGGAACACATACCCTATTTTGGAAATAATTACTCATTCAAAATTAACTCAAAAGTCTGGTAACTTTCCACTTTCTATCTTCTTGTTCACTTCCTGTGTCTGTAAATCCCATTCTTGAGCCTCATTGACCTGCTATCTAATATCGGGTGTTACACTGATGTTGGCTATCCTATTTTTTCGTTATTGACCTCGATCATCGAAATAATTCTTTCATCAAGGATCTCTACATCTTGAACTCATAATTTTGCCATTTTCACTTTCTCATTTGATGCATCTACTATCACATTTTCCTTGCCTAGGTTGTAGTTAATCAAATATTGATATTCTTCTGAGAACTTCATCACCTCTTCTGCCTCATATTGAGATCCTTTTGAATGAATATATATTTCAACCTCTTATGGTCCATATAAGTTTCATATTCAGCTCCATATAAGTAATGCATCCATTTGTTTAAGGCAAAAGCAATTGCAGCTAATTCCAAATCATGGGTAGGGTAGTTTGCCTCGTGAGGCTTAAGTTTTTRAGATGCATAAGCTAGCACTTTACCCTCTTGCACAAGCACATCAACCAAACCATCTGCTGACGCATCTGTATACAAAGCATAAACTTTCCCCGGCTAAGATAATACAAAAATGGATATGGTGGTCAGTCTACTCTTCAGCTCCAGGGAGCTACGTTTTCACTTCTCGCTCCATGCAAATGATACATTCTTCTGAGAGAGTTTAGTCAGAGAGCTTGTAATCCTTGAAAAATCTTTAATAAAATATTGGTAATACCTGCTAGACTAGAAATTTATGGTTTCATTTGGGTTCTCTAGCCTATTCTAATTAGTCATTGCTTCTACTTTTGGGAGATCTAAGGCGATAACTTCATATGAAATCACATGTCCCAAAAATGATACTTTTTCCAATCAAAATTAGCATTAGCTAAACTTAGCATATAGCCGATGCTCCCGAAGTAGCTGCAATACCCATATAAAGTCCGTGAATATAACCGGTGCATTTGTCAATCCAAATGGCATCACTACAAATTCATAATGTCCAAACCTAGTATTAAAGGCAGTTTTAGGAATAGCTTCCTCCTAAATCCTAGCTTGATAATATTCATGCCTTAAATCCAATTTTGAGAAGTATCCATCTCTTTGTAACTGAGAAGTAGGAAGAATAAGTTATTATTTGCTCATAATCCCTAAATCTCAAAGAATAAGTTTTAGTACATCATAATCCCTAAATGCCTGTACTGTTAAATCTCTAAGTAACTCATTACCACTAATCAAAATCATATAATCTTTATATACCATATACGTTATTATACTATTTCCCAAGGGTGTACTAAAAATAAACTTATATGGTAACTTAATACAAGGTTTAAGCAAGTATTTAGTATAATCAGAGGCAACAAATAAATGGGTAGATCCAGGGTCAACTAATATTCGAGTTTTAAGCGAAAAGACAATTAAGGTACCTTCCACTAGATTGGCTCTCCTTGCTCGTCTTGTTTTTCTAATGCGAACACCTGAGCCTTCACTTTCTTTCGGACCTTATGTTAGAAATAGTTTGGGCTCTCAAAGCCTCTAGTCTTGCTCCTGATATGATTGCATTATCCTCTGAGGATAGCTTCCTGCAAAGTGATCAGAGCTCCTACATACCAAGCACTGTGATAGATAAAATTGCATAGGCAATAAAGCTTCACTTATGCAAGTATACACGGTCTACAAGTAATATAGAGTGAAGAAGAGTATTCCCCACAAGAATTGATGGTTTAAAGTAATGGTTTAAATTTCCAATTAAAATTAACGGTTGGTGGATTGATGTCATGAAAATAAAATAAAATGATCTAAAATTATATAGTCACAAAGATTAGGAAATAAATCAAAGCAATCACACAGACGAGGTGACTAAGAGCTTAAAAGTGAGTTAGAACTAAGAATCTCTAATGTACTCATGTTTAAGAAGATGAAACATCAATACTGCAGAATCAACCTATAACAATGACACAACAAAGGCTTAGCTACAGTAAAAACGCAAATCGAGATAAATAGTGACCTCAGACTTTCAGTATATTGGTTCTTGTTCCTATTTCACTAAGTTGTTCTACTTGCCGAGTTACTTAGCTTAAGGAACATGGACAAATATACGAGTCTCATGTGATTTTATGGGTTGAACACAGATGTCTCTAGTGTTAGATGATACTTCGTAAAATATTAACCTTATCCCAAGATATCCAAATCCACATCTACTCAAACTTTCCACTTCTTTTACTGCCTTTCAGTGTTCAAGAAGTTCACCCAAATACTAGTAATGACCACAAAATAGTGAATGTAGACAAATAACATCATTGAGTAAAGCATTTATACTAACAAACCTTGCTCAAATCATTCAATAAAATATTTAGCACATTGGTTCATCAAAGCTCTAATCCCTAAGAAGTTAGTTCATGCTCCTAGATGTAAGAAACTACATAATATTGAAGCTTAAAATCTCAAAATACATCTCAAAATAATCACTAAAGGAAGAAGAAACAAAGTCTAAAGAGATGGTGATGAAGCCCAATGGTGAAGCTCTCATTGAGTTCTTCTTCTTCTTCTTCTTCTTCCAAGCTCTCTTCTTTTTGCTCCCTTTCTCTCCTGTGCGTGTCTTCAAAAATGTCCGAATGGTCTCTACGAAGAAACTTCCTGCCTTTTTGTTATCTAAAACTTCCTTTGAAAGCGTGGCAAAAAGTAACTAACCATTTGTCAATATTTAAGTGGACAAAAGACCCACTAGTCCATGATCTTTTATGCTTTTTACTTCATTCCTTTTTGTACCAAAGAAATTCACCTTAATTTAAAGCTCCCAGGACTTTTAATTTACTCATAGAGCCAGCTTCTCTACCTTTGACTTCTTGGTTGTTGTGCTGCTCCTGCTCATTTCCATTGTTGCAGCATTGCACAAGTCTTTACTTCTTTATTAAATAATCTTCTGTTTCATCTATAGAATCATTTTGTCCTGCAAAATTGGGCACTTTACTTGAGTAGTAGCATATGTATTCTATAATTTCACAATATTGCACAGATAAAGTCACTTGATTGAATTTAAGCAATGTTCAAGGAAAAACTGTAACACCCCCAGATAAAAAACTATCCTAACCCAGGAATGTCACCCATTTATCCTCACATATATTGCAAAAATTGGAAAAAATAAAAATTTGAATATTTTAATACAAAAGGGTTTATAAAATTTTGACAAAGTATCATTTGTAATATCAATATATCTACCCTGTAAATAATCAGAAAATTTCCTCACCAAACAWTCTCAATACTCTAAATATAATGAAATAACTTCAAGCCCCAACAATATCATTCACCAACAAAATACTCATTTATTTAAAATCCAACGGAAGCTTTTGAAAATAAATGAATAAAATTTAAACATTCAACAAGTTCACAAATAAATAGAAAATTTAATTAACAGAATGACTCTTGGGTATCGAAATCTGCCCCCAAACGATCTCTACATAGCATCTGGCTTGCATCTCTTGAAACATAAAATAAGGGAATATGGAATGAGCTGCTAAGCTCAATAAGTAAATCCCATGCATGAATGCGTATGTCGTGCACTATATGTCATGAAGTTCAAAAATTCACTTTGCTAAAACTTTCCAAAAATTTTCTTTTCAAATTGTGAGCTCATTTGGTGTAATACCTAGCTATTAAGCTCTATGGTGGGCAATTATTATCTGGAATCCGATCACATTCTACCGGTAGAACTACAAAAGCGGTTAACATAACTTAATTTTTTCCCGAACATCACCCCATAAGAGGTGAATAACAAATGAATTCCCACCCTACAAGAGGGTTAGGTAGCATGCACCGGTCCCCCACATCCCATTTCCCACTTGCACTTTTCATGGTCTAGGTTTTACATCCCTTTTCAAAATTTTTTACGTTTGGAAACCATTTAACATAAAAATCACACCCTTCCAGAACTTTATTCTTCAAAACATTTGCTTTTCCAAACTCCATTGTTTAAAAATATTTGCTTTCTTAAATGCATTATTATGCCCATGCCAAAAATTGTGCAAATGACTATAGACTATATGCACATGAACACGAATCGTGTAAACCCTGAACTTAAACTTCCCAACATAACATCAAGTAGAAAAATTCACATACTTGAAATAAAACCATGAACCATGTCACATAAAAGCAATCTAATTATAACCATGTACCCACTTTCAATTCATATTGAGAGATTCAATCATAATAACAATACCCTCGTATCATAATTAATGAGAATGTGGTGATTTGCTTACTTGAAATCCTTAGTAAATTTAGTTACTTTAAATCGCTAGCGGGGTGCCTTGGTTGCTCATAACGTCAATGTGCCAAAAGTATCATAATATTATTACACAAAGTATATTCATTTAACATAAGTGTTCACTATTAATACTTTCATCATTTTTTCTATGGGTGACATTAACTGATAATTTTCATGTCAATAAAAATYGAACTACTAATATTATAGTTTAATTTCATGACTCCTCATCGTTCTTAAAACAACAATAATAATCATAATCACAATATATTACCTATTATACAAACCTTAAATTTCACCTTAAATTATATTCTAACATATTTCTAAAAATCATATACCTCTTTTACTTAATCATACTAACTTAAATTTCACATTAAACATATTCTTTATTTTTCCTTAATTATTATTACATAATACAAACCTAAGCCATTCGGTTAATTTAAATGAAAAAAACTAAGGATTTACCTTGAATCCCGAACCTTAGGTGTGGTATCGAGTCTAAGATATATAACGTCAATCACGCTTGGGAAAAAGAAGGCGTGTTCYGGTCGCTTAGGCATAACTACTTTAAGATTTTAAGATTTTCACTAGCAAGATTTTAAGATTTTAAGATTTTAAGATATATATCGAGTCTACTTTAAGATTTTCACTACTTTAAACACAACACCATTAATGATCAAGAAGGAGTGATGGCATAGCAATAAATACACTTTAATAGAACATTAATAAAGAGCAAATCTTGCTCAAAGCATTTAATAGAGCATTTTGTACATTATATCATAAAGCTATAGAAGTTAGTTCATGATCTTAAAAATAAGAAAATATAAATATTTCAAGTTTAACATCTCTAAATACTACTAAAAGATGGAGAACCAAAGCCTAAAGAGGTGTTGATGAAGCTCTAATGTGAAGTCCTTTTGGGTACTTCTTCTTTTTCCTTAAATGCTCCAAGCTTTCGCCTTTTTTTGCATTTTTCTCTCACTTTTTCTCTTGGTGTAGCTGCCTCAGCCTTTTTCAAGTTGTCCTCCTGAAAGGCCACTTTCATTTTATAAAACTTCTTTTGGAAGAATTGGTGAAAAGTATCCTTAAAAGCTATGACACTTGTCAAGATATGATTCATTTTATGAAACTCAATAGTCTTTTTTTGCCATTTGGCTTTTTTACTTTATGTTTTTTGCCTTTTTGCTTCCAAAATATTTCTTCTTTCATGGTGACACTCATATTTTATTTGGCTAAGCTCATATGCCAATTGCTTATTCTTTAGAGTC
This sequence comes from Rhazya stricta, assembly GCA_001752375.1. Lineage (NCBI taxonomy): Eukaryota > Viridiplantae > Streptophyta > Magnoliopsida > Gentianales > Apocynaceae > Rhazya > Rhazya stricta. The sequence goes on along the minus strand of MEJB01000040.1, from coordinate 257,547 downwards.
CTTCATTGTTGCAGCATTTTACTATAACAATAACCAAAATTTGAACTTCTTTTACTTCTTCATCAAGCAACTCCCTAATTCACATGGTAGAATCGTTTTCTTAAAAAATTAAGCATTTTACTTCAATAAAGGCTCATGAGTTCTACAATTTCACGGTTTAGCAAGAACAAAGTTAATTAAATTTAGATAATGTTTAAGGCAAAATAGCACAAGGAAGTGCTTTAACCTATTAAAGAGGGTGAAAATAGTTACACAAATACAAGGAAATTAAATGGGTTTTCATCCACATCAATATCTCAGAACCTAAACATTGCTAGTCCTCGAGCAATTATCAAAGGAAAAAGGACCACATAAACAACTTTCATCCTAAGAATATTGCTGTAAAATTTCACAATAGCATTTCTCAAGTCATCACAAAAATTGGCTAAGTATATTGAAACCATGAGAATAGTATGGCAATGGACCATAACTGCTTAAATATCAAGTGTACCAGCTATCTCAAATAATGTATAAGACTAATGTGGTTTCAAAATGAGTTGAACACACCTCTTTCCACCAAAAAAAAAAAAAAAAGAAAAAAGAAAAAAATGAATTCCATCTTATTAGAAATAAGAAAGAGTGATAAGAATCAGGTTGGTACAGGGGTTTAGAGTATCGTTGCCATATTTTGCTACAACATTAATAATTACAACTGTTCTAACTCTTTATTTATATGAAGGTCCTCGCTTACTGGGCCCGAGTCACGAAAATAAGAGTTGCTTTGCATCTCATACCTAATATTGCTTTTTGATGCAAAAGTATACGTGAGTAATATGTATAACTYTGGTTACTAGGCAATTAAAGGCATGAGAATAGTTATTTATTTATTTATTATTTTTTGGAACAAATAAGTAAATCAAAAGACACCCCAAACCTGTTCAAAATTTTATTTCAAAAAAAAGTTCACTCCATTTTCAAGACTAAGAAAATGTTGTCGCAGTTTAGTTTCAAAAGTATTTGCAAACTAAATTAAAATCTCATTTGTGTCTTAGAAAGATTAGATAAGCAAATATTGTTCAATATTGAGCAAGTCATGACCCTACATGGCACTCAAAAATCAAAGAGATACTAATACTTAACCAATATTGGATTAGTAAGGGAAAAATCCTCCAATTCTACAACATCAATGTTGTAGCATAGACCTAATGCCACAGTTATATAAAACTGGACAGCATGCATTTAAAATAATTATGTCAATGATAATGTTGTAGCAATAGTGCTGCAATATAACCCAAATACAACAGTGAATAGAATGTAGGTAGGTGCCCTTAAACAGTGTATAAACCACATCCAGAATTAAGAAATTAATTAAAAACGCACAAAAGAAACATCCAAATATTATCATAATGCAGCACAGGATCAAAACAGAAAAGAACAACTGCCATATAGAGCTAAATTACAAATTAAACAACTACTAAAACTAGTAAACGAAATTAAGAACTGACAATTGATTGACAATTAACATTGAAACAATTTAACACCCCAACTTAAAGCTCAAATTATTTAAAAATAAACAAACTACAGTTCAAGGCATGTCCCCAAAGCTGTAATTTTAATGAAAATAGACTCTCCTTTTACTCAGTGGCCTGGTGGAGATTTTCGGCAAGGCCTTTTTCACAGCTTTGTCGAAATCACACATATATGCSAGGTATGTTTGCTGGTCTGCCATAAATTGCCTGTGGACTGCCTGATTTTCCTATATGTAAAGTTGCAGCATTACTCCAGCAAACTTTTGTTCATGAGTCACAACATCCACCTATTTTCTTAACTTGTCCGCATCAGTCATTAAAAATATTAAACATATGAAACAGCCGATCCTTATCTATTTCATTATCAACTTCTTTTGTTGCAGCATTTACTGCAACATTACTGGAGTCATCCTTGCACAAGCGGTTGATGGTCCATCCAGAAATCTTCCCAGTATTCTTCAACCTCTCTTCATCCTTGAGACAGGTACACCCTCTTCTAGACATAAAGCAGTAATTAAGTAAGGGAAAAACAGTTTTCCGTGTGCCCTATTTCAACCAACTCTAATTTATTCACAAATGATTTGCCAATGTTGATTTGCATCCCAGTCAACAAATAATCCTGAGACACAGTTGAATCGTGTTAATTGGGCATCAGATGGGTCTTAATGAAATGATGCCAAACCCATGCAGGGTGCACTAGACTTAGCTTGTGCACTATTCTTGCACCTCCTCTAAAACTGTCCATTACATATTGTCAATGTCTTCAAGACACTCTCCTAATCATTCTCTTTCATAGCATCACAAAATTGAGTGTATTCACACTTCAATTCAGATAAGCCATAAATCTGGTTCACAGAAGAGCATGTGATACTCACTAGGTCACTTCGAAAATAGATTTGGTAGTCGGATTGGTCAACAAATTGGAGTAAAACTCCTTGATGACAGCTGGCAAAGCCTCCTCTGGTTGGGCACAAATCACAGCCCATTGCCTCATTTGAATTTGTTCTTGGACATAGATCGCCCTATGGACGGACACTTCAAGATCTTAAACCCCTTTTCCATCAAAAGATCACAGAGTGAAATATTGGTTTTGAAATGGGTTTGAGCTTCTTCACTAACAAATCTTTTGTAAGGTTGAGTCGATTTCTTCACTACCGCATGTTTGACTTTTGGCATCTTGGGGTCGAGATTGAGGGATGAAGGRAGGTTGGGAGGGTGCAAAGAGTAAGCTTTTCTGGTCTTATGCTTTGCTAGAAAAAAGCTTGAATGCTCATAAAAATGGTGAATGGAATAAGGAAGATGACAGCCAACAAAGAAGACATAAGATGTACAAAATAATGGCTGGGTAAAGGGTGAACAGGGTGAAGTGGCAGCTAGGATATAAAATGTAATGCCTATCACTTGGGAAGTTGGACAAGGCGAAGATGTTTTCACTTCCTCGTGATGGCAACTGTCGGTTTACAAGAAAGATATTGAATATTTCAAAATAAGTGAGTTAATGAGGGTCACTCAATGTATTTGAATTGACCCTCATTCGTTACAAGTCCACCTGTGTCATTTTTCTTTCTTCAAATCCTATGAATGTTCACTTACAATGTTGCAGCATTTTCTTGCAGCATTCCTCGAGCAAAAAATTCCTAAAATTATAAAAGTTATTGTACTGTCATCTTATCAATCCACATCTTCAAAACTGGTTTACACACCTGTAGTTAGTAGTAATGCATTAGAAATAATAGGGAAAAATACTTTAAACTACTCGAGTCCTTACTACACTGTTGAATTGAAAGAAATCAGATAAACTAAGCTAACCTAACAATATGCAAATCAATTTGGATTTAAAGGGATTGATCCCCTTTCATTTGCACAATCATTAGCCCCATAGTGCTTCAACCTTTGTCTATTCACCTTAAATTCATTATGCGATCTCTTATCAAATAAGTCAGTAGCACCATAGGGGCATACTTTGATAATCTAAAATGGTCCTGACCATTTACATTTCAATTTTTTGGAGAATAATCTAACCTATTGAAAAATGAGTACTAATTGTCCTTAAATTCTCTAGATTGGATTCTTTGATCATGCCATTTTTTTTTAATTTTTACTYATACATTTTGGTAATTTCATATGAACTCAACTTCAACTCCTCCAATTCATTTAGTTGAAGCAGTCTCTTCTTCCCAGCCTCATCAATATCAATATTTAACTCCTTCATTGCCCAAAATTCTTTGTTCTCCAACTCTAAATTAAGATGACATGTCTTGCCAAAAGTAAGCCTACAAGGAGACATTTCTAGAGGCATCTTATAAGCAGTTCTATAGGCCCACAGGGCATCATCCAACTTAATGGATCGATCYTTCCTATCCGGGTCTACTATCTTTTCTAAAATCCTCTTACTCTCTTGATTAGAAATATTCACTTGGTCACTAGATTGAGGATGATAGGTAGTAGTTATCTTGTGCTTAACTCCATACTTAGACAATAAATTCTCAAATGCTGAATTGCAAATGGCTCCTTATCACTAATGATAGCCCTAGGAGTAACAAACCTAGTGACAATGTTCTTTTCATGGTATTTGTAACTATCCTGGAGTCATTGGTAGGCAAAGCATATGCTTCAACCCATTTTAACATATAGTCTACTACAAACAAGATATAGCAATTACCAAAAGAAGGAATAAAAGGTCCCATGAAATCAATGCCCCACAAATCAAATAATTCAATCTCCATAATATTATTTAGAGGCATTTCATTATGTTAGGAGATGTTCCCCACACGTTGGCAATTGTCACAATATTTCACAAAATTAATGGCATCCTTAAATAAAGAAGACAAGAAGTAACCTAATTGGAACACTATAGCAGTTATTCGTGAGCCTCCAAAATGTCCGCCGCATGATGGTGCATGACAATATTGTAGCAATGAAGGAATTTTCAGCTACACATTTTGTCATGATCTAATGCTTATACAGAAAAGGCTCATCCCAATAGTAGAATTTAACATCATGAAAGAATTTGAGCAATCGCTGCTTGCTCAAATCAGGTAGGGTCATTCTACTCATCAAGTAGTTAGCATAATCTGCATGCCAAGGCACTTGATGAAGTGATAGAATCTGCTCATCAGGAATAGTCTCCAGAATAAGAACGTGATCATCACATTTAGTTTCCAACTCCAATCTAGAAAGATGATTTGCTACCTAAGTTTCAATACCCTTCTTGTCTCTGATCTCTAAGTCAAAATTCTTGAAGCGAAAAGATCCATCTAATTAACCTTAACTTGGCCTCCTTCGTAGAAATTAGATATTTGATAGCAGAATGCTCAGTGAAGATAATAACCTTGGTCCGTAAATAAGCTCTGAATTTGTCGAATGTAAAAACCACATCAAGCAATTCTTTCTCAGTGATACTATAGTTCATTTGAGCTTCATTGAATGTCTTACTAGCATAGTAAATGGAATGGAAAATCTTGTCATTCTACTATCCAAGGACAACACCAGCATCATAATTAGTAGCACCACACATAAGCTTAAAAGAGAGAGACCAATTTGGTGCAGTGATGAAAGCCTCTTTCAATGCCTCAAATGCTTCGACACAACTTTCATCAAACTCAAAGTTCTTGCCTAGCTACAATAACTCATAAAATGGCTTGGAGATCTTTGAGAAATCTCTGATAAACTCATATACAAGCCTGCTATACTAAGAAGCTATAAATACCCTTGACATTTGATGGTGGTGGTAACTTTTCAATCATTTTAATCTTTGCCTAGTCTACTTCAAGTCCCTTAGCTAAGACTTTATGGCTAGGACTATTCCCTCTTTACCATAAAATGGTATTTCTCCCAATTGAGAACTAAGTTTGTCTCCTAACAATGAATCAGAACTTCCTCCAAGTTCAATAAACAATTATAAAGGAGTCTCGAAACATAGAAAAGTCGTCCATGAAGATGTCAAGAGTCTTCTCTACTAGGTCAGAAATGATCACCATCATGCGCTGTTGAAATATGGCAGGACTGTTACATAACCCAAAGGACGTCCTCCCAAATTCAAAAGTTCCATACAGTTAACTGAATGTCATTTTCTCTTGGTCAGTAAGTGCAATAGCTATTTGATTATACCCTAAATAGCCATCTAAAAAGCAGTAGAACATTTTTGCCACTAGTCTATCTAACATCTTATCAAATAAAGGGTAGTGGAAAATGATCATTCCTTGTGGCACTGTTTAGCTTAATACAGTCTATGCATACTCTCCAACCTCTTATGAATCTAGTGGGAATCAATTCCTCATTTGTAACCACAGTCATTCCTCACTTCTTTGGTACACACTAAATTGAGCTCACCCAAGAGCTATTCGATACGAGATAAATAATGCCTGCATCAAGCCACTTGATGATCTCCTTCTTCCCAACTTTCTTCATATTGGGGTTTAGCCTCATCTGATGCTCCACTAAACTCATATAGCATTGCTGCAAAAAAAATTTTATGCATACAAATAGAGGGGCTAATTCCTTTTATGTTAGCCATTGTCCACCCTATAGCTCTCTTATGTTTTCTCAATACGCTCAATAGTAATCCCTTATTCACAGCCCCTAAATTTGCATAAATAATCGCATGTAAAGTCTCCTATTTCTTGAATATGCATATTTCGAGTGTGATAGAAGAGGCTTCAAATCAAGTGAAGGGGATTATTCAATAGAAGATTTACATTGAGTTAAACTTCTTGAAGACGAACTTAAAGGCTTATATTGCTTTCCTTGTGTGAAGTAGGGCCTCTTGCAAGCTACTAACTCCACTAGATGTTCATCCTCTTCATCAAGCTCAAGAAAATCATCCAACTTCAAATCCACAATCATTATTCTAGCATTGTTGAAAATTGTCAACCATTAAAAAATCCACCATATGGATAGATGGACACTCTTCAGCCTCATATCATTGAGGACATTAAAGTTCACCTCTTTATCATGTATCTCATGGTCAAGTCTTCTTTTTGTACATCAATCAAGGCTCTCCCGGTTGCTAGAAATGGTCTCTCAAGAATAATATGAACTTCATTGTCTTCCTCATAGTCAAGTACGATGAAGTCAATCGAAAAGATGAACTTATCAACGTTCACGAACACATCCTGAATCTTTCCCTCAAGATAGGCGAAAGATCTATTAGCTAACTGAAGAGTGACTGTACTTGGTCTAACTTTGCCTACTTCAAGCTTTTTGAACACTAACATGGGCATAAGATTGATATTAGCACCAAATCACATAAAGCCCTCCCATTGTAAGTGCTCCCAATAGTACACAGAATAGAGAAGCTACCTGGATCCGTTAACTTCCTAGGCAATTTGTTTTGCAGTACAACTAGACTCCTTAGTCAAGACCACAATCTTGTACTCCCCCAACTTCCTCTTCTTGGTCAAGATGTCCTTTATGAAGTTCACATAATTAGGCATTTGCTCAAATGCCTCAACAAATAAGATATTGATAAGAAGTTGTTTCAAGACATCAAGGAACTTGTTAAATTGCTTATCTTCCTACAGTTTTTGAAATCATTGGGGAAATGACAACTTTTGAATGATTGGACAAAGTTCTGCTTTTTCTACTAGTAATGTTGCAGCATTTCCTGTATCATCTGACGATGTTGCAACAGTTTTGACAACATTAGCCCTAGTTGGCATTGGGTTGATATCAATCACAATTTCTACTTTCTTCTCACTTTCTAACACCTCACTATTAACTAGAACTTTCATCTTTTGTTTGGGCTCACCTAACTCTTTTCTACTCTTCAAAATGATAGCCTTACAATGCTCATTTCCATCTCTTTGGGACTTTTGTATCCATAGGGAAAGAATCATGAGGCCTACTGTTTAGGGCATTTGCAAGTTGCCCCTTATGATTTTCAGAGTTCCTCAATTATATGGCTTGAATAACTGCTTCTTATCACTCTTGGTAATGAAATCCCTAACAGTCTTCCAAAAGAGTGGTTTTGATTACTAGAATTTTCCCTTTGTTGTTGATTTTGTTGCTGAAATCTAGGTGGTCCTGAAGGTCTATAATGTTTCCCTTGTGCTTGGTATCCTACTTGCCCACCCCATGAAAAGTTAGATTGTTGGTCCCGAATTGTATGTGTTGGAATAGCTATTGTTGTTCTTGTTAAAAGCCCACTCCTACATAACATATAGACTTTAGATTAGAGGGATAACTCTCAGACGAGTGCCTCACACCATAATATAAATAAGAAAATGATGAAGGCAGTGGCATAGAAGAGTGTTGTCCCAAAGAAGATTGTTGTCCCATAGATAAACCTGATTGCATCTATATAAATTTCAATATAGTAGAGATTGATGCTACCTCAGATGTGAGAGAAGATACTGCTTGAACTCATGAGTACCCACTACTCTTTGATGCTGTAGGTAATGTTGTAGCATTTTTGGCAATCGGCCACTGAAATCTATCACTAGCTGTCCTCTCCAATATCTCAAAAGCTTCATTATACGACTTGTCAAGCAGAGCTCCATTCGCTGAGGCTTCCACTACATTGTGGTATTGATGGCTCAATCCCTTGTAGAAGGCCTCCATTTGGATCCAATGAGGAATTCCATGATGTGGACATTTCCTTAAAAGCTCTGTGAACCTCTCTCACACCTCATAAAAATTTTCCTCTCCGTGTTGCTGAAAGGCAGTAATATCATTTCTTAACTTGATCTTCTTGGTTTCCAAGAAGTAACAGAGTTAGGAGACAGATTGTTCAATCAATCTCTAGCATGATCTCTCAATGAATATGGAAATAGTTTGGTCGTCAAAGCTTCGTTACTAAACCCTTGCAATTGGAAAGAATCAATAACTTCAAAAAAAGTTCTGATATTCTATAAAGGGTCATCTATAGCCATCCTATTAAACTGCCCTACTATCTGCAGCATCTGTAACATAACTGGCTTCAGCTCAAAATGTTGAGCATGAAAAAAGGGTCTCATTGTGCCTAGTTGTAGATTATCTAGCATAGAGAGTGCATAATCCTAAATAGGCATGTTCCAATCATCAGCCATTGCTATAGCATGTCCCGAGCATTGAACCTCGTAGCTATTGCTGCAGTATCATGCTGTAGTATTGAGTTCGGCACCTAAACTCAACAAATTTCCCTATTCTTACCCAACCATTTCCCTTCTCTTACTAGCACTAGCACGTTGTCTTCTTCTCTTAGAGCAAAAAGTTCTTTCTAATTTAGGATCCAATGGATACGTGTTGTCCTTCTCGGACATTCATGGGATAAATCAACTATTAAGAACATGGATAAAGAATAACAATATAGAATAGAAACTTAAACACCACTCAAACACATAATTGATCCCCGATAATGGTCCCAAAAATTTGATAGATAAAATCGCGTATGCAATTAAGCTCCACTCATGCAAGTATACATGATCAACACAAGTAAAAAGCAGTGGTTTAAATTCCCAATAAAATTAATTTTTAGTTTGGAAAATGTCACTAAAGTGAATTAATCTAAAAGTTAGTGTGTTGATAAAATTGGTTAAAAGATCAAGGAAAACTTCACATGAGATGATTTAAGAGTTAAAAGATAAGAGAGAGCTAAGAATCCGTAACATACTAATGTCTAATGCTCCAGTAATATGCTACAGCACTACCTAAAACAAAGGTTTGGTAGCAACAAAAATGTACATCAAGATGGGAATGACCTCAACCTTTTAGTTTGTTGGTCCTTGTTCCTATTTCACTAAGTTTTTCTACCTATTGGAGTTACTTAGCTTAACGAATCCAAGTAAGTGTTCAAGTCTCTGTTGGTTTTATGAGCTAAACATATATGTCTAAAGTGTTTATTAGTGGCATGTCCTAAAACATCCAAAACCCATATCCATTCAAGATTTCCACTACTTTAACTCCTTTCGGCCTTCAAGTAGCTAACATAACATCCATTAATGATCAAGAAATAGTGATTGCACAACAATAAATATACTTGAATAGAATATTAATGAAAAGCAACCCTCGCTCAAAGCATATAGCAGAGCATTTAGTACATTAGATCTTCAAAGCTYTAACTGCTATGAAATTAGCTCTTGCTCTTAAAGATAAGAAAATACAAAGAGTTCAAATTCAACATCTCCAAATACAACTAAAAGATAGAGAAACAAAACCTAAGGAGGTGTTGATGAACCTCTAAGTTGAAGTTCTTTTCGGTACTTCTTCTTCTTCTTCCTTGAATGCTCCAAGTTTTCTCCTTTTTTTGCCTTTTTCTCCCAGCCTCTGCCTTTCTGAATTTTCATCCTCTTGAAAGTCCACTTTCGTTTTCTATATATAAAGCTTCTCTTGGAAGCTTTGGTGAAAAGTAACCATAAAAGCTATCAAGATATGATTCATCTATGAAACCTACTTGTCCTTTATGCCTTTTTTGCTTTTTTGTTTTATGCTTTTTGCTTTTTTTCTTCAAAGATATATCTTCTCTCATTGTGACACCTCATTTTCATTTGACTAAACTCATARCCAATTGCTCATTTTTTGAAGTCCTTCATTGTTGCAGCATGTTGCTGTAACAATAATCAAAATCTAAACTTCTCTTACTTCTTCATCAAGCAACTCCTTAATTCACATGTGAATCGTTTTCATACAAAATAAAGCATCTTACTTCAATAAGGCTCATGAATTCTACGATTTCACAAATTAGCATGAATAAAGTTAATTGAATTTAGACAATGTTTAAGAAAAAATAACACAAGGTAGTACTTTAACCTTTTAAAGAAGGTAAAAATAGGTATATAAATATAACACCCCTAGATAAGGAACTGTCCTAAGTCAAGAGTATTACTGACCTTACTTATAATCATATCAACTACTATAGGAAACAAAAGAAATCTGAATACTTGTCTAAAAAGTTTTATAAAAATTTCGATAGAGTTTCCTCTGTAATTTCAACAACTACCCCTTGTGTATAATCAAAAAGTTCCCAAACATTTTCAATACTTGTAAATAGCATGTATTCCAACCCAATAAACATCCAATATAAATAAATAGAGTATTCCAACAATCTTTACTAACTTAATATTTACCAAAATTGAAATTTGTGAAACTTGAAAGAATTTAAAGCACAAATAGTTAATTTAATAAAGAAATAACTTAAACAATACATAAAATCTCTGTAATCAACCATTTATCTTATTCACTATAATTTATTTAAAATAATACTTTGGGGTATCAAGGCTTGCCCATAAACGACCTCCACGCACCATCTGACTATGCATCACTTGAAATGCAGAAAGAAGGAGATGAAATGAGTTATAAAGCTCAATAAGCAAATCCCATGCATGAATGTATGTGAAATGCACTATATACTATGAATTTATATTTCATTTCCTGAATAAAACTTTCTAAATACTTCTACAAAACTTCCATTTCAAAATGTAAGAACTTTTTCTTTTAAAACCTTTCCATTTCATAAAATTGTAAGCTCACTTGGTGTAACGCTTAGCCATTAAGCTTGCAGTGGGCTATTATTCTTTGGAACCCGATCATATTTCCTACTGTTAGAATAGCATAACAATTAATATCACTTTAACTTTTCTTTCATCTTTTCACCTCCTAAGAGGTGAAAGTTACTTATTTCCCTACCCTACAAGAAGGTTAGGTGGGGTGCGCCGGTCCCCCATGCCCTATTTCCCACTCACATATTTCATGGCAATGTTTACACTCCTTTCCAAAATCTTAACATCTTCCTGATAATAATTCATTTATAAAATTTTATTTCCTTTTAAATTTTATTTCCTAGCCCATTCGCTTTCTAAATGTAGGAACGACTCATGCCAAGAATGATGTAGAATACTATAACTATATGCCCGTAACATGAACTACATAAATTCGTATTTAAACTCCATTCAACATATTAACAGTACGAGACATATTACATAAAATAAGCCAATATGACCACAACTACCTTACTCGATACAATCCAATAAAATCACAACATATTTCACAACACASTCCAATATGACCACAACATAACACACAAATGGGATAAAGTTGATGAGTATGGGGATACTTGGAGTCCTTAATGCTAAAATTCTATTTAAATCACAATGCGGAATTCCTCGAYCGCTTTTAACGTCAATGTGCCAGAAAATAACCTAATTATGAKTACAAAAAGAAAATTCATTTAATATGATTATCCAAGCTTAAAACATTTACGCTTATCCTATGAACGTCATTTGCCAATATTAACCCATACTTAATTCCTACATCCAAAAACTATCACATTCTTAAATGTACAAGTTATTTTATAGCTTTTTACCCCTTTCAATGACTGATATTGGTAATACCACAAACAATAAATTTCTAAGTTAAAACACATCCTTCATACAAATTAAACTCATTCTTAGATCGTTATTAAACCTAATCTATGTTCTCTCACAATTTCATTATAGAACATAATTACACAAGTCATTAAGTTTCTAACATCGAATAACAATATTTTCACCTTAAAATCAACAAACTCTAAGAGTCGCAAAAGCTGCGTTGCACACCAGGCATGATTTGAGGCAGCGCGCGTGCAACAGCCTCGGTCCCGCACGGTGCCTGGACGCCTGGGCGTCTGGGTGCCTGGTTGCCGGGGCGTCTAGGCGCTCGGTCTCCTGGGTGTCTGGGCACTCGTCGCCTGGGTGTCTGGGCGCTTGGTCGTCTGGAAGTCTAGCGAGCCTTGTTGCTTCTGGCCAGAAATCCACCGACTAGACGAACGAAGGTAGAGAGCAATCGAGTAGTGGCGGCCTAGCTGAAGCACCACGGGATGATGCTCGGTAGATCCGAAGGTCGAGTCGAAGCGATGTAGGCAGAACAGCTCTACTACATGACGCGCCGCTTGGAGTTCGGACCAAGTCGCGAGGGAGGAAAAAAGAGAGGAGAGCGGCCGACTATGGTAGATCGGCTAACAGATCTGGAGGTGAGGCACGACGACGAAGCAAAGCGATGAGATCGGCATCGAGATCTGAAGGTGGCTCCGAACACTGGTGACTGGTGAGCAACCAGCAAACAGATGCATGCTGCCAGCAGATATCTTTCGAGCATCGGGCAGATGGCTCTGGACTAGTGCGGCGAAGGTAGGGACGAGCAGCGTTAGGTAAGGAAAGAGAGGTGGTGAGTATAGGAGGGATAGAGGCGGCAGGCAAGGGTTTTTCAAATGGGGGGGCRGCGGCGGCAATAATGGAGATAGAATTGGGAGCATTTGGTATGGCTGAAACCCTAATCCCCTTTTCTTTTCCTTTTTTTAGGTTTGGGCCCTAACCCAAAACTTTGGGCCTCCCCATTCCATAACCAATCTAGTCTAATAAATTGAATTCTACGGGCTTTCCTTTCAGTAAAAATCTAGTTTCCGAATGAGAAACGAATAAGCCTAACAAGTCAGCCACTAACTAACCAAAAATCCTAATTCGATTATCACGATAATTCTATACTTTATTAAACGTACAATTTAATAAGGATCACATAGAAAATTATCAAACCCTAGTTGGTAAACAATTCATATGATCATACAAAATTCATAAAAATGAAAAAATAATATCCCAGGTATTACAATAAATACTAGTGAATTCAATGGTTTTCACTCACATCATCCTTCTTCTCCACATAGTTCTAAAACTTGACAAGTTGTTCCTTAAATTGGGCTTGATTTTGTGACAACATTTTGATGTGGGTGAAAACCCATTGATTTTACTAGTATTAATTGCTTATTATCACTCTCTTTCTTATGTTAAAGCATCACTTAATTTGTGCTATTTTACTACTGTTCAAATTCATCTATGTCACTTTATTCTTCTCAATGTGTAAAATTATAAAGCTCATGTGTTTTTATTGATTAGAATGCCTCATTTTATAGGAAATAATTCTATATATGAAATGTTGTGTTACTTGTAAAAGAAGAAGAAAAGTCAGAGTCAACAATGATGTTGTAGCATTGTCTAACAACATTTGCAGTCATCGAAAAAAGGGCAGATAATGTGTAAAATAAAAGTAATAGCCAATGGGGAGTTCCCATGTGGAAAGCACTAGCTATGGAGGCCAAAAATAAAAAAGTAACAATGTTCTTAAAGTAGGAAGTATAAGGACAAATAGGTTTCTTACATAAATGAGAGAGTAACATGTGTTCACTTTAGGGAAAAACACTAGGGCAACTTTCCCTTAAGCTTCTAAGAGAAGGAACTAAGAGATCATTATCCCTTAGACACAACACACACATAGTGGTAGCTAGATAGTGGAGAAGAACAGTAGAGATATTAGGCAAAAAGGAGAGGAGGCTAACGGTCAAGGACCAAAAAAAAAAAAAAAAAAAGAAGAGAAAAACTAAGAGTTCTTCACCAAAGGCCAAAACTCTACATTTAGGCTTTTTTCTCTATTACTTCATTTACCTTTTGAAGATGTTGAATATTGAATGCTTATACTTTTTGTGTATTTAAGAGCATGAGCTAAATTTTTGAAGTTAGGATTCTTGATGAACTATTGTACTTGCTGGTTGAATGAATGTTATAAGCAAATTTTACTCATCTCCATGCTTCATTCAAGAGTATCTGCTGTTATATATTTGCTATTTATTAGCCATTAATGGTGAATGTGAAAGCTATTTGAAGGTTGAAAGACATTATAGTAGTGGAATACTTGAATGTGTATCGATTTTAGGTGTCTTAAGATATCCCATTTATGAACATTGCAGAGATATATGTTTTAACTCATAAAGTCTTAGAGCTCATGCTTATTCGGGTTTCTTAACTTAGGTAATACTGAAAGATCATCCAACCTAACGAAATAGGAACAAGGAGGAACAAACTGAAAGGGTGAGGTCACGATTTATCTCAATTTACGTGTTGATGTTGTGATACTTTGCTGTAGTAGGGGATACTATAGAAGAAACATTGTGGCATTGTTGTAATATTTCATGACCATTAGTACTTTAGTGATTCATTAATTCTAACTTATTTCTACACTTTTAATTATCTTTAGGAGTTTTGTGATTAATTACTAGTTTTAGTGACTAGTTAACCTTAGTCTTTGATTTACTTTATTTTAGTGGGAATTAATTAAATCACAACGTCATTTTATTGGGAATTTTAACACTTACTTTGCATATTATCAATCCTTATGGGGATGATATCTTACTCATTTTATATTACTAGTAGACCATGTATACTTGCATGATTTAATCTAATTGCGTATGCAACTTTATCCATCACATTGCAACAATTCTTTGATCTCTAAAAGGGCACTGCCCTGCTCCTTGTCAATTGTATTTTTTGCTGCCTTCATCTTCTCTTATTTCTCGATTTCTTTCTCTAGTTTATGTACCAACATCTCAATCTCGTCGCCCTCCTCTACTTCCTCCATTGCTGCTTCAAAAATTTAGCCTTCCTTTTCCTGTTGACTGGTCTACTGAGTTCTCCTGCCTCCTTGCATATTCTTGCCAAGATGTACTCACTAATGGGTTTGAAAGACAATTTCTCTTCTGTTACACATCTATTGGGATTCCCCAGACATGGAAAAACCCCTTTACCATAATGAGAAAGCACCACCTTACACTACTTTTTGAAAATTGAAAAAACAGAAGTGACATGGCTTCACCCCTCCACTTCTTAGCTTCCCGCAAAGAATCTTCTAACGATGTCGCATCTTTGCCACTGTTCCTATTTTTGGCTTGTAGCTCTATCTTCAGATGAGTTCAAGACTTCTTTGGTGCTAGTCAGTGAAACACAAAAGAAAGAAAACAAAGGATTACAAGCTAGCTTCCTTCTATTAGATAAAAATTAAGAACAAAAAATTATAACTACAACTAAAAATTAAGAAAACAAAATAAAAATGTTACCCAGGGGCTGCCTCCCTATAGCATTTGGTTTTCAGTCATTAGCYCGACTTTGCTATAGCATTTCTAAACTTCAGTTCAAACACAAGGAAGATTTTGCCCTTTTTGTTTTGCGGTTTGGTAATGCTTCAATCTTTATCTGCTCACTTGAAATGTACTCCCAGTCTTACCATCTCTAAATTCTAATGCTCCATACAGGTGAACTTTGATGACCTCAAAAGGATTCGACCATCTAGACTTTAATTTTCATGGAAAAGATTAAGTCTAGAATTGAATAGTAAGACTTGTAGTCCTTCTTCAACATTTCTCCTCAAAATCCTTCGATCATGACACTTTTTGGTCTTTTCCTTATACAACCTAGCATTTTCATMTGCAACATTTATGAACTCATCAAGTTCATTAAGATATAGCATTCTCTGTTGTCCCGCTAGGTCCAGGTTCATGTTCAAAGCTTTGATAGCCAGTTTTTTTTATGCTTATGTTCAAATGGCAAATGGCAAGCCTTCCAATAGATCAACTTGATAGTGACATTCTAGAGGGGTTTTGAGCATTGTTATGTATGCTCATAGTGCCTCATCAAGCCTTAGTGACCAGTTCTTTCTATTTGGACATACAATCTTTTCCAAAATTCTTTTGATCTTCCGGTTGGAGATTTCTGCTTGTCCACTAGTTTGAGGGTAGTATATTGTAGCAATCTTATATCTGACACCATATTTACCTAAAACATTTTCCATCATCTTGTTCAGAAATGTGACCCTTCATTATTGATTAGTGCTCTTAGTGTGGCAAATTTGGTAAAAATGTTCTTTTTAAGGAACTTGATTATACTTTAGCATCATAGGAAGCTAATGCTACAACTTCAATCCACTTTGAGACTTAATCCACTGCTACCAAAAAATGTAAATGTTTTCCAAATGATCATGGGAATGGACTCATCAAATCAATTTCCCATACGTCAAAGAGCTGAACTTCCAAAATGTTATTCAAGAGAGTTTCATGTCGTCGAGAGGTATTTCCTATTCCTTGGCATCTATCGCATAAGTTGACAAATTCATAAGCATCTTTGAACAATGTTGGCCAATAGTAACCAGTTTGAAGTACCTTAGCTATTGTGCGATTACTTTTAAAATATCCTCTATATGGTGCTGTGTGACAATATTGTAGCAAAATCTGGATTTCTTCATCAACAACACATCTCCACATAATTTGATCAGCACATAGTTTGTATCAATATGGCTCATCTCGCGATAGAACTTGGCATCATGCATGAATTTCTTTATTTACTGCTTGGTTAGCTCAGTGGGTTTTTATCTACTGAATTGACTATGTTGGCATACCATAGTGTTATAGCATCAGGTACGGTTAGAATTGGTTCATCAGGGAATGTTTTGCAATTTGTACATAAGGATCTCTTTCTTCCTTCTCCAATTTCAATAGAAGGTCAACAAATTGATTTTTAGCTCCCTTTTTGTCCTTAACTTCCAGATCGAATTATTGTAGCAATAGTATCCATTGAATCAATATTGGTTTGGCATCCTTTTTCAAGATCAAAAACTTGATCGCTAAATGATCTATGAACACTGCCGCCCTTGTTCTCACTAGATAGGCTTGGAAATTTTCCAATGCAAATAGTACTACCAGCAGTTCCTCCTCAATGGTGGTGTAATTTTGTTCTGTCTCATTGAGAGTTTTGTTGGTGCGGTAAATTAGATCAAAAGGCCTTTCCTTCCTTTGTCCTAATATTGCACCTATTGCATAGTCACTAGCATCGCACATAGTTCAAAAGGTAAATACCAAGCTATGATAATTGGGGTAGAGATAAGTGCTTGTCTAAGATGTTGGAATGCTTTGGTACAACATTTATCAAAATTGAATGGAGTATTATGTTGCAGAAAAGAACACAAGGGTTTTGAAATTTTTGAGAAATCCTTAATAAACCTTCGATAAAATCTTCCATCCCTATAAAGCTTCTAATTCCTTTCATAATAGAAGGTGATGATAACTTTTGAACGACTTAGATTTTTGCTTTGTCAACTTCCATACCTTCTTTTGAAATTCTATGTCCTAGGACAATGCCTTCATGCATCATGAAATGAAATTTATCCCATCTTAGAACTAAGTTAATTTCATTGCATCTTTCCAACACTATTTTGAAGTTGATCACACACTCATCAAAGTTCTCTCCAAAGACTAAAAAGTCATCCGTGAAAATTGCCAACATCATTTCTACCATGTCTATGAAGATTGCCATCATACACCTTTAGAATGCTCTTGGTGCGTTGCAGATTTTGAAAGGCATTCTTCTGAATGCAAAAGTTCCATATGGACAAGTAAAAGTCATTCTCTCTTGGTCCTCYTGTGTTATAGCAATCTAGTTGTAATCAAAGTACCCATCAAGAAAACAATAATAGTCTTTCCTCGAGAATCTATCCAGCATCTGGTCAATAAAAAGCAAAAGGAAGTGATCCTTTCTCGTTGCTTTATTGAGCTTTCTRCAATCCAAGTTGTAATACCCGGAATTTTTCTTTTATTAATTTTTGTTTGATAATGTGAATTTGCGTGCTAACTAGGGTTGGATAATGTTCTATGTGGTTAATATTTTAATTGTACGTTTAATAAGTACGGAACTATCGTGTTTGTTGGATTAGGGTCCTCGGTTGGTTAGAGGCTCGATTTGTTGGGCTTATTCGTTTTCATTCGAAAAACTAAATTTTTAACAAAATGAAAAGCCATAAAATTTAATTTAATAGACTAGATTGGTTACGGAATAAGAAGCCCCCAAAGACTTAAGTTAGGCCCCAAGTTTTTAAAAAAAAAAAAAAAAAGAGGGAAAGGAGAGAAAAAAAAAAGGAAGAAGAAAAGGAGAAAAAAAGAGAGAAAAAAAGAGGGGAAAAAACCTAAACCTTTTTCTTCCTTCCAAACCCTACCCGTTGTCGCCCTATTCTARAAATTCCTTACTGCCGCACTTGCCGCCTCTCTTTCTTCTTCTGCCRACGCTGCTAATCACCACTTTCTCCATCTTTCGCTTGTCGCCGTGTGCTACACTCACCATCTCTCCTACCTGAYGCAGCTTCACCGCCGGAATTCTAGAGTTGTCACGCAAATCTGGATCTTTCCTCACGACTCGATTCGAACATCGGACCTGCATGTCTCCTCTGATGCATAGCCGATGGATCTGGCTGAATTCGTCCGACTCATCCTGTCGATTGTTGATTTTTGCAACCCGTGCAAGGTTCTGCTACCCAAACTTGAAACTTACTGGTCCCGTTGCTGCCTGGCAAGAGCTCCTCGATGCCGCATGTGTGCCGCTCAGCCAGCTCACGAATGTTCGGCTAGAAGGATCCGTGCATTCGGCCGGAGATCGTCCATATTTGGACCATGTTCTGCTTCCTAGATCTGCCATCGATTTCCTCTGCCTATCGTGCACTGCTGTTACCCACTACCCGAGCTCGGTTAGAGCTGTGAATCGCTGCCGCACCTTTGCCAGCGTCACTTGCCARCTGTCGCTCTGCTCAGATCTGCCATCCTCTTCTTCTCTACTCGACACCTTCCTGCACGTCGTCGACTGGTTCTACTAACTGTTGCTGCTCAAYAGTTTCGCAAGAATAGAGAAAGGACAGTACTTGCCGCTCAACGCAGCGGTGCTCATCCTGATCCGTTTCTTTCTTGACCAGATCTGGATCCCTTGCCTGTCACTCGTATGCTCTGCCGCTGGGCTAGCCAGCTCCTTGCCAATTGTCGCTATGCCCAGATCTGATCACTATCGTCAGTAGATTTCAACCTCCTATTAGATCAAAGCTCTGTTCGCCGGCTTCCAGAATAGAGAGCGCCCCGGCGCCCAACAAGTGCCTAGGTACCCAGCAACTAGGCGCCAGGCACCCAGCACAGCAACATACTCCCAGGCGCCCAGACGCTAGGCGAACAAGCACCCTGATGCCCAAGCGAATGAGCACTAGACCCCTGTTGCGCCCGCACTTGAGCGCACGTCCGAGGAGCAACGCCTCTTCCGCGACACTTGAATTTTGTGAACTTTAAGGTGAAACATTACTATTTAGTATTGGAATTTATGACCTATATAATTATGTCCTAAAGTGAAATGGTGGGAGAACATAAATTAGGTTTAATACCCGAGCTAAGGAGTTTAAATTGTACCTTTAAGAACGTGGTAATTGGTGATGTGAGAATTAAGTATGAAATAAAAATTGGCAAATGACATTCATGGAATGGACATTTAATATCTAGGCTTGGACAATTGTACTAAATGGACTTTCCCTCTGTAATCACATTAGGTCATTTTTTAATACATTGACGTTAAGAACAGTCGAGGGATTTCACTTCGCAATTTAAATAAGAACTATTTAACGTAAAGGACTCCAAGTAAATAAATTCTCTCGTTTCATTAATGCATATGTATCGATGTATCTAAATTCCTTTAGGTAAATTGAATGTGTTGTATATGAGATTCTATGCAAGTAAATTCCCATACCCACGTACCTCTCTCTTTATGTATTATGTGGTAGTGATATGGGATTATGTTATGAAATATGTTGATTGTGTGGAATGTTTTCACGTGTTTTATATTTTGTACGGTTATTATATAGAATGGTACTTTAATATAGTATTATGTAGTTCATGTCATGGGCACGTGGTATAGTATTCTACATCATTCCTGGCATGAGTCATTCATGCATTTAGAAAGTGAACGGTTTAGAAAATGAATTTTAAAAGGGAATGAATTTTCTAAATGTATTACGTTCAGGAAAATGTTAAGATTATTGGGAAGGAGTGTAAACCTAGCCATGAAAGATGCGAGTGGGAAATGGAGCATGAGAGACCGGCGCACCTGACCCAACCCAACCCTCTTAGAGGGTAGGAAAATGTAATATTCACCTCTTTGGAGATAAAAAGAGGAAAGGAAAAGTAATGTAATGTGAACCGCTTTGTGGTTCTACCAGTATGAATATAATCGGGTTCTAAAGAATAATGACCCACTGCAGAGCTTAATGGCCAGGCGTTACACTCAGTGAGCTCACAACTGTAATGAAATCGAAAGGATCTTACACTTTGAAAGGAAAGTTTTTATGAAAAGGTTGTGATTGAAAGGAAAGTTTTTATGAAAAGGTTATGAAATGGAAATGTTTAGAAAGTTTTAATGAGAAAGTAAAATTTTATAATTTATGACTTGTATGACATTATTCATGCATGAGATTTGCTTATTGAGCTTTATAGCTCATTCCATTTCTCTTATTCTACATTTCAGGTGATGTGTAGCCAGATAGTGCGAAGAGGTCGCTGCAAACTATGATACCCCGAAGCATTTTCTAAGTAAAATTTTACTGAATATGATAGAATGGTTTTTTTTTCTTTGTGTATTATTATCAAGATATTCTGTATTGGTTTAGCCTATCGTGCTTTAAATTCTTTTGGTTTCTGCAAATTTTCGTTTTTGATAAATGTTAGGTTGGTAAGGGATTTGTTGAAAAATATTACTTACCGTATTGGATGCTTGTTGGTTTGGAATGTATGTTTTTTATGGGTGTTGAAAATGTTTAAGAACCTTTTTGAATRTTTACAAGAAGTAGTTATTGAAGTTACAGAGGAAACTCTGCTGAGATTTTTATAAATATCTTTTCTATTTTAAATTTCAAGATTTTTATTCTTGCAAAATTTCGCAAATTGATGTCAGTAAGTAAATGGTGACATTCCCGAGTTAGGATAAAGTTTCTTAATCTGGGAGTGTTACACAAACATTTTTTCCATCTTATCACAATTCTTGTTGGAATCAATTCATCTCTCATTTTTACCACTATTACACCTTTCTTTTTTGGTACGCATTGGATTGGACTCACTCATTGGCTGTTTGAGATTAGGTAGATAATTCTAGTATCTAACCACTTGATGATCTCCTTCTTTATAACTTCTTTTATGATAGAGTTAAGTCTCCTTTGTGGTTCCATATAATTGGTACAACCTTCTTCTAGAATGATCTTGTGCATGCATAATGTAGGACTAATGCCTTTAATGTCCACCATTATCTAACCAAAAGCCTTTTTATGATTCCATAAAACAGATGCAAATAGTCTTCCTTTTGTTCATTCAATATTGGAACGATGAATACCGGTAGCTATTTTCTTCCCCTAAATAAGCATACTTAAGAAGGGATGGTAGTGCCTTCTTCTTTAACTTTTGTGGGTCTACTTGATTATGACTTAAGAGGTTGAAAACTTCTTTGAGATAAATCAAGTGATTCAAATCCATGATCGATTCCTTCAAATGTTTGTTGAAGACTTACCCATGTCAATATTGCATCATCAACAAAATAATCATCTTCAGTTTGTTCATCATCTTCTTCCTCTGAGAATATAATTCTATATCATTCCTCCATATGCTTGGTCACCAAAGAATCAACATCATTCACGGTGGAGCACTCATCTACCTAATCAAGAAAGTTCAATGCATTGAAGATGTTGAAAGTAACATTTTGATCATCTACCCACATTTTTAACTCTCCTTTGTAGACGTCAATAACAATCCTCCTTATCACAAGGAATGGCAGTTACAGAATGATGGGCACATCCTTATCAGCTTCATAATTCAAAAGGTTACTTAAGTCATAATCGAGAAGACCCACAAAAGTTAGAGAAGAAGGTTATGATCAAAGGTTTCTTTCAACATCTTCAATGCATTGAACTTTCTTGATGAGGTGGGTGAACACTTCACTGTGAATGATGTTGATTCTTTGGTGACTAAGCATATGGAGGAATGATATAGAATTATATACTCAAATTCTCAATGCATTGAAGATGTTCAAAGTAATCTTTTGATCATCTACCCATATTGTTAACTCTCCTTTGTGGACATCAATAACAGTCCTCCTTGTCAGAAGGAATGGCCATTGCAGAATAACAGGCACATCCTTATTAGCTTCATAATTCAAGATTATGAGATCGACTGGAGTATGAACTTTCAACTCGCACTAGCACATCATCAATCTAACCTTTAGGATACGAATATATATGATCGAAAAGTTGCAATGTAACTGTGGTTGATCTTGCTTCACCTATTCGTAACTGCTTGAAGATTGACATAGGCATGAGATTTATGCTTGCTCCAAGATCACACAAGCCTCCTCCACAGTAAGAATTTTCAATGGAACATGGTATGCTGAGGCTTCCAGGGTCCTTCAACTTTAGAGGTAGTTTGTTTTGGAGAATGGATGTACACTCCTTTGTTAATACTACTATCACAAATTCTCCCAACCTTCGCTTTTTTGATAGAATTTTCTTCATGAACTTCACATAGTTAGGCATTTCTTCCAAAGCTCTAACCAAAGGAATGTCGATGTGAAGCTGCTTCACCATCTCCAAGAACTTGCTAAACTGCTTGTCTTTCTATTTTTGATGAACTTTTATGGAAATGGAAGTGGTGGTTTATCAACTTTGCTTTTCATTTTGATTGCTACAATATCTGGTACAATGTCTAGCTGCGGAATTGTTTTTTTATTGGCTTGTAGTTTGCTACCCTTTCGACTTAGTATTGGCTCTTTTTGAATTTTTGGTGTAGCTTCTGGACCCTTCAATTCTTTTCCACTTTTTAGGGTTATTACCTCGCAATGCTCAGTTTCTTTCCCTGTTATTCTTTGTATCACTAGGCAAGCACCTTGCTGCCTGGTGCTTAATGCTGAAGCAATTTTACCCACTTCATTTTCTAGGTTTCTTAATGAGTTGGCTTGATTTTGAATAATGGCATCATTTCTTGCCATGTATTCCTTCAATAATCCATAGAATTTGTTTGTTCATGTTGCACTGGCCTCTRATGTTGATTTTACTGTTTTGTGGAAACCAAGAGGATGTGATGGTCTATGTTTGGATAATGCTAGAGCATTTCCTCCTTGATTACTCCAATAAAATTTTGGATGTTGTCTCTACCCAAGGTTGTAGGTGATTGAGAAAGGGTTGTACCCCTTGCTGAAGTTTCCTATATAGCATATGGATTCTGGGTTGGGTAGGTAATTATCAAAGGTGTGAGGATCTTCACAATATACACAATTAACATTGGGTTGCTGTGGCATTTGTTGACCAGTTGGTATCTTCATATTTTTCAGCATGTTGGTCAGTAATGCTACTTCGGCTGAAAGTGCTGTGACAGCATCTACTTCATGAACTTCTTGCACTCTTTTTGTTGTGGCCATCCTTATGGTGGAGCATTGGTAATTGATATTGACAATTGTTTCTAAAATGTTGAATGCCTTGTTGTGGGATTTAGAGAGCAGTGCACCATATGCTGAAGCATCAACAACAATTGTTTTTTGAGCATTAAGCCCATCGTAAATGTCTCCATTTGGATCCAATGTTGAATGTCATGGTGAGGGAACTTGCTCAAGAATTTCTTAAATCTTTCTCATGCTTCTAGAGAGTCTCATCGCTGAGTTGCTCGAAGGAGGTAATCTTATTTCTCAGTTATTCATCTACGTAACTGGGAAATACTTCATCAAAAATATTTCTGCCAAATTTGTCCATGATGTGACAAAGTTGGGGGCAATTAGTTTAGCCACTCCCTTGCTCGATCTCTAAGGAGGTATGGAAAGAGACTCATTCTGAGGGCTTTCTTATGACTCTTTGTAACCGGAAGGAATCACTTATTTCCTTAAATAATTGCAAATGTAGGTGTGGATCTTCTTTGTCCATCCCACTGAACTGGCTAACTGTTTTGCATGAGTTCACTAGTGCACTGCTTCATGGTGTTCTTGATTATAGTGAGAAAAGTGGTATCCGCTGTGAATCAAGAGCAATTGATGATGCACTTGGGTTTTGATGCCTCAAACCTTCATTTGAGCAGCTACTTTTTGTTAAAGTGTTTGCAGAATTGTGCTTGCTGAGCATGCCTCAAGCAACTCCCATAATTAATTAACATTTTTTGAGTCTTAGAAGAACTGTATTGCTCTGATGCCATGATTTGCGACCATAGCTTAGACGTATGCACACTTACCAGGTCTCGTTGGGCATGCCAATTGTGTTGGGCTTAGAAGATGTCCTAGCGATTGAAGTCTAGCCGTTGAAAAGCTAGCGGCTTTTTAATGAGATGGTGTCTGGTTTGCTGGAGGTGACTATTGGCTAGTTCAACTATATTGTTGGTCTAAGTCAACATAATGATGCTTGAGTTCTAGCTAGTTAGTCGACGAGAGGCTGCCAGATCCGTAGATCCTCTTTTTTAAGGGTGGGTTCTTGAGCTAACTAAAGAAAGACATCAATGAAGTGTGTATGTGTGTGGGAGCTTTGCTAGTAGAGTAAAATGCTAGATATTGGCAAAATCAACTAGATTTTATTGATGAAAGATGATTAAAAAAAATGCACAAATTAAACAAAGGAAGCTAAGATGCCATCGAAATCCTAACTCAAAGCGAGGCATAAGTTGATGCAAAATTATAAAGAAAGATGTAAATTTGCTGGAAAGCTATAAGTAAATTGAGTAAAAGCTAATCTAAACAAGCTTTGAATTGACAGAAATGGAATACAAAAAGCTGAAATTTGCTTAACTGAAGTTGAATTTGAGTTGTTGTGTTTGTAGGATGTTGAATTGCCCCTTTTTTTTTTTTTTTTTTTAGGCTTTCTTCCATTTTTACCTAGACGAAGGACTTTTGTTCCGTATTTGTGAAGTCTTCATGAAGCCACTACAACCACTTTCTTAACGGACTCCTTAATGCTAGCTCTACATCCTGGGTTTGTGCATGGTTGATAAAAATGGCCTTAGAATTCGACTATGGATAGACTCATTCTCTCTTATCTTGATCAATCAGCTATCTTGACTTATCCTTTTCAGGTAAATAGTACTAAAATTTGTTAAATTTCTGCCGTTTAGATGTCTTAACTAAAGCTCATCGATTGATGCTTAGTGGATACATGGTTCTTCGGCCTATGAAGCCCTTTCATTGCTTCCCGCCGATCATTTGCATGATCAAATGATTGCCTAGGGCTGGTTAATCAATGTGGTATTCAATCGGCTTATATACTCCTTAGTCCTTCTAGTCGATTGAATTTTGATATCAACAGTTTTGTTTTTTTTTTTTTTTTGCTTTTCCATCCCAAAATTCAAATACCAAAAATGTAATTATTTTCTTTTTCCTTACTATTTTACTTTTTGAAAATAATTTTCTTGCCTTAATGTTTGCCTTAGCCAACTAAACCCACGTGAATTATTTAAAAAATTCCTTCCCTTTGCATCTTTCTTTTCGTTATTGAAATCAATAAACCAGATAGTGCGTAAAGCTTTCGTCCACTTCCCATATGTTTCTAGGCCCAATAGACTACCGGCCCAAGTTCAAACATCAGGGCCGAAAGATGAAAGCAATTTGAAAGCATTAGGCCACTTTCCACATGTTTACTGGCCCAAAGTCGAACAGCAAATCTTCGGTTCAGAGCAAGCCCCAAGGTCATACCCCAAATTTCGTCTGCGAGAATTGACTGCTCAGAGTGCCACCGTTGCCGGTGAGAAACCTCTCGCACGACTTCACAAAATCATATAGCAGCGTAGAAATGTAGTTCGTAGTTCCAGTATGAGTAAGTTTTCCTTACTTCTATTTTTTTTTTTTTTTTTTTGACAATTTTCTTCATGATTTTGGTTTTATAGAGATGGCTGAAGTGCAAGTTGGGGGGGGGTTTTGCTGTACCAGAGTCGATTTTGAAGAAGCAAAAGAGAGATGAGCAGTGGGTTCTGGCCAACAAACAACAACTTGAAGCTTCGAAGAAGACGAACGTTGCAAATCGAAAGCTAATTTACAACAGAGCAAAGATATACGCCAAGGAGTATGAGAAGCAGGTAATTTTATTGCTTTCTTGGCTGTTATCATATATCATTCTTTAATTTATTTGTTTTATATCTGCTTTATGTCTAATGTTAATTTCTGTTGAAGGAAAAGGAGCTTATTCGTTTGAAGCGCGAGGCAAGGCTGAAAGGAGGATTTTATGTCAATCCCGAAGCCAAGCTGTTGTTTATTGTTCGCATCCGTGGGTAATGATGTTTAAATGTTTTATAAATTGACATTAAAGCTTTTTTTAAGTGTTGAGATTCATATGTTTTCTATGTTTCAGTATCAATGCTATGCATCCCAGGACAAAGAAAATCTTGCAACTTCTGCGTTTGAGACAGGTAACTATGCAAGTTGTTTCTGTACTACTTGTGTTTCATTATTAATATTGTCTAGGACACTAATTTATTTTGAATTGTATTTGTATTTTTGGTAGTCTACTAGTTTCATTTCCGGATTTTCCTAGCGATGAAATTTCTGCTGTTATATTACGTAACCTGATTTAGACCCTTATTATGGAATTAATTAATGGATTAACTTACCTATTAGTAGATTATGGCAGGAATTTCGGAGGTTTAGGAAGGTTGTAAACTGAATTGCCGATTAGTTCTGCTTTCTTTGAGTTGTTGCATTAACCTTAATCAACATTTTAAAAGTTGAACCTCTGCAAAGGTCAGTTTGGTTTTGGTGGTTTAGTAAATTGTTTTGCAAATATCTGACTGCATAGAATGATGGGTCATGTGGTTACAGGATTTTGTGATTCTCAATCATACGCATCTTTAGTTCCTTAAATGAGTTCTTTGTCACTAAAAATGCTGTTTCTTTTTCTTTTCCCTCATACAATTCTATGCTTGCCTCCCAACATTTAGAAATCAGTTAATTTTAACACACATAGAGATTCAAATGTGTTCCTCTACGATTCTGAGACAACATTTTTGGATATTTGGACATCAATTTAAATGGATTTTGGTTTTATTGTTTGTCATGTTTGATTTTGAATATATGCCCTTTCTGGTCTATTAGGCTTGCTCATGGTTAAATGGGTTTGGGCTGTCAAACTATTGTATTGGCAGAGTGGTGTTGTTTTGAGGGTAACTGAATAGTTCCATTGCAACCATTTTTGTACTTTAGGTTGATTTGAAATCTTCTCTTTTATCCTCATTTCCGCATTTGCCAATGCCAATAGGTGATGGAGAAAAAACCTGAGCGAATAAAAGGAAAGGATAGTGAATATGTAACTGGGTCTGTGCAAAAGTGTGCTGTGTGTGAGAGAAAGTAGTACTTCAATTGGGGATGGTTTCTACATGGTTAACACGGATGCAGCTTGAAAGGATGGAAAAGTTGATGTTGGATGCATTATTTGCTGTCTAGATAGCCCAATTGTGGTTACCATTTCTATTAAGATTTTTATTTGGGGTAAACTATATCGTTGTACCCTCAAGATAGCCAAAAATTTGGTTTTTGATCGTCAAGTTTAAAYGGTAAATCGGTAACCTTAGGTTTAAAAAAGTACCAAAGCTTGCTCTTCTGTCAAGAAGTCCCGTTAACCTTTAACGGGAGAACGAAATTTTAACCATTTTGGTCAAAAGAAACCCTAACCCTAGCCATAACTCTAAACATAACCCTCTTCTACCTCCTTGCCCAACCTATGCTCCAGCCACTGCCAGCGGCGGATTTTTTTAAAATAAAAAAATTAGTATAATATTTGAGATGTTTGGTATTAAAAAAAAAAAAAAAAAAGTATGCCCCCACTAAAAAGTCATTTTGAAGAAACCCGCTGAGTGAGCCCCCTCTCGACACAACTAGCCTCCGTCCTTGGACATTGCKGTGCGTACCTCCTCCGCCTCCTCCTCCTCCTTGTCCTCTTCCTCTTCCTCTCCTCTTCTGCTTCCAGTTTCGCCTCCACATATTTGCCACTCCATTTTCTCCACTCTAGTTTTGCCTTAAAAATCAGATCTCGGCCTCCTCATCGCACTTCTTTGTGTCGCAGACCAAGGTTCCATCTTCTGGGCAATCATTGGCTTCAAATGAAGATGCCACACTCAGCTGCAACACCAGAGCTGCTTTCAAGGCATTCTTCTGGGCAATCTTCTGACCAAGGTTCCTCTTTCCCTTCTCCCTTTGTTCCAAAAAGCAGCTTTCAAGGTCTCGTGGTTTCGGTGAGTCACTTGAGCCCAGATACATTCAGATAACTCCTTCACATTCGAAGGATGGATCAGCGGATTCAACCGATGCAAAAGATGGCAATGGGGATCTGCTTGGGCTTAGTCCCTTCGTAAGGCTTATGTTTGCTTGTCGTTCAAACCCACGATGAAGATAGAGGAAGGGAGATTGTGGGGTAGTAGAAGGAGAGCAGTTTACGGGAAGGACAAGGAGGAAGGAAAAAAGAAAGAAAAAAGAAGGGAAAATATATTGGGAAATAATAATTGAAATAAATTTGTTGCTTGACTAAAATGCCCCTAAAAATGGGTTGCCCTTAGGATTTTTACGGAATGGCAAGTTTTGATACTTTTTGAAACCTAAGGCTACCGATTTAGCGTTTTAAATTTGGGTCGAAAACCATAATTTCGGCAATCTTGAGGGTCAAATGATTAGTTTACCCAAAGATATGCTTTTCTTTTTTTTAATTTTGTTTTTCTTATGCGTTCTCTTACTCTTATTGCAGATCTTCAATGGGGTATTCCTTAAGGTTAACAAGGCAACTCTGAACATGCTTCATCGGGTTGAGCCATATGTGGCTTCTGGGCGAGTATCACAGTAACATGTTCTTTATACGGAGTAGTAGATGGGACTGATGTCTTCATGTGAAATCACTGTCTTTCACATATTCATTTGAAATTACGTTGGTGTCATTTACAGAGTTTTAGATGGTTTTATGTGTCATTTGAAAATGCTTTTGGTTTATTTGCTTTCAGGTACCCCAATTTGAAAAGTGTCAGAGAATTGATATATAAGAGGGGTTACGGCAAGGTAGACAAGCAGAGAATTGCCTTGACTGACAATTCAATAATTGAGCAGGTAATTTAGCCTCTATAATACAGCACCTTGTGTTCCATCAAATTTTTTTCAGGACTCTTTGCTGATGACTCCTTGTATTGCAGACTCTGGGCAAGCATGGCATCATTTGTATAGAAGATCTTGTTCATGAGATCATGACAGTTGGACCTCATTTTAAAGAGGCAAACAATTTTCTCTGGCCATTCAAACTTAAGGCACCTCTTGGCGGTTTGAAGAAGAAGAGGAATCACTATGTTGAAGGAGGAGATGCTGGAAACCGTGAAGATTATATAAATCAGCTCATCAGAAGAATGAACTAAGTATAGTCTAGTCAATTATTGTTTTGATGTTCCTTTCTGGGCAGGAAGTTTTTAAGGAGTGTTTGATCAATAGTCTCTTCTTTTGAAGGTTATCAGTAATTGCTCTGCATTATTTCAGTACAAGTTGGAGATTGTGTATTCAGATCAAAATGAATTTTGGCTTTTGTTGGATGTTGTTTAATTAGCATCGGAGTCATGTTCCTACTTTTGCTTTGCATGTATTGGAGTCCCTGCAGAAAACCTAGCTAGTTGATGCATAACCAGGAGAGTTTATACTATGCCACGAAGCAATTGACATTATAATTCGACTTGGAGGAATCCAAGAACGAAATAATCTTGATTTCAGTTTCCCTTTTTGGCTGACTAGGAAARTGGTTGGTCCCCAGTGGGCACCTTCCATTTTTATTTCATATTCTTTTATCAATAAATTTCTTCGGAATCCTAAGATACTATTTTTGTTCTTCCTCTCAAGGTATACTAGTCTTCATACTTCTCTCCATTTCTTTTACCAATATGGTTTTCCTGCATATCATGACTGCCATCATGATTTTACTCTTCAAAATTGAAATAGTATGACATTATATACTGGCTTAAAGCTAAGAAAATACTTATAGATAAAAACAGATAAAAGATATTGAATATTGAATTTGATTATAGAATTTGATAATTAATTTAATAAAATTTTTATATTGTTATTTTTAGTATGCATTTTATGCAATAGATAATAATTTATTAAATTTACGCGTCTAATCTAGAGTGCTTAGATGCTGTTAGGTGTATGTCTATTTAGATCCTGCGGAAGGTTGTAGGGTTTTATGGGGGAAAAAAAAGATGAAAAAGAGAATACAACAAACTAGTATATTGCTACCAATGATTCCTTCCACTAGTGGATAAGTGATGCAATCCGATTTACAAATTGGTAGTATCTTATGGACCTAACATAGGTCAAATCCCTCACAACATAAGATTGAAAGATTCAAACCTTCTTCTTAGGAGCGGAGAAAGACGTGGCTTAAACACCAAGAAATATAAAATTGGAAGAAATCACTTAAATAGAGAAAGCACACATCACACATCATAAAGTCCCCTTCCTCTATGTCCATGTTTACATTCTAAATATATAGCTTTGATACCATAACATCCTCCAGATTAGTAATTGTTCTAAGTCGAGAGTTTTACTGACCTTACTCATAATCATATTAATACTTAAGAAAAACAAAGAGATCTAAACACTTGTCTAAAAAGGTTTATAAAAATTTCGGTAGAGTTCCCTCTGTAATTCCAACAACGATCCCTTGTATACATTCAAAGTCCTTAAACATTTTCAATACTCRTAATAACACACATTCCAACCCAACAAGTATTCAAAATAATAAATATTATATCCTAACCATCCATTACCAACCTAACATTTACCAAAACTGAAATTTGTGAAACTTGAAAGAATTTAAAACACAATTAATTAAACAAATAACAGAACGACTCTTGGGTATCAAAGTTTGCTCCTAAACGATCTTCACGCACCATCCGGTTACACATCACCTGAAATGCAGAGTGAAGGAAATGGAATGAGCTATGAAGCTCAGTAAGCAAATCCCATGCATGAATGTATGTGAAATGCACTATATATTATGAATCTATAGTTCACTCCCTCAATAAAACTTTCCAAATACTTTCATAAATTTCCATTTTAAAATGTAAGAGCTTTGTAAAATCTTTTCATTTCATTTAAGTCGTGAGTTCACTTAGTGTAACGCCTTGCCATTAAGCTTGCAGTGGGCCATTATTTTTTGGAACCCAATCACATTTCCTACCGGTAAAACTGCAATATGAGTAACATCACTTAACTTTTCCTTTCATCTTTTCACCTCCCAAGAGATGAGCGTTACTTATCTCGCTTGGGTCGAGTGCATCGGTCCCCCACACTCTATTTTCCACTCACATCTTTCATGGCTAGGTTTACACTCCTTTCCAAAATCTTAATATATTCCTAAACATAATTCATTTATAAAATTTGATTCTCTTTCAAAATTTTATTTTCCTAAACCATTCGCATTCTAAACGTACAAATGGCTCATGTCAGGAATGATGTAGAATACTATAATTACATGCCCATGATATGAACTACATAAAACCGTATAAAAACACCATTCAACATAATGACAGTACGAAATACATATTTTGTGAAATCATTCAATACAATCACAACACATTTCATAACACAATCCAATACAGACACCACATAACACACAACGAAAAAAGGTAGGTGGGTATAGGATTTACTTATATAGAACTCATATTCAATACACATTCAATTTACCTAAGAGAAATTTAATTATCACAAAAATACATATGCATTAATGAAAATATAAGAATTTACTTACTTGGAGTCCTTTATATTAAAATTCTCATTTAAATTGCAAAGCGAGATCCCTCGACCGTTCTCGACGTCAATGTGCTCGAAAATGACCTAACTGTGATTATAAAAGAAAGTCCATTTAATACAATTGTCCAAGTTAAAATATTTAACGCTTAATCCATGAACGCCATTAGCCAATTTTTAATTCATACTTCATTCCCACATCACCAAATTATCACATTCTTAAAGGTACAACTTAAACTCCTCTGTTCAGGTATTAAACCTAATCTATGTTCTCGCACAATTTCACTTTAGGACATAATTACATGAGTCATAAATTTTCAATATCGAATAATAACATTTTCACTTTTAAATCAACAAATTCTAAGTGTCCAGTAGTGGCATTGCGACCCGGGTGTGCGCTCAGGCAGCGAGCACATGCAACAATACTGGTCGCGCATAGGGCAAGGGCATCTGGGCGCTTGGTCGCCTGGGCATCGATTAGTCCAGCAACAACCTCCAACAGACCTGTTTCAAGCTAAGCAATGCCTTGGTTAGGCGGTGGTGGACTCGGGCAGCACATAAATCGTGAGTCACCTAGTCGACGCTGAACTGCAGACTTGAAGGTGAGCACAGATCCTACAAGAAGCAAAACAAAATGGTTGGCCGCGCAGCAGAGCATTCGAGTGGCAGGCAAGAAGTGGGCAGATCTGGCTGGCGAACAGCTTCTTCCTGAGCAGCTATGGATTCAGTGTCAGCCAACTATGCTAGATGACGAGGGCGAACAAGGAAGCAAAACTGCAATGAGCGGCGTGCAAGCAGTGTCTAGGATCCTTGGTCCAGGTAATGGCAGATCTGCAAGCAGATTTGGCGAGGTGGACGCAACGACAACAAGCGAGGAGAGAGAGAGAGAGAGAGAGAGAGAGAGAGAGAGAGAAAGCAGGAGAGAGAGGGAGAGGAAGAGGCGGCGAGTGCAGTAGGGAGGGGTGGTACTGGCAAGAAGTTTTTGAGAGTGGGGGCGACGGCGGCTAGGGTTTGGGGGGAAAGGGTAGACAACTGATTTAGGGTTCTCTTCCTTTTTGTTTTTTTTAATTACTTCAAACTTGGGCCCTAACCCAACCCTTTGGGCCTCCCCATTCTGTAACTAATCCAAATCATTAAATTAATTCTATAGACTTTCCTTTCGGTAAAAATCTAGTTTCGAATGAAAAACAAATAAGCCCAACAAGTCGAGCCTCTAACCAATCTCATACTTATTAAACCTACGATAAAATAATAATCACATAGAAAATTATCCAACCCTAGTTGGCACACATAATCATACGACCATACAAAATTTATAAAATTTATAAAAAGTAAACTCTCGGGTATTACAGATATAGCTCTCAAGTTTCAATTCAAATACAAGGATGATACTGATCTAGATCAAGAAGAAGAATGGCCTTTTAGATGCTCAATTCTCAATGCCCATGTTGTACCGTTAACGCTGTTAGCCTTCACTCCTCCAGATTCAGATAATTTTGTGATCCTCTGTAGTTCATCAGTAATCTCTGACGAACGAGCTAGCAACCGGTCATTATTCGTCTGTACTTTTTGAATTATTAGCCTTTTTAGTTGTCGAATGGCTGCAGCCGCTTCTGCCATCGAACAGGAGATGGAGGTATAAGGAGCCCTGGATCGCCGAATTGGTCTTTAAATGGGCATGGTGGACCCAATTTTTTGATCATCTTCAATTTTTGTTTCTTGTAATTCTGGCATTCTTTTATTGGCACCAAGGTGCAGAACCTTCTCCATTGAACTTATATGTTAGGAACCTGGTATCAAGACTATTACCACTCTCTTGATACTGATGGCCATTGCTACAGCTATGCTGAGATTGACCTACCTCCCCAAGGCTATTCAAGTGGGCAAAAATGGTATTAGTGACCAGCTCCATAATTCAAAGTTTATTATAAAGTACTAAAGGAAACCGTCATTTGTCATTAACAACTCAAACTATACCGATACAAATCCTCAGGCTCAGAGGTTATTAGGCTATTTGTGCTCTAGTCTTAAGAGTACTGTCCATAATGCATCATTCTGATAGCGAGGAAAGAAAAGCTAACACTGAAGTATTTTCGCAACAAAAATGCAAAAACAATGAAATTGTAATAGTTATAAGTTACCTATTTGCTATCATGCTTCAGCAGCCTACCAGCAAGGGTGCTTATATTTGGCATGTAGTAAGAAAAGAAGGAAACAAACAGAATTAAAAGAAATACCTATGTACGCAAACAAGGATCCTTGTATATGAGAACTAGTTGGTTGGCTAGTTGAGGCACACCGGTAGTATAGAATTCAATAAGAATTCAGAATCTATTATAAAATAGAATTAAGAATCAAAAGAAATGAGTAGAAGAAGATACACAATTTAATACTAGATTAAATAATCGAGGATCCCAAATTGACAGGTAAGTCTGAGTTTATCCAGGCGTTTATGCACTTTTTGAATAGGAATCAGTTTTCTGAAAGATTCTGGGTTTGGTATTTTGGTGGGTCTTCGAGATCCTTTCAATCACCTATATTTTGTCGAAGRGATATCTCTGTAATCTGATAATCGATTGAGTATAGCCTGTGGTAGTGTAAATACAGTTTGCTTAAAATAAATTTGTCCCCTACCATATTTAATAGGACATTTTTTCCTAGGATACAATGGGATTACCATAAGCGAACTTGAAATACTGTCTAAATTCAACCACCAAGTGGACTGAAAGCTGTAAAATTTCAGCTAGAATAAGAGGAACTAAAAGGAGAATTTTTTTTGTCTAAAATAATTAGAGAACTCTTTTTAAAGCTCTATGGAAAAGTTGGAAAAGAATCTCCCAAGAGAATGTTGAAAATTATGTGTAGATTGCTAGAAAATGGCCCTTTAAATAGGCTTTGAGATGGCTTTCGACATTCCAAAACAAATGTGTTAATTTCAGGAGTTTAAACTTTTGATATTAATTGTTGTAACATGTTGAGACGGCAGCAACACAACAGTTTTAGAGGCCTTCCGATGCAATTTTAACTCATGAAACTGCAAAACTTTAATTTATGCAAGACTTCAGCTTCAATGAAAAAACAGTCAACTCAGTGCCATTCACCTCTTTATTTTCTAACAATCCCCCACATGAATGGAATTGACTGACTCACRAAAAACTTGGTGGTAAAGTTTAAAGTCCTAATTCTGCATAGTGGGTAGGTGGTAACCTTTGAACCATTACTTTTGAAAGTATATTTACTTTACTAGTTGAGTAGTATATGCGATGTCCTTGAAGTATTTTTCCTTTTGTGTGAAAGATGAAATACCTCACATAGACTTCTTCTTAACATATTTCAGTTCTCATGGTTATGTCCGTTTATGACCGTCTGTGAAAGGTTCTAAGAATTGAGTTCACACAATTCTCTTAGAAGCGGCACCACTTCTCTTTCACATAGATGATTCTTTAATTAATAATAGTCCGTTCTACTTCACTTGATTCACCAACGCATACGAATCATTAGAATCATATAGCTTATCTTTTAACTGCGAGTATCACTGTCACATCATGGGAAGGGATAGGAGGTGACCCCCCAATAGTGATTTAATTGAGTATTTACAATTAGATTCTCCCATTAAACCTAGATCTTAGGATATCTAGTCAATTAGGTTGGGTTTCCATTCTATCAACTTATTTTTTCAAAGGCTTAAAAGCCTTATTCCTTTCGATGATTTTGCAACTAACTTTCTATTTAAATCTTTCATCAACAGATCCGCTATATTATCCTTTGACTTTACTTGTCAACATAGATAAGTTGAGGGTAGTTGTCTTATGGTTTTGACGTATATGTCTAGGCATACCATTTTACATATTATTTTGTGCCCTTCCAAATGCTGATTGACATTCACAATGTATGCTGATAGCTAGCACCGGTTTCAGCCATCTCGAAATATCCTCTAGGTGATGGAGCCATTTCACCTCTTCACAATATTTATCCAAAGCTATAAACTCAATTTCCATAGTGGATCTGACTATAATTGTCTGTTTAGAGGATTTTCATGATATAGTTGCATCCCCTAAGGTGAATACAAAACCACTTATGAATTTTTGAATCATTTATATCATATATGCAATTAGCATTACTATATCCTTCATAACTGTCGGATGCCTGGTTAGTGCAACCCATAATCACGAGTACACCTTAAGTATCTCATTCTCTTACTATTCTTTTTTAGTGATCAGCTCCTGAATTACTCAGGTACCTACCTAGTTTGCTAATTGTATAGGCTATGTCTGGTCATGTACAGTTCATCAGGTACATCAAACTTTCGATAATCCTTGCATACTCTACTTAAGAGATACTCTCGTCTCTATTCTTTGATAGATGTTGGCTTGTATCTATTGGCGTTCTAGTTGTGTTGGAATCATCTTTATTGAATTTCTCAAGAATCTTATCAATGTAATGTGATTGACTCAAGACAATTTCATCTAATCTTCCAAGGATTACATCAGCTAAACTAAAATCCTTCATGTCAAATCTTGAGTTTAACATGTTTTTCGTGAATGTAATCATCCTATTATTGCTTCCAACAATAACCAATCATCAACGTAAAGACCTAATATGACAACTATTTTCAGTGTCTTTGACATATTCACATTCTTCACATTCGTTAATTTTAAATCCATTTTCTATCATGACTTGGTCAAACTTTTCATGCCATTGTTTTGGTGCTTGTTTCAAGCCATAAAATGACTTAACCAATTTAYGCACTTTGTTTTCTTGCCCTGGTGCAGAAAACCCTTAAGCTGATCCATATAGATTTCCTTTTCTAAATCTCCATTTAGAAAAGTAATTTTCACATCAATTTGATGTGTTTTTAAATTTCACAAGTGCTGTGATTATTAGTATCATCCTAATAGATGTTATTCTCTTTACTAGAGAATAAGTATCAAAGTAAACCTTCTCATTGTTTGTAACTTTTACAACTAATATGGTTTTGTACTTGTCTATATTTCAATCTGCTTTCATTTTCCTCTTGAAAATCCATTTATATCCTAGTAGTTTACAACCTAAAGGAAGGTCCACCAGTTCTAGGTACAGTTTGCAAGATGGAATCTATCTCATTTTTAATGGTCTCTTTCCACTAAGGTCCTTCATAAAAGTTCATAACTTCTTTAGAGCTTTTTGGCTCACTCTCTAGCACATAAGTCAAGAAATTAGGACCATAGGATCTTTCTATCCTAACTCTTTTGCTACGTCTTGGCTCTATCTCTTCTTTATCTTGGTCCTGGTCATCGTCGACACATGTCCGTTTAAAACTTGCTTACTTTTTGGACCTATACAGAAATACATCTTTAAAGAATGATGCATTTCTTGATTCTATTATCGTGTCTTTGGTACATTTGATAGAATAATAGATAAGAAAATGATATGCACTACTATTATGCGCATATCTGATGAAGATACAATCCATAGTTTTTGGACGTATTTTCACCTCTTTCGGTGTAGGTACTGCTACTTTAGATAGACACCCCCACACTGGCAGATATTTGTAGGAAGGCTTCCTTCCTTTTCATAATTCATATAGAGTCTTTTCTTCTTTCTTTTGGGGAACCTTATTTAAAAGGTAATTAGYTAACAATACAGCTTCACCTCACATGTTTTGTGGTAACCAGAACTTAATAACATTGTGTTCATCATTTCTTTTAATGTGCAATTTTTTTGTTTTGCAACCATATTTGTTGAGGTGAGTAAGGTACTGTAGTCTTGTGTCTAATTTCATGTTTTGCACCCAACTTGGCAAATAATAATTCATATTTACCTCCTTGATCACTTCTCAACGCTTTAAACTTTTTATTGAGTTGATTCTTCTTCATTTTTATAGAGAAAAAATTTCTTTATGGCTTCATCTTTACTTTTAAGAAGATATCCATAACAATATTTTGTGCAACAAAACTTTATTGCTAGCCCTTGTATATATAGATTTTAAATCACATACATCAAAACGTATTAGATCAAGTGGTTCAGTGTTTCTTTCTTCGGTGTTTCTTTCAATAGACTAAAACGATGACCTAGTTAATTTTGCTTTAACAAAAGTTTCACAGTTATGTTTAGAATGAATATGGAATGTTGGTATACTATTCAAGTTAATTTTTACGGAATGTGTAATAATTAACATGTCCTAGTCTGTCACGTCGCAAGTTGGAAGACTCAAGATATAAGTAGAAGAGTTATTCATTTTATTCATATTCGGCTTAATAGCCATTAAATTGAGCTTAAAAAGTCTACAAGTTATATAACCTTTTCCAACCGACATTCCACTCTTGGATAAAAATAACTTTATCTGAGTCAAACAGCATGAGAAAGCCGTGCTTATTCAGTAGTGATCCAAACACCAAGTTTTTGCGGATCTTTGGCAYATATAATACATTGGTCAGAGTCAATTCTTTTCTAGAAATCATCTTCAAAATCACATTTCCTTTATCCTTGACCATTGTTTGTTATTATTATTTTCAGTTTGGCAGAAGACAAAATTTCTAATCATGGTGTCAAATTATAACAATGTCTAATTTTTAAGGAAAAAATGTTCCATTTACCTAATTCTAAATTCTCCTCTCATTCTTCAACTTCCTTTACTTCAACTATAAAAGTATAAAAGGAAAAGTAAAGAATCTTATTTATTTGCTTTTCTACATTTTATTTATGTCACAAAATTATATCTATAAACGAATCATTTATTCCATACCTGAATCAAAATACTTACTATATTATATTCTTTTTCTAGTAATATTACTTAACAAAAGATATGATAGGTGAGACAAATACTTTTTAATCCATATCTAAAAATATCTAGTTTTTACTTTTAGAGAACTTTAAACCAAGAGCTATTTTATATTATTATTGACCTAATGTTTACTTTTTTTCTCAATTATGTTTTTAGTTTTAAAAAAGTTGAAACCTTAAAGTGGTCCTTAAAAAATTATTTACTTTTAATATTCAAATTTATTTAGTTATAATAATATAATTCAAATTTACAATTAAAATTGTGAAATGTTAAAATTTGAAATAAAACACTGTGCCAAATAATAACTCGAATAAAAGAAATAAAACACAAAAAATACTACAGACAAGAATAAAATTTCTTTAGTATAAGTACGTTCATATTTGGTTATCTCTACCATGTTCACAAAGATTAATTTGCAAAAATTCTCTTCCTAAATAATATCAATTCTGACCCTGTATTCTAAAGTTGGTTCTATACTAAAATGGAATAGATGACATACTTTTAAGTTAAATCAGGATAAAAATTTTACTCGGAGGATTGGAAATCTTGGTTGACCCTTCTTTTGGGTTAATATCTGCACATTTTCTGCAAAAAATAATTTTGTGGTGTATGATAGCCACGAGATAGTATTCGCAGTATGCTTGTAATTGAAGTATTACCTATATACAAAAACTAAAGAGAACAATTTTCCAGTTTTATCAATACTAGTAGATAACATTAATTATGCAATGATGTTGGTTCTTCAAGAAGGATTTTTCAAACTCCACTCCCATTTGTTCTTGCTAAGACAAAGCAGCCCTCATTTATTAGGAGAATAGCTCTTCTTTTTATCTTCATCTGTACTAAATTTGTTCCAACGCAATTAATGTTCTACAAAAGTTCTCTTTTCTTCTTTTTTCTCTCAAGAAAATTGTTTGAGCTCAGGTGCATGATCAACACTTATGTATGACATTGGTCTTTTATCAGGAAAATAAAGAATATAGCTACTAATTCTATAGCTAGCTATTACCTTTTGATTTTGCTAATA
The DNA here is from genome assembly GCA_001752375.1 of Rhazya stricta. Lineage (NCBI taxonomy): Eukaryota > Viridiplantae > Streptophyta > Magnoliopsida > Gentianales > Apocynaceae > Rhazya > Rhazya stricta. Next base: position 217,917 of record MEJB01000040.1, on the reverse strand, counting down.
AGTTATACAGAAACATGAAGTTTTAGAGCTGGTGAAAGAGCAATTATAATAGCTATGCTTCATACTTCTTTCATTTTTTCTAACTTTTCTGTGGGTAAGTGAAGAGCACAAATTTTATCTTAGTCCAATTGTATAAAGTCAAACTTCTGAACGATGATTTCTAGTTTCCTATATAGTTTATGCTAATATGATGGAAAAGACTGATTATATGGTTGTGAACTATTACTATAGGAGTGGCATAAGTATGCATAATTAATATTAGCATTGTGATAACCACATTCTATCTGCTCTTTTACCCTATTATCTCTGCTACATAAGTGCTTTGTCTTGTCCTTACAGGAGTTCTTAATGCATCTCTTAGTACCAATGCAGAGGAAGTACTATATATTGGAAATCAAATGAATCCTCATTCCTTTGGGAATGCAACTGCACAAACTCTAATTCGGCCTTCTGAATCCTTTCTAGCTTCCTTTCCCCACCCACCCCCCCAAAAAAAAAAAAAAAAAAAAAAAGAAAGAAAGAAAGGGAAATGCTAACATTCTGTGCAATCATTACCTTATTGTTGGTTGTATGACTTTTTATTTTCCTACTATTGGATTCAAACTGGGGAATATGGTTTGAATTTTAGGAGTTGCATGTTTCAAAACTCTTCACCGCAGTAAGCTAAATAGATTTTTATTTCATTAACTTTGTTGTTTTGTTTTGAGGTCCACCCTTCTAATCAAACTACTATTAATTGGATTTTGCTAGTTTACGACCTTTTTTCGTGAATGATTAATTTGGTTCAATTTCTTGAAATGTCTATGCATGGGTTTAATGAAAAATGAACRGTAGATTCCAAACACTACAATGGTAATATGATTAATGAGGTAAAAATATAATGCTAAAAGTTAAATGTATAGTCAATAGCATCTAGTTTTGACATAATTGAGACATAAAGACATTGAACAAGAAAAGTAGAAAATCATTAGTCCAAAGAATATGGTAGACGTGGTTTCACTTTTTAGCTCCTGGACGTATCTTCATAGTTGCTACTAACATTTGTAGATCTAATATTGTTACAAATTTTGAGATGCCCATGAATTTTTCTGTGGTAATTATCGGAGGATATCTTCAATGAAGCATCTTTAGCCTTGTATCAACCTATTTTTGTTCGAGAATTACAATAGCTGGTTTCTGTCATTTCATGASGTAAATAAAGCGTTTCAATGTCATAGTAAAAAGACTAGTCATCAACACAAATTCATGCCTGGGGCACTTGATGATTAGAAATCTACCTTAAAGCATGAGTTCAAGTTCCATTTATGTCATGTAGGATGAGATTTCTTGGGCATTTCTATAATTTGTGTCAAAAAACTTCTAACGTTGATAGCATTCTCTTGATTACAATACTTAAACATCTATGATTTCACTACAATTATTTGACATTAAACTATTGGGATAACAATCTTTCTCTTTTGTAAGTATAGCATAAAAATATATACTTGCATTTTTATTCATCGAGAAATATCGAATGAATGGTATACTTGTGCAACTGATATACGTTTCCTACTTTTCCTTTTCTTAGTATTCTTGTGGTTGAGTTGCTATATATCTTTTCATTTTCGTGGCAGATTTGTTATTTGTTTATATCTATTTTTCATTATTATTTGCTTGAGAGACATGAAGCATTCCAATTCTAAAAGATAACCTTTTTTTTTATTATTATTTGTCCAACTTTAAGAGATTTTTTCATTGGAGGTTTCCATAAAAAAATATTAACAGGAGGATGGATTAGGAATCTCACAAATTAGTACGTGTTATAATATCTAATCTAATAACTAAATGCAAATAAAAAGGGTTGGTTGATGATCACAATCTACTTACCAAGTAGTCCCAAGATATGACTTATTGTGAAATTCTAATTAGATCAAGAGCATTGTTGAAAGTATTTTGTTGTGTTGTGGAACTGTAATGTTTCAAATGGTATTGTAGCATYGCATGATGATGGAGTTTGAGATTTAATATGTGAAAAATTTTTGTGATTCCGTTGATGGATATTGTGTCTTTAGTGCCTCGAAAACATCCATTTTGTAGGGGAATTCTGCTAGATTTTTTAAAACGTTAGATCTGCTTGTAGGCTCAAATGATTATCTCTATAATTCTTGATTTAATGAATCATTTTTTCCTTCCCATTTTACTTACTCTTGTTTTCTTTTTCATTCTGTTCAGGATGAGGAGGAATGATGAAAATTGAAGGAAGGTTCTTTGTGTCAACTTGTGTGGACATTTCTATAAACACTAACAACTTCCATTAGTCTATGGTAATGTTACTTTTAGTTTTTTTCGAGTACTTGACTGAATTATGATTATTAGAACATCTACTAATATTTGCACTTTTAGATGTTAAATGCTTCTAATATTAAAGGATTCTAGTTTGTTAACGTTTAATTGAGGTGTTCAAGATATTTAATACGTATATTTGGGGTTTGAGGTGTACAGGAATAATGATATATATATTTTTATTTCCAAAACAATCCAAAGCAGGGAAAATATTGGAAAATATTATTAAATTTGAGATAGTTTTTGAATCTGTGGCAAATAATATAAAAATAAATACATAGAATTGCACATGAGTCATTGACTGTTGCAAATAGTAATTAAAACTACATTAACCACATTTGCATAGTTGTGGTAAAAAGGGTTTTTACCAACAAAAACCAGACCGTTGTAATTGAATTTCGCCCACGGATCCAAAACTATAGGACCAAACTGTTSCAAAGTGTAKAAGCAAATTCGACGGTTTAGATTYAGCGGTTCTRGAATAGTGGTAAAATCTGTGAMAAAAACTTTTTTCCTCAAAAAATGAGCCATTGGCAGCTTTTCCCAATGGCAACAACACYTACGCCTCGAAAATCGTGTTAAAACTATGGCAAAAGACTATTTACCACGAATTGGGACCTATTGGCAAAACTTATAGTTGTGTCATTTTATGGTCATGTTGGCAATTTGTAGTGTTGTGACAATTGGAAATCTATTGACATGGATAGAATCATATAGATCTCAAGATTACAAAACACTAAACCTTGTCTCTAGAATCCTTCTAGAACTAGAGTTATGCTTTAATTTTAAACAATATTAGTTTGAACAACATCAAATTTGGTTCAACTTAAACTTCGAGATTTTAGAACTACTGGAGTTTAATTGGTCTCCCCAAGTCAAATAATGCACATTAATAAATTTCTTAGGATCTTAGGAATGTATGGAGATTTTTCCTGATTCGGATATATATAAGTCAAGATATGACTATTTTTTCAAATTGGGGTAATGTAGAATTATGTTCGGGTAGCTTTGACACCCTACTTAAGCACTTGAACTTTGAAATGTAGCCACTTCAAGAGCTGCATTAGGATTATTTTTCGTGACTTGTTTGAAGGTACATAAACCAAGGAAATTTATACAATTAAATATGCTATTGCAATCAGGTAAGTTCCTTCTATCTTTCAAAACTCCATATAAGTGCATTTTTGTGCTACCTTAGAAATATGTTTCAGATATTCTTGAATGCTTTAATGCTCAATTTTTCACCTTTAAACTTCCCAATAGTGCTTGTTTTATACTCTAGACATGTTTTCAACCTGTACGCTTGAACATGAATTCTTTTCTATTTTACAATTTTCTCAAAATATGCGATCTTGTACACTAAAATTAAGTTCTAATTCTTCATGAAWTCTGACATTTGATTTCTAGACATTACATACGATAATTTCACATCTGAGCAAAAGAAATATCTCTTAGCATGAGAAACCTATTTCACTATGACTTGTTTTTCGTCACTCAAAACAAACTTGATTCCATATTCACAATACTTGAGAAAATACACAAAAATTGCTTAATCAAATCCTTGCTTGCATCCTTATGATAACGAGATAAATACTCTACCAAAAGTCTTGTGAAACGAGCTAAGTGGGTAAAGTATTGTGCTTGATTGGTCACCGATACAAGTGCCTCTTTAGCTATCAGGCATCAGTTTTCGAGATAATCATACGCCCTATTCGTTGATACAACACTGTGGCAAACTGGAAATGCTTCAGGCAGACGGTTGTGCCCTACATATCCACCGTGTATTTGGCGAATGCTCGTATTCTTGGTTAGGAGGTTTAACCCGGAATGAATGATCCGTATTGCCCTGCTAGCGGGACTCTTTGCTTGTTTGATGAGGTTATAAAGTTGAAACTCATATGCGCATTACAAGGATATAAGGCTGGTAATGTCGAACTCGTGGAGTATATCTTTGACCACGTGCATTTCATGCTTTATAAACTACAATGCGTTTTACTACTCGACTTTTACTATACAATCTCCAATATTCATTTTATAATGCGATATTTTTCTTGCAAACTGTGAATTACTTTTTATAGTACTTGACTTGTAAAGCATACGCACGAYGCATACTTGGAACTCAAAGGGCCATGCTCATTATTTTCTCTACTCACATTTAGTGACTGGTGACTAAGTTTGTAAGCAACAAGGAAGGGGTCAGGGAATCTGTAGGTATCTATGACTTAAAATAAGCTTGGCACCTAGCCTTTTACACTTGTATTAGACTTATTTGGTTGTACTTTGGGTAGTAATCGGACCATATTTATTTAAAGTTTTAATTCTAAGATGTATTTTATGCTATTAGCTATCTTGTGTGCTTGTACCCCGATGGAAGGCAACGCCTGTGCAGTCCCAATGAAACCGTGGTGAGGAAGCATCGTTACAAAGTGACTAAGAGTGCCAAGTGTTAGATGGGCATTGCACCCGAAGCTGAAGAAACCCAGACATGCTGAGTGATTTTAAGGTGATTTGGAAATTAAAGAGTCGGGGAAAAAAAGGGGGTGAATTTGGAAATTTTCAAACAAGATATGACCCTTCATTTGTACCGCAACCTTTAAGTTAAAGGCAGTCATTCATAATACGATTGATCTTGATACAAAAAGCAAGCCTCGGTTAAAAGCTCCCATTCATCAGCCTTCAAAGCATACTCTCGTATTCTATTTCCTTTCACAGCAAACCCTCCCTGCAATATCAAACCTTAACATAAACAATACTGGTGAGAAAGCTTGTTACAACTATGAAGAAACGGGCACGACCACAATTTCTCATGAACGCATGTTTTTACTACATTATATACATGTCTGAGCTGATGTATTTGTACCAAATAACCAAATATACTATTGTTCATTGGAAAGAGTGTTGGACAATTTTCTGGGATTGATATGGTAAAGATGATTGCAGGGGCTCAATGAGATATCTAGAGAATAGGAACTGCAATAAATAATAGGTTAACAAAAAAAGGCTATTCGTATTTGAAGTAAATTGCTCTCTTCCCTAGTACATATAATCATTTGCTAGATTTCCGATTGCTTTGAAATTTTTTTTAGCTTCACCAAAATGAGGCTACTGATGCAAGTGCTTAATTGTCTTTCTCAGAATCAAATCTACTTACAATATTATTATTTGGAGGAACAACAGATTTGGATCTCTTGTTTATTTTATAATTTGAAGTCAAAATTTTCCTCTCAAAACTATTATCTTAATTGCAGTTACAGAAGGGTTGATGAGTACATTGAGGTTGGTAACACCTATATTATGCTTTCACATCCATCTAGGTTGTCCTCTCTTCAGATTTTGTTAGTTATTTGAATAATTCCTGAGATAAATCTTAACGAATTATTAGGCCTGAATTTTTTTATCACGTTTTTATGGCTAATTGAAAGCTCTCAACTTGAAGACCGCTTAATGCTGCATATTTCCCTTCTTATTCTTTCTGTTTTTAGTGCTTTTCAAAGGAAAGTATTTCTAGATATTATCTAACAACCATTTAAATGCTTCAATGCATGTAGATAGATATATCTGGTGTAATTATTGGTTACACTCTACTTTCTTATGATTAGAAGTCCAGAGCCATGAATGAGGGGCATAATGAAACTTGCAGTAACCTATGCTTTCTACGTTATCAGCTGTGTCATTATCCTCAACTTTCATCAATAAGTTCTTGTCAACTGTATGTGGAGGTTAGCATGTTGAAGAGTGTGTCAGTAATAACTATGTTTGTGATTGAGATAGAATGAGAGGCTTTGGTATGTTGTAGGTTGTATGTGAAGAGCTAGATTGGCTTCCATTTTATCCAGGAATTAGTAAATGCACTGTCGGACATAAAAAGAAAAGGAAGAAGGTCCTCGAAATCCTGAAGCTATCCCACTAGCATTAGATGTGTTCTTTTACTGGATCACAAGTTCTATCAAATACAGTAAATGGCTTGAAAACCCTTCAGATGTCGGGGCTGCTCAATTTCTTTCTACAGACCCACCTAAGCTTTTCAAGATGTGAAAACTATTAACACAATCTGAAGTAATAAATCTAAGTAATGTGCTTTTCTTTTTGTTGTTTCAGGCATAAGAAATTGAAGGTGTGTCTTGAAGAACTAGGGATACAAAAGGAAGATGAAGGAGCCAACTTGTTGTCTGCTTTGATTTGTGTGTTTATGCAAGCCACATATACGCATGAGAGGATGGGAGAATTGCAATATTAGCATAATTATCTTTTGCGATATCTTTTATAGGATGCATGTACATTAACTTTTCACATTTCCTGCATCTGATAATATGGAGAACTTTTCAGGATTGGCAAATATAGAGTACGATGGCATTGATTCAGGTCATAGTAATAAATTTGAATAATTATAGAATGAGGACCGCTTGCAGGGAATTGGAAATAAGAACGGGCCCAACGTATTTGTGTTTGATTCTACTGATCTTCGCTATTGTATTGCTTTTCACATAGTACTGTCTAATTGATAAGGATATCATTTTTTTTATTTGCAAAATGAGCAACAGTTTGGTGCATATCTCATACTACATATGTTTGAACTGTATGTTAATAAACTGTTTAAATTAAGATGATTACTTAAGTTTATTGTTGTTGGAAACGATATCCTTTGTGTCTTTTATAATTAGACTAAATTGATTCCCTATCTATGCATGCATTTTGTATTCCAGATTTCGAGCTAGGATTAGCTGATCATAGGAGTAATTACAGAAGATAGTTTTGTATCATGTATTGTTCTCAACATCAATGACACACAATTTCAATCCATTCTTCTGTCATTAATCTTTTCATGGTATCAGAGGATTAAGATTCTAATCATCTTCCGCGGCACTTTATTGTCTCGTGCTGCCTTTTTTCAACTCTCAATCACCATGACTGAAATCCAAAAAATGGACACTGGAAAAGCCGTTGAATCATCCGTTTCTTTGTTAGACTATCAAAATCTGACTTTTCTGATCCCTACTTCACTCACCACTCTGATCACTCTGGTTTAGTGCTAATCTCCAGGACTCTGAATGAAGACAACTTTTCTGTGTGGTGTAGAGCAATGATCTGAGCCCTAAATTCAAAAAATAAGATGGGTTTTGTCAATGGAACAATACAAGAACCTTTAGAAGAATCGAATCCCACCGAACATCTTGCTCGGTGGCGCTGCAACGACTTAGCTCACTCATGGGTTATCGACACCCTCGAAGGAATCACTGACAGTGTAATCTTCTGCCCTATCGTTCAAAGGTTTGGGAAGACCTTCGTGAGCGACTCTACCAAAACAATGCATCTCGAACCTTTGAGAGTCAACGAGATATTACTTGTCTCAAACAGAAACAACTCTCAATTTCTGCCTACTACACTAAGATGAAAGCATTAGGTGATGAATTGGCTAGATGTTCTGATGCAACAAATGATGGAAAGCAGGACCGACAAAAACTAATTTAGTTTCTTATGGGGTTGAATGATTCTTACAGTGCAGTCCGTGTATAGATCCTCTTGATGAACCTCTTGATGAATCTCACTCCCACAATTCGTCAAGTGTATGCTTCTGAGTCCCAGGAAGAAAAGCAACGCGTTCTATCTTCTTCAAACATTACAAACTCATCCATTATAGGTGCAGCCATGGCTGTTCGTAGCAACACGGAGTCGATCATAGTGGATCACCATCTTGGTTCCGGTCCACGAGGAAGAACAGATGACAATTACGATTATGGGTTTCAAGGACAGCAGCACAATCGACAAAGCCAAGGCCGAATTTTCTACAGCAACATCGTCTGGGGTAAGGCGTTATGGTTCTAAGACGGGGAGACCTCATTGTACTCATCGTCGCAAAATGGGTCACTGGATCCAGACTTGTTATGGATTAAATCGTTACCCGACGGGCTACCCAAGAACAAAGGGCCAATTTAGGCCCAAAGCCRAAAAGAAATAAACCTGCAGCGAATAATGTATCACAAGAAAACAAACCATTGCTTAAATTTCAGAGGCCCAATTAAAACAACTTTTATCATTTCTAGATAAAAATAATGGAGGATCCAATTCTCAAGCAAATGCAGTAACCCGGCCCGGTTAGTCTAATGTTATTTCCCGCGATTGGATCACTGCAGTTTGGAGGCTGCTGCATGACGCCGCCACCTACCCCGCGTTACTACTGCTCGACCAGAACGAGACAGGACGCCTGGTCTCGCTGGGAGCTAACCAGATCCGCGCGTYTTGTTGTCGAGCTCCACTACAGACGACGACATCGACCCGGTCACGTCCTCCGAAACGCCGAGCAACTGATCCAGACCAGAAGCGGAAGTTCTGGGAAATRATCGCTGTGTCGTCTTCCTTGCTTGCCACCGCTGTTGTTGCTGCAGGGGGTTGCTGCATGCTAGAGGTGTGCAATCATGACCGGAGTCTGCCATGGCCACTCTGGACGAAGCGGTCCGCCCAGCTCTGCCTTTATCTTCTCCTTCTTCTTCTCTGCTCAACCGCCGTTGCCATAGCTACGCCAAGTTCTGATCTGCGCATCAGAACTGTGACTGCTCGGGGAAGCCTAGCCGTGCACCGCTCGCCGCTTGACTATCACCCCTGCTCTCGGTCGTTGCTGCTGAGCTGCTGTTGCGGCAACCAACTATTTTAGCCCCTTAACCGAGTTTCGGCCAGGAACAAGAGCAACAACAGGTGCTCAGGCACTCCGCGCCCAGGCGCTCGACACCTGTGCCAGACGCCCAGATGCCTAGATGCCCTGACGTATGAGAACCTAATACTATTCCCGAGACACTTGGACTTTGTGGACTTAAAAGGTGAAAACATATTAATTAATATTAAAATTTATGACCTACGAAATTATATCCTAAAGTAAAATTGTGGGAGAACATAGATTAGGTTTAATGCCCGAGCGAAAGAATTTAAATTGTACCCTTAAAAGACATGATAATTGGTGATGTGGGAACTAAGTATGGATTAATAATTGACAAACATATTTGCCATGGTTCCTTACTTCGACAGGGTACAAATATCTAAATATGGATTAATAATTGGCAAATGACATTGTTGAAATAAACCGTGAATATTTAAGTTGGGACAGTCCTAAAAAATAGACTTCCCTTCTGCTATCAAAATTAGGTCGTTTCGAGTGCCTTAACATTGAGAACAGTCGAGGGATTTCACTTCGCAATTTAATAAGGAACCTTTAACGTAAAGGACTCCGGGCAAGTGAATTCTCACATCCCATTAATGCATATATGCTTCTAAATTCCTTTGTGGTGAAGTGGATGTGTTGTCCATGAGTTCTATGTAAGTAAATTCTCACATTCTCATTAACGTATTGTTATTGAATCTGAGTTCTATGTAAGTGAATTCTCACATTCCATTAATGCATATATGCTTCTAAATTCCTTCGTGGTGAAGTGGATGTGTTGTCTATGAGTTCTATGTAAGTAAACTCTCACATTCTCACAAACATATATGTGTTATGGTTATATTTACTCTTACATGAATTGAATGTGTATTGAATCTGAGTTCTATGTAAGTAAAATCTCACATCTCATTAATGCCTGTGAATAGATGTAATTGAATTCTTTTAAATAATTTAATGTGTTGTGTATGGGATTGTATATTGAGATGTGTAAATTGTGCGGAATGTTTCATGAGTTTCATATCCTGTACTATTTTTAGGTCGAATAATATTTTATATATAGTTGTATGCATTTCATGTCATGGGCATGTAGTTAGTGTTCTACATCACTTCTGGCATGAGCCATTCACACATTTAGAAAGTGAATGGTTTAGGAAAGGAAATTTTAAAGGAAAATGTTAAAATTTTCGCAAAGGAGTGTAAATCTAGCCACAAAAGATGTGAGTGGGAAATGGGGCATGGGGGACCATGCACCCTGGAATGTTCACCTCTTTGGAGGTGAAAAGATGAAAAGAAAAAGAAATGTAATATTAACTGCTTTGCGGTTCTACCGGTAGGAATGGAATCGGGTTCCAAATAAGAATGGCCCACTGCAAGCTTAGTGGCTAGACATTACACTCAGTGAGCTTACAAATGTAATGAAATGAAAGGTTTTTACAAGGTTCTTGCATTTTGAAAGGAAAGATTTTGTGGAAAGATTATACAAGAAAACGATTTAAAAGTTTTCAATGAGAAAGGTGAAATTTTATAACTTATGACATGCAGGGTATGTTCATGCATTCATGCATGAGATTTACTTACTGGGCTTTATAGTTCATTCCATTTCCCTCATCTTACATTTCAGATGATGTGTAGCCAGATAGTATGAGGAGGTCGCTTGTGGGCAAACCAAGATACCTAAAAGTTAATTTAAATTAATGTTATGGATAAAGATGGTTGTTGATTAGAATGGTTTATTATTTATTATTAAGTATTTCTTTTTAGTTTAAATTCTTTAGGTTTCCGCAAATTCGTATCAGTGAGTAAATGGTGATATTTTCGGGTTAGGATAAGGTTCCTAATCGAGGGTTGTTACAAGTTATATGCCATGTACTTAGGAAATTGTTAAAAGAAGAAGGAAATTGTTATTTGCCATCTCTTTTTTTTTTTTTTTTTTTCCCTTTCAATCAGTTATACTGTACTTAGGATCATTGTCCTTGGCTTTCCTTGGCAAGTTGAGGATCCTGTAGGGGAGATTCTTTGTTACCGTCTAAGGCATCTTCTATTGAGGATGCCTACACATTTACATCTTATATGCTTAACATCCAAGACAAGCGAGGTCTCACAGAGAATAGCCTTTAGAAAGAGTTGTATAAACTCTCCTTGGTTCTTTTTAGAGAGTTTCGATATAACGTAATTTGTTCTTGCTAAATTCTCAATCTTGTTCTATATGCACGATGTTTGGCAAGGCAGTCAACTTCTTACTATTGATATTGCTGTTGCTATGGACTTGCCAAGGAGGGTTATAATAGGGGATGAATTAACCAACAAAAAAATAAGCACTTCGAAGGACTGTGATAGACTTGGCATCAGTTTGTTCCAATTGGCTTCCTTATGACTTGGTAGAAAAGCCCAAGTAAGATCATGACGCAGACCTCCAGATCATCATTTGTCCACCAGGTAATACTCAATTTTGATATAATCCAGGTGTTTATTTTGCCAATGAATGTGCATACAAGAGTTCATTCCATGTATATGGCACCCTAGGTAGGGACCAGCAACTATAATCTTGTGGGGTAGGAAGTGGAGTGCCTGGTTCACAGCTTGAAGGATGCCCATCTTTCCTGAGTTCAGTAGGATACGTGATGTTTAAAAACCACGCCTTCAACTTTTCACTCTTCATCTGTTCGATTACTTCAAAAATAATGATATTATCTAATGGCTCCACCTCTAACTTGGTGAGATCTTCTTTTGGCATTATGTAAATGTCACAATGGCCACCTTCATTCCACGCCCATCCCTGCAATTTCACATTGTATGATGTTGTTATTTTGCATAAATATTTATTCTATACCTATTTTTCATAATATATATATATATATATATTAAATATCATTTGGTGAAATAAAAAAAAAAAGGAAGAATCTCTATATGATGCTTTTACAAGAGTAGTAATAGGTAACAATAGAAACAAATCAAACATAACACTCAAAAGTGTAGCCATATTCAGTATAAAATAACAATTAAAATCATAATAATAGATTATTTATCTAGACATGTTATAACATAGTAATAGATACCTTATAAGGACGCTACCAAACGTCATAATGGACACCTTATAAGGACTCTATAGAACATTGTAATAAGCACATTATGGTGACAGTTAAAAGGTGTGATATAAAAAATCTATACCAATGCAGACGAGCGTAATAATAGCTTATATTTAGCAATTCTAAGTGTGATCCATGTATGGTTTTATTGACACATTAACGCGTGGTAAAAGCCTATCCCTACGGCACTTTGCACCACACGGTTTCTAAGCATGGTGAGACTCAAAGCCTGGGGATAGCCATCCTATAATAATGCGGTAGTGCATGAAGAAAGTCTTATTTTCTAGTAGTGTGAGTAATGTTCAAGTTCATTTGTCTCTATAAATAACTCTCTTATTTACACTGCTACGAGATTCACCATTTTCCGTCCCATTAGTATCTATATATATGATTATATGGAATGTAAACAAGACTAGTCTTTACAGATTATTATTTACCCCAATAATAATCCTATGACTAGGAACAACTTTATTATTAGTTCTTATTATTCTTTTTCTCATCATCATACTCTTGAAAACACTAAAAATCTAATAATGGACATAATGGAAAWTAATGCCAATTGCACTAAAGCCATTCTACATAGTATCTAAGCCCATACTTTCTTTATGAAAGTCTAATTAATTCTATGCCATGGGTTTAGTGAGTGGATCAGCCATGTTTCCATTGATACTATTTTCTGCATGGCTATATTATCTTTTCTAATGAATTCTCGAATGAAATAGAAGCACATCTTAATGTATTTAGATTTAGCATGAGACTTGGGTTCCTTTGAATGACGAGCCACTCTATTATAGTCACAGTAAAAAGGAGCTCATGACTCAATGGCAGGAACCTCTAAGTTCACTAATGAACTTCTTTATCTAAACAACTTCCTTAGCTACTTCGAAAGCAACAATTTACTCGGTCTTTTTTGTGGAATTGGCAATAGTCGGCTGCTTGCAGCTTCTCCAATCAATTGCACCTCCATTACAAACAAAAATGTGTTCCGAGATTGATTTCTTGTCATCAACATGAGTTTGGAAATCTAAATCCCTATATCCATCAATTCTCAAGTTTATTTCTCGATATATAAACTGTGTAGCTGTCCTTAGAATGTTTCATTCTGAACRTCTTCAGAATTCTRTCTTTGTAAAGACTTTGGAAAAGACCTATAGTCTTCTTGCTCTATCTCTATAGATGTGAATCCCTAGAATACAGGCTGCTTCTCCTAGGTCTTTCATGGAGTAAGTTTTAGACAACCAAACTTTGGTGGAAGTCAATGTGCCAACGTCATTTCCAATAAGAAGTATGTTATCTACATACAAAACTAGAAATGTAATTGTGTTCCCACTAACCTTCTTGTAAATATAGGGTTCATCAAGGTTTCTGATAAAGTCGAATATTTGACTACTTCATCAAACATGATGTTCCAACCCCTAGAAGTTTGCTTAAGACCACAAATGGATCTCTTAAGCTTATACACCTCATAGGCCTAATCACTTTTAGATATAAAACACTTAGGTTGCTCCACATCAAGATATTCCTCAAAATAACCATTGAGAAATGTGATATTAACATCCATTTGCCATACCTTATAATATAGGTGTGCAAAAATTGTGAGAAGAATCCTAATAGATTTCAATATGGTGAGAAATTCTCTTCATAATCTACCCTTTACCTTTGGCGATATCCCTTTGCCACTAGCCTTGCCTTGTAGGTCTCTACATTTCCATCGAAACCAATTTTCCTCTTGTAGACCCATTTATTACCTATAGGGACAATCTCTTCAGGTGGATCTACAAGATCCCAAACTTGGTTCTTGTACATGGAATCTATTTCAGATTTCATAGCTTCTTGCCATCTTGAAGAATCTATATCCTCCATAGCCTCTTCATAACTAGTAGGATCATTTGTATGATCTTCATCTTTCATGTACAAAAAATAGAATTCTCATGAAGATAATCTCTCTGTGAAGGGTGAGATACCCTACTAGATCTTCATTGTATAACAATTGCAGCTTAAGCACTTGGTACCACTTCATCTGTAGAACCTGGAATCTGTTTTTGACATTGTTGTTCCTCAACTACTTCATTAAGTTCTATCTTCTTCCTTATGCCTCTTTTCTGCATGAACTCCTTCTCAAGAAAGATTGCATCTCGATTTGGCAACAATTTGTTCATTAGGGAGATAAAATTGATACCCTGTCGTGTTATCAAGGTATCCAACAAACCATCCTTTCATAGATCTAGCTTCAACTTATCTGTTTTTAGCTTCTTAATAAAAGCTGGACACACCTAGACTTTAACATGTTTAAAACCTAGTTTCTTCCCTCTCCACAACTGGTATGGAGTTGTGTCAATAGACTTGGAAGGACCCTATTCATTATATAACAAGCATTTAACAGTGAAAACCCCCAAAATAAGTCTGAAAGATCCGTATAAGTCATCATGGATCAGACCATATCCATAAATGTTTGAGTTCTCTTTTCTAACACAATATTCGACTCTGGTGTTCCTGGAGGAAAGAGTTGCGAAACTATTTCGTGCTCCTTCAAGAATTCAATAAACTCAATAGCAAGGTATTCACCTCGCCAATCAGATCTTARAGTCTTAATCCTTTTACTGAGTTGGCTTTCTATTTCAGCTTTATGCTCTTTGAACTTCTCTAATGACTCAGATTTGTACTTCTTTAAGTACACATATCCATACTTAGAGCAATCATCAGTAAAAGTGATGAAGTAGCTATACCTACCTCTTGCCATTGTCGAAAATGGCCACATACATCATTATGTATAAGTTCTAAAGTTTCTTTAGCTCTAAATTCTTTCTTTCCAAAGCAGTTTCTAGTCATTTTGACTTGAAGACAAGACTCACAAGTTAGGTAAGGATTTGGGTCAAGGGGCCTAGCTAATCTGATTCTTTCCAACCTTGCAATTCTATCTTTTGCAATATGACCTAGCCTAAGATGCCATAGTTCTTTTGTGTTGACGTTTGAATTTTAAAGAACATTAAGGTTCTCTTGCCTTTTCTTACTGGTTTTACTAGTGGATAAATAATAACCATTGTTCTTATATGCTAAAGCAATGACTTTATTCAAATAATAAATACTTCAAATATTACCTTTGGATGAGAATTCAAATCCATTTCTAGTCAATACTAGAATAGAAAGAATATTTGTAAAAATTGTTTGGTAAACATAAAATAATGTCTAAGTTCAAAACAAATCCACTAGTTAAAATGATTGATACGTATCCTATGGCCGTGGCAGCAACTATTGCTCCATTTCCAAATCCGCAACATGGCCGCATTCCTAGACAACTCTCTACTCCTCTCCAGTTCTTGTATAAATGCACATACATGGGATGAAACACCTAAATCAAGAACCCAAGAAGTGATTTTGGGAATAGAAGAACATTTGTTAAGAAAGCAAGTGATAGTAGTACTTTCATTAGCCTTCTTCTTGTCCTTCAAGGATTGCAAGTACTTAGGACAATGCCCATCTTCACCATAATGGTGTATTTCCCTTTGTCTGCTTTCTTGGCCTTCTTTGGGTTATTCCCCTTGGGCCTTTCAGGAACCTCTTTAGCCTTGCTCTTCCTTTTGGTTCTTGTAACCTCTAGCAGAGGTGACTACTAATGCAGTCTACTCACCTTCGCCCTTAGCCGGAATATTCTCATCAAGAGTATAAACAACCTTTTTGGAATTTAATTTTTTTTTAAATTCTCAGCCAGTCATTATAATTTGGTGCTTTGAGCAAGTTCTTTTCAATAATTGATGATAAAGGATTCAAAGGAGCCATGATATACGAGCAACTACATAAAATAAAAGATTATTAGTTAATAGTTAATATATTGTTAACTTATTAACTAATATCTGCATATTAATAATATCCTTAAGGAATACCTCTTACTTTCTAAAATTGTCCTTACGTGCGCGTAGCCAACAATCCTAGCTTGTAAAGATCCTCACGGTTGCTATACTGGTCGAGAGCTAAGCTATGATTTCAATAAATCACAATTTTAACTTAATATTGATTATGAAAGATTTTTTAGTACATTATTAAGGCCTCACTTTACACGTCATTTGGTTTGACATGCATCCATATACATATATCAAAGCAAATAAATAAACTCAGATAATCATGGGCTTATCTAGGGCCCAATCCTAGCCACAAGGATTGAGTCATAGGCTTGGATCAAATCCTATACTACTACATAGAAATAAAGTTTAATCAAACTAGAAACTTATTCAATGCTCACACCAGCTCCTTCGGAATTTTGGACATCTAGTGTACTCATTGATGATTAATAAATTCTATGGATTTCTTGTGCCTCCCATATTTACACTAATAATCCTTTGCATACCAACGTGAGAGTAAAAATTACAAAGGTATGGCATGCATGGCCAAAATAATAAAATGAGATTTAAAATAACTAATTTAATAATTACAACCCGTAACAAAATATGAACAATCAAAATTGATCATCCTAAAAGCCCATCATCATCCTACATGCTAATAAAACAAATAATTTAAGCAAATAAAACATGTAAATAAATAGGAAACAGTCCTAATGACTTAAGGTTTTCGATTTCCTATTTTCCAACTCTTCGGAAAATTTTCCAAATTCGTAATCTCCTAACAATCTTTTAGAAATTTCCAAATTTCGTTAAATTCATTATTTGAAGATCTCCTAACTCTTTAGGAAACTAACTTTTCCAATTCCCAACAAGTTAGGAAATCCAATTTCAATTTACTTTATTAATACATTCCTAACAAATTTAGAAATTACCAAAATAATGTAAATCTCATCATTCCTAATKCCTAACATCTTTGAATTAATTCATTAATTTAATTCCTAAACAGTTTTAGAAATTAATCAATTTAATGAAATTAATAAAAATAAATAAAATAGATTCTTCAAGAACCAAGTTGAGGCTGCCAAGAACAATCTTAGTAGGAGAGAAAATGCCAACATGAATAAACCAGTTTGTTGCTTCAGGAGCTCCATGCACACTTGGTATTAGTTTGTAACCCGGCTGCCGTAGAAGTTTTGTTCAGCTAGCCTGGGCTCGCAACTGGACCAGCTACTAGCTTCGGCCTGGGCTCGCCAATGACCAATGCTTGGGCTAGCTAGCAATTCAACTCCTGACTTGAGCTTGTGCTGGACCAATTCTAGCCCGGGTTGCAACCTTTCTCGTTAGGCGTCTAACATGCAATGCTGCCTTGCAGCGATTGCTATACTACATTCTCATTTTTTCCTTTTTTTTTTTTAATTCAAGACCAATCTAAATTTTGTTCTCTTCAAATAATCAATGTGTAATCATAAAATGGCAAGGTGGCTCTGATACCACTGTAAGTAAAAGGCATGTGCACTGGGATAAAATATAAAATACATACAAAGCGTGTCTCATCTTATCGATTTTATGATTAATAAAATAAGATGGAAAATAATAAAATGTTTACCTTTTTTCCTATGCTTCAACTCTAAATTTGATGGAGCATAAAGCGCAATGGGTAGTCAAGGTATTGAATCTCGATTTAAAGTTGGCTGATCAACACAGAAATCTAAGCTTAATGCGATAGATGAATTCAGAAAATGTTGTTCATGAGAATGGAAGAATGTACAAGAAAAAGACCAAAAGGTGGCATGATCAAAAAAATTTAAAAAGAGAATTCAAGGAAGGTTAGCAAGTGTTACTGTCCAATTCTAGCTTCAGACTTTTTCTTGGAAAATTGAAGTCTAGATGGTCAGAACCTTTGAGGTCAAACTACATTGTTATGGAATTGTGGAGCAAAAGCATGAAAAGAGTAGAAGCACATTTATAGTGAATGGGCAAAGGTTGAAGCATGATCAAAGTGGAGAGTAGAAAGGAGAGAAAGGTCCTATTCAACACTCAACGAAGCACAGTAATAATTTAGGCTGATGACTATAAAACAAGCGCTATAGGGAGGCTGTCCTTGAGTAAAAATTTCTTTTATTTTATTTTACTTCCTTCATTTTCTTTACTTTGTTTTAATTCACTTTAGATTTGCTAACGATTAAAAGATAGAATATTTTGCATCAGAAGCTTGAGTTTTAATTCACTTTAGATTTGCTAACGATTAAAAGATAGAATATTTTGCATCAGAAGCTTGAGTTTTGTGTTGGAATTGAGATCAAGCACATAAACAAAAGGTACAAGCCAAGGAAACCATAGTGGAATCTAAGTTCGCCAAAAAATATGATATAGCAATCAATAATGACCAAGGAGAGACCACGTTAATTGGACTTAATACTATAAGAGAGTGTGAAACAAGTGGTAACATCCCATTTATGGTTGCACGTAAGTTTACTTCAACACTCAAAATAGTTGTTGCTCCCCTCAGGAACCCAAAAGTTGTGATGAGTGATTAAAGCAACCCTTGAGTTCTGATATGTTGAACCCCTTCAGCAGAAGAACCTCTCAGATCCAAATAGGAATTTGAATCTACAAGAGGATCTCTAGAGTTAACCCACCTCTGAGGAAGAAGAAGAAGCCCTAGTAGCAACCCTGCAAAAATAGTGAGGAACTTGCTACAACACCTAAAAAGATGCCACCTTTGCATCGGTTTGTCACTGAGGAAGTGGGAAAATGGTTCGAGGGCAACTTCAAGAAGAAGAGTTTGCTGTTGGAGAAGGTTTTCACTTCACACAAAAGAAAACTTATCAAAAGTGTGAAGAAAGGAATCGTGCAACAAAAGTGGGAGGAGTTTTCACARCACCTAGACGATCCATTCCTCAATTTAGTGAGAGAGTTCTATGCGAACTTGGTGTCATACAAAGAAGGCACAATCACAATGAGAAGTGTAGTGTTGAAGATCGGGTCAAAAGCTATCAACAAAGTGTACGGGCTTTTAAACAGCAAGTTCGAGCATGAGAAACTTGTGCTAGAGGACTATGATGAAACCAGTGAGGAGATCCACATGACCTTGACTATAGAAGGGATAGAGTGGACATTTCACTCAACTGTTCAAAGATCATTCTGAGATCATCGCTCATCCCTCTTGTCAAAATCTGGTATGATTTCCTTAAGTCCCATCTCCTTCCTACTACTCATCATTACACTATGTCCATGAGAGAATGATTCTATTATACTAGATTTTGACTAGAAAAGTTATAAATGTTAGACGTTTAATTTTTGTTGAGATCTGTGCATGTGGAGAAAAGAGAGACAATGAAGAACACTGCACTAGTCAACRAGTATGCTGTGGTAAGAATCTATAAGGAAGCTGGGGAACCCTCACCACTAGCCACCAAAAAACACAAAGTCGTTCCTGCTGAGTTAATTATAGAGGAAAATCAGAGAAAGAAGATGATGCTGAGAAATAAAAGGACATTGAGAAGAATGAAGCTGAAGAAGAAGAGAGGGAGATTGAAAAAGAGGATACTACTGCAACAAAACCCAAAGGACAACAAGGCAATGAACTTTTAGAGATTAAGGGAATATTGTCTAAGCTACTGCAATTCCAGGCCCTATTGTTGGAGCGGATGACCAAGTTTTGGGTGTACTTGGAAAAGAGAGAGCAGTTGACTGGCTGAACATAAGAAAGGCATTGAAGGTGAAAACACAAGTGCCCATCCAACTTTTCTCTTGAAGCTGCTGCCAGAAATTGAGGATGATGAATCAGGGGATGATGCTAAGATAGAACAATCAAGCAAGGGCAGTGATTGAACTTTTGCATGATGGTACAACCATTAGGGCTATTTGGGCCCCTTTTTCTGAAATATGATGAATGTTGGTAATGTTGAAACAATTTCATTTTGCTGAATACTTGTTTTTATTTTTCGTATAACTTTTTCTTTTATGGTTTTTAGTATGTTTGATGGATTTTGATGCCAAATATTTATGTTTTTCGTAGTTTGTTTTGGTTAGTTTGATCATCTTGACAACATGATATGTTTCTGCATTGCTGTAGCGTAAATTGATTTGCTGAGTGTATATTGAATTGGGTAAGTCATGATGATTTGTTTATAGYAGTGTTGCGATTTGGAAAATCTCTAGGAATAAGTAGAGGTTTTGTTCTCATTACGTATCARATAATTTTTTTAAAAAAAATATAACTTTTGTAATTAATTCRAAGAGGTTTTGAGCATAGAATTTATACTTCAGAATTTTCTTTAKGGCTTCTTTTGCCATGARTTGTTTTTGATAAAAGAGAATATTTSAAATATGTTTTGAGGAAGGAAGAGAAAAAGGCATACAAAAGGAAAATTACCCCAATGTTTTCAGTAACTAAGTAACAAGAAGTACTTATGTTACCCATGTTTGTTTTTGCGCAAAAAAGGGGAACGAAATATTAGTATGCCTTGGTCCACAAGTTGCTCAAGTGCTTTGGCTTAGTATAAGGGGTGAAAAAGAAGGAAGAATGGAAGATTAACTCCATTAACATATCATTTATGAAACTCAATTATCAATTCTACAATTTACACATTTAATGTACTCCATTTGCTTCAATTCATATGGTGTCTAGGTAGCTTAATTTAGATTTATCCAGTTTTTCATAGATTCATTATTTTTACAGAATTGTATGCCCTACTTTAGATTAAGATTTGAAGTCTTATTCAATTGTAGTTCCTTTGTTGAAATTGTTGTACATCCTATTATCAATATATATCAGTTTTTGTTATATCTATCTATTGTTGGTTTGTGCTATCAGATTTACAATCTTACACAATTGAATTGGGAACCCACTTTAGTCATCTTAGAGAACTATTCTAAAAAAACGGTTCTATGAATCTGACAGCCCATCGACTATGTAACCACAACTAAAACCTATTGTATTGACTTAGAATTTTCAATACGAGTCAAATGGTTGATTTTCAATCAGACTTAAATCCATCGATTGGCAGTCAACTCATCGATAGCTAATATCTGTCAGCTAAAGATATGTTTTAGCATAACAGATAGAAAAATATTACAATCTACAAACCTCTCGATTTAAGAATGAAATTCACTAATTATTCTCTCTGAATTCAATTCTAATAACTTTTTAATTTGATTTCGAATTTTATGACGGAACCTTCTTACGTTGGTTGAGTATAATTTTATGATGGGACCTCCTCTACGTTGGTTGAAGAATACCCGGAAGACATTTAGCCTTCAAATCAGTGGTTAATCTTTAATTTGTTGGACAAAAACTTTGACACTCGAAAGGAAATGGAGAATTTGGCAACTTTAGAGTGTCACCAATTATGCAGATATTAATTCCATCTCCTATCCTCTTGGCTTTTAGCCTGTAGTTTGTAGGTGTAGAAGAATGAGGAACATGGTCAATTTGATTTTGATTATGATAAAGGTATTATCTCTCCATTTTAAATATCTTGAGAGATAAATATAATAAATCATCATTTTTTAATTAGTCAAGTCTTCTTTTAAGACTGTTGTGACGTTATTTGATTCTTCAAATTATTTTTTTAATTTTAATTTGTCAAAACTTTTAAATCTCGATACACACCAATACTTTATTGGTCCAAATATTTCAAATTAATGGGAATAATAGCAATATTTTAATTTATCATTAATTAAATTAAATAAAATCTGAAATTCTAATTTTATAAAATTCCGTATTTAGACCAACAAAACCTTATAAGAAATCAAACAATTTTTATTTTTATTTTTATTTTTTGGGTTATCTCAAATACTCGTGGTTTGAAGTTCAGTTTTCCTCCGATAGAAGAAGAGAGAATAGCTTACATCCCTTTCCGGGAAGAAAAGCTTACTTGGCATTACCCAATTAGCCAAAATTAACTCCCCAATCTGTCAGTCCTGTGATGGGAAAGGGAAAGCACAACCCTTTCATCCCACAGCCTTCACAAGACTGACATCAATAAYAACACATAAATGGCCACTTTGTAATGGTAGTCCAGAGCTGCCCCAGAGATCRTTGACTGAATGTCTTTGACCAGTCTTTGCCCAGCCTTTGTAGGTTGGGATGCCATACATTTGCTCTGAACTTCTGGCACTCTCCAGCGGCATAAAATTCAAAAGGAYACACAAGTGTATCTAACTGCCAACACTTTATTCAAAATACTTTCTTGTTTCAAATGTCCATATAATTGTATGTATCATTTATTGGTACCTAAATATTGATTTATTTGGAGACTCAAAGAACCGACACCATTTCGTTTCAATTCAAATATTTATGTATCAGTGAAATTGTTGTACAAGATTATATATTTATAGACATAAATCCAAAAGAATAGTTTAATAAATTTCCTTTAAGAATACATTGAGTACAACGCGGCAAGAAAGGACACATGATAAGGCAACAAATTAGATGATCCTGAATTGCATCATTTATATACAAGAAATTGGATAATCTTTATCTCTCTCTGATCTAAGTGTTTTAAATAAATAAATATGATTACTTTTAAGTTGCTTGGTTTTTGTGAGCAGCCAAAGCAAGAATTGAATTGGCAAGTTTGTTTACAGCATCAACCAATCCATTAATACCTTGTCTACTTATTTCAGCCTTYGATTCTTCAATCTGCAACCTCCTTTCATGCAAGCTCAAGATTTCTCTGTGCCTCCTTTCTTCCCTCTCCTCGCAATCTTTAATAGCATCTGCTATAATAGAAGCACTTCTAGATATTGCAGAACCAACCTCATGAGAGCTGCTTCCACTTGCTGTTGCACTTGTTCCTTCTCCCCTTCTTCTTCTTTTTGCTGGTGAGTCTGAATGCTCACTCGTATCAGTATCTGAAGCTATCACAAACCTCTAAAACATAAGCATTTAGGTTCAAATTAATTAATGCTACTGAGACTTATCAGTGATTATTTTCTACACAAACCCCGAAATTAGGGTGGAAATCCCTCATCTAAATCAAGAAAATACAAAATGTAGTTATTTTTAAACCACTGATTCAGCAAAACCTCAATAAAAATCACCTCGTTAAGTTGACATGATATGAAAACACYCTGATAAGGTCACCWCAAGGATTTTCAAAATATGCCGAGAAAGAAATCCATAATGCAACATTCTTTCCTTTCATGCTCTGACATAATTTTGAATTTAAGGCATAAATTATTAATCAAGAAATTAACTAGAACGTCTACGCCGAGACCAAGAGCGTGAGAGTATACCTACTGTGGGCAATGGCTGAGAAAATGGATGCTGTAAAGGAGGGGGGAGTGGTAATGCTGAAACTGGAGCTGGAAAAGGAAGTTGGGCTGGGGGAGGCAATGAAGGCTGGCCTAGAGTTGAAGAAATGTTCGGGTTGGAAGTAGAGGCAGGTCCGACGGAACCACCAGAACCACCACCAGTCACCTTTTGACCTTTTCTCTCCACCACCTCTACCAATGCTTCATATATCTGAGGCAACATATTAGACGGCAAGTTCTTGATTTTTCTCTCATTCTTCTCAAGCTTCCAATAAGATCTTTCACCTCCGTGATGATCATCTCCTTCCTCGAATACTTTCCTCTCGTATTCTCTTACCTTCTTGAAATCCCTCATGAGATTATCCCACTTGTCATTGCATTGGTTTTGGCTTCTCAAGCAGCCACTTCTCCAACAATAATCCTCAACCCATTTCCATCTTAACTCAGCCGGTTTGCCTCTCTCACCACTTTCCCCTTGTCTCTTCATTCTTCTCTCATCATCCATCTTCTTTGCCTCAATAAGCACCATTGTCTCTTGTACCGTCCAGTTCCCTTTTCTGTATTCTCTTAGCACATTATGACCTCCTTGATTAGCCATCACTATATCCATGAAGAAGACCAAAACGGCATAGAGAGGAGAAAGACGGATTTTGTATCAAACTTTTTTCTGTCTTGATTAGGTTTGATCTGGAATTGCTATTAGAAGCAAAAGGGGRAAAATCGGAGTAGCTGAACATGGATTATTTTTCTGAAAAATTGATGCTATAGATTGAGCCACAGAATCTGTAGCATGATTGATTTCCCTTGTGCGCTGGCTTTGAGATTGTGCATAAGATAATAATGAGGACAAAGCAAAGGGGAGATGAAATGGCTGCAATCACACCATCTTTCTCATTTCTTTTGCACTTTGTTTATTTCACCTTYTTCGAGCCCTTGAAATCTTCAAATATCTGCAAAGCTTAAAGTTCAAATCTAAACTACTAATTCAAGCCACTACTCTACAGCTTTGAAGACTGTTGTTGGGGGAGAGGGGGCATTAGRGAGGGAGAGAGAAGACTGTAGGGGTGGAAAGCAAAGCACACTATGATAAGAAAAAGCCAAAAGAATCCGTTCAAACTGACATATGTCCAAGCCCCAAAAGATTTTCAGGGAAAGAAGGTGGGGGTGTGGGAAGGGGCTAGAGAGGGAGAAGAGGGATTATTGTTGCCTGCATGGCAGAGGCTGCGACTCTTGATTACCATCHTAAAACACGTGGCTAAGGCAGCAGCAATCATAACAGCAGCTCAAAAATGTGAGGAAAATGAAAACTCGATTTATTAGTGTTCCAAATTGGGAGAGAGGCGAAGTTAAGATATAAATTAGAAAAGAAAAAGGAAGGAAAAGGAAAAGATAGGTGAGGCGTTCTCCAGCTTGGAGTTCCTTTTTTGTTAACATTTGAAGGGCTAGCAAGCTCAGAATTTGAATTAATTAAATTTCTTATGAAAAATCAGTTGACTTAACTCTTAAATAATGGATCTTATAAAGTTTTTCGACTTTAAACATTCTTTTTTTTTTTAAGTCTTTAATTTTTTTTCATTATTATTATATTTGTGGAGGGACCATGCATGTACAATTAACTTTAGGACATCTTTTAAAATAGAAAAAAAATTAGATTGCATTCGATTTTTATCCCACATTTCACTCATACGATTTATCACCCCTTATTGCCTTGAAATGGTTCATAAATTAGGTTTAAAGTTTGTAACTTTCTGGTCAAACAACCCCCAACTAAAGAAGAACGAAGCTAGTAAGAAGTGCATTTTGAAAAGGAAAATGACAAGTAATGAATCTCAAGGACCATTCGTTTATCAATTAAGATGCACTTACTATATGTCACTRGCTCGATTATTCAATGGAGATTTTCGATATTATGATTTAAGAATTTGGGCCGGGCCTGATAGGTGGTGGCATATCCTGAACCTAGTCTTTAAATGATTTCAAGAAAAGAGGAGGTGACCAATAATGTGCTCCCAATGTGGTGCGAAAATAGAGAGAAATTCATGTTCATTTACTAAGATAGTTTTGAAATTTAAATATGTGAGAAAGATGTGCAAAAAGAGTGATGAATTTAGTTATGATTGCAGTGGTTATGAATTTTTTTTTTTTTTGTCTTTTTTGCTATTGAAAACAATATGGGGACTTAAAAAGGAAAATGATGATTTAAAAAAAAAAAAGTAAATGATGAATGGAAAACAAAGTTTTTGTGGAGAGACTCGTACAAGGAGTGAGGTCTTGTTTAATAAAATTAAAATTTGAAACTTGTAACTCGAATTTTGATGTTTGTAAATGAACTTTTAATTCGTTTAATTTTAATTCATTCAATTTTAAGTGTTGAATTTTTTCATCAAACAAATCAAAAATTAAATAAGGAAAATAATTATTAATCAAGATCAAGAGGATTAATCAAGTAAAGTTATATTCAAATTAATCTTTTTTTTTTTTTTTTATGTAAGCGCTACATTATTGTGATTAGGAAGGATCTTTTGGGCTTTGTAAGGCACTACTTACCTTTCATCCATATTTATTAATTGCCTCCGTTGCAAAATATAGATCATTTTAGGAGAGAGGTTATTCCCACAATATAAGTGTTTTGCTTTTAACAAACAAAAGTTTTCAACACTACTCTTATTTATACAGTCTTAAAATTAGTTCAAGAGCTATGTTTGAATCAAAATCAAAAGAGTATTTATTATATTTAAATATTTTTTTATTTTTTCAAGAGACTTTGAGAGATAAAAGACAAAGAAAAGAGAAGTTAATTAATTATTCCTAGAAGGATGAGAAAATATAAGAGGTGAAAGAAGAAGGGTTACTCGCTCAGTCCCATAAAGATAGGGCTATTTTCCTCCTTCGTTTATCCCTAAATATAGGTTTATTTCCCTTTATAAAAGTTAGTTAGTTTAATAAATACCTACTTTACCTGTATTTATTTTATCCTTTGATTAAAAAAGAATTACTCCCCTTGTCCCATAAAAATAAGTCTACTCCTATTTTCAAAGAGATTAAAAATATAGGTAATTTAGTTAAATCAATTGCARTTGTATTTTATTTTCCTCATCTACCCCTGATCAATATCAGATGAGTTAATAAATGTCACTTATCATTTGACATAAGTTATTAAATTGATCTTTAAACTTTCATATTTAATTTGTGGCAAGAATTAATACATCAAAAAGATTATTTTTCTTCTTTTAACTTTTTCTTCACTATGAATATTTATTAGAATAAGTATGTTTAATAATTAACAAAATTGTCTATATGATAATAATGCGTCTACTTGAAGGAAATTACAATTCTTACTCTTTAAAAATAAAACAGGCTTATAGTTTGGGACAGAGAAAAAAAAAAAAATAGACTTATCTTTATTGAGACGGAAGGAGTATTAATCCACATTCCTATTTCAAAAGGGATAATGAATACTATTTCAGATAATCAAAGTAAAATGAAGTCTTATTTATTAAGATTGATTTTTGCACAAAGTTCGAAAATCAGTTGGATATTAGAATTGATGTAATACGTGCTATTAACTTGATTAAAATAGTTGTGTCCATCAATTAAGCTTCGTAGACTAGGAGTTAAGTAGTTTGACCATTAATCTCACCTTAACCACCAAAAAACATGGTAAAATTTGTTAACCTTGGCACATACTTTTTTATTCTTTTTTTTCCATACGAATTATAATGTCAAACATTACGGAAGAAATATTAGAAAAGAATTATCTAGTGCACCTTTCCTATGAGGTTCATTCCTCAAATGGTTCTTTTTTTTTTCCTTTTTTTATTCACAAAATTTTATACTCCCTCTAATTATTGTTTACCTATAATTGATTATTTGTACAAATATTAAGGAATTTTTAAAAACTATAAAATTTTGATTAAAATAACTATACTAGCCCTATCTTAACTTCACCAATAAACTATCTCTTTTCTCGTTAACTCTCTCTTATTCTTTCCCCACTCTTTTTACACTCCCTCCATCTATTAAAAATATGTAGGAATTTTTCTTTATTTTTAAAAGTATGTCATATCCATTTATTAAGACGCCATTAAATATACTTTTTTCATATTTATCCTCATTTAAATTGATGGCGCCCTAATTACTCGCCAAAGTTAAATTTAGTACAGTTATTTAAAAGCAGCGTTTGGTCTTTCATTCTTGAGACTATCAAAATTGTCACGCCAGAGGAAAGTGCTCAGAACTCCATCGCCTCCTTCCTCCACCGCCTTCGCTAGTACCACCACCAATAAGTGAACATATTTATCCTCATTTAATTTTCAAACTAATACAATAAGTGAACATATTTTCTCTCATGCAATTAATTATTTTCTTTCCTTTTCAATATAAAGGTAAATATGTCACTTTAATAACAATCTTAGACTAATTTAGAATTGTCTCATTGATTTATGTATTTTACTCTATTATAATATGCTTCCAAAAATGGAAGGAGAAGTAATTAATAGACTTTTCATTTATTAAATTTAAAAAATAAAAATGTTTAGTTGATTATATATAGTAAGGGAAAATTAGGAAAAATTACAATAAWTACTTCATCGATTTTGTAAAATCATAAATATTTTGAAACAATTTTTTTAATAAAATATGACAAGTATAAAAGAATGAAAGAAGTACTGAATATGGCTTCTTTTTGTTAATTATTACAAACAAGCAATCAGGACAGGACGAGACTCATATAGTTACTTTTATGTAAGGTCAAGTCCTTTCCCTTTTTTTTTTTCCCCCCTCAATAAATCATTCACTATTCTTATTTAGTGGAATTAATCTGAACTCGATTGGATTATACATATAGAGTCTAACTCTTACTCGATTGTTTGACTTAAAATTCTTTTAACATGATGGCACAAGTAATGATCATTTATATGATCTCGCATTAATTTAATAGTTTTATTATCAATTGTCTCAAACCGTTAAATTAGTCATTTTAATTATTAATTAGTATCCTCCCATGGAGGTATTAACATAGCAAACACAAAATATGATGCCATAAATTTAGCCTTTTCCATTGAAAAAATAGAAAAATTGGACCATCTTGGAAACTTATCCAATCTTAATCTTCCCCAATTTATGATTTATTATGATATACTTAGCTTGATGTAGATTGATGTCGAGACCTCTATTCCCTATTAATTGCTTTGTTTCTTCTCTTTTTCGTGCCACTACTTTAATGGTCATAGTTTCCTTTCTTTCTTTTTTTTTTTTTTTAAGTAATGGTCATAGTTATTTGATTGAATATTTAAATTGTCGAGGAAAAAAAATCATCTACTTTAATACTCCTGTCTTACAGTATTAAAAATTTATAATTGATTTGATAAAATTATTAAAATATTTAATTCATATAAAAATTATTATCATATGTAAGTTTAGTAATGAGAGGCCTTGGAGGCCTTSGATTTGTGATAAGCTCAGAAAATATTCCTTTTTTTAATCTCTATTTTTGTCATTTGTGTTAATTATTTCATTATTTAAATTATACATAGTAGTATTTTCTCATAGTTYTAGATAAATAAAAGTTAGAATGCTCGTAGCTTAAACTAGTCCTTAAAGTGCTTATTTGTTGCTAAAGCGCTTGGTCAGGGGTGGTATATGTAGGAATACCAACAATGCTACAATATCTTGCGATCAGAAAATAAAGCTAAGGGGCATCTGAAACAAGAGCATTGCTAGACTTAAGAGGAGAAAAGGAAGAATTTTGGACGAGAGAATGTTGCAGAAAAAAGTGATGGAAAGAGGCACTTCATAAATATCTACATGACACGCGGTAGTCGAAGAAGGACTTAAAGAATATTTGTTCGAGTTGACCTCGATCCATGTTAAGTCAAGGGGGACAAGAAGGACAAAAAAATGGAGAAAAGGAATAAGAGAAATATAGCTATATGATGTTAACATCCAGTGCCAGCTATTCAAAGAATCCAAATTAAGTTTAGGAAGAGCAAAATGCTACAATATTCATGTCCRAACCCAAAAATTCATAGTACAACATGTGTGGCACAAGACAAAAGAGCAATCCTTTCCATTTAATGAAAAATTGGCTGAAAACGACATATGATCGTTGGTCTAAGTTGACTTTAGTCTTTTATCTGCAATGCTGAAGTATAAAGAGTAAGTGGTTCCACATTTCTCAAAATAGACAAGCAGAGATAAAGAATGATGAGTCATCAACTATCTAAGTGAAAGCATCGCCAACTCAGCCCTAAATCTATCTGTATAAGCAGAACTCAACTGAACAAGGAGAAAAGAATATATTAAGTAGTTCTTAGTTTTACAAATCTTTTARGTAGAATTTAGGGGTTTCTTCCGACAAAAGAACCAAGYTTTAGTTAAGAAATTTATTGATTTGTTAACAAGGGACTAGATGTTAGTCTTCCCTTTATTTTTCTGCAATCATTTTCTACATTTTATGATAGTTTCTTCTAGTTTTCTTAATCTTCAAAGTCATTTATAGTTTATGAAGATAAGCTTAGTAGTTTGTTGTGAGTTAGCTTTTGGAGCGCAGTGTTCGATTTCATCTTTTCAACTATTTTATCGGAGTTTTTTAATCAACATAGAAAATCTTGACAAAGTCTAGTTATCACAATTAGTATTGCTCTTAGTAAAAAAATGTTATGTCTGAACCTATTAAGATATCATGAGGATTATTTAGTGATTAACAAGGTCAAAAACTATCCTTAGCACTTATTCATAAATCAATATTACTAACAGTTGGTATCATAGGCATATGGTTAGTGAGTTAGTGACACTACCCAAAATATTTGCTAGGGATTAAGGATAGACCCATCTCTAATCGTAAGTAAAGACCTCTGAAACAACATTGGAGAATCGGTTGAAGGTAAGGACACTTGTTATATTTCGAAAAATCCTACGACATTCAAGAACCGTAGTYAAAAGTTAGCATAGACATATGTTTGATTTCTACTTTTCGCACATCTGCACGCCGAATAGACTCGAGCTACACATTGCTGGATTTTGTTCTTCAGTACTACAGTATTTCAGAACTAACTCTAATTTGCTGTTGTCAGTTCTTTACTTATCATTACTTTAGCATTTACTTTCCTTTACTCTTACTTTATAATGACAACCTATGCTACATCTTTATTATCTGTTTTTAAGGAGTTTTTACATTAAGTTGTYACTAATCCAATCGTCATGGGAACGATACTCTACTYACTTTTTATTACTTATTGACCATGTATACTTACATGTGTCCGCTGCTATAATCTAATCTAAGGTCCAACCCAACAATYTGTAGTTTATATTTTTTGAARGGGATATTAATTGTAGCACAATAATGATTGTACGACACAATTGATTTTGGAACTTACCCTTTTAGCCTTTCATCATTTCTGTAGTTCATCCTCTAAAAATACTTTCACTTACTTCTCTTTAGAAGCATGAAGAACATTAAAAAAACCAATACAAATTTTTCGTTTGATCTAAATTGTATATTATTTGAGGAAATTTTCATGCTTTTAATTTCTTTTATTACTTTGGAAATTTTTTTATGAGCCATGCAACCCGTTGATGAGCCATGCCGATCTAGCGTGGACAAGCTCTACACTTGCCAAACCCTAGCGAGCCAACAGCCTGGGGCATGCTAGGCCGACAAGGCTTCTCAATGAGCCACGCGTTCGGCTAATGTGGCTCACAAGGTTCCATTTTTTTAAAGTTAATTTTATTAGGGGGATATTATTTGTAGTACAATAATGACCATGCGACACAGTTGAATGTAGACAGTTTACTTTTTTATCCTTTTATATTTTCTGTAGTTCATCTCTATAAAAATATTTTTTATAACCTTTCTTTGAAAATTTGAAGAACAATAAGGAAATATTTAATTTGAATTATCTGTTTGATCCAAATTTTATATCATTTGAGGTAAAATTTCATGCTATTAATTTTTCTTTTTTTTGCAAAAAGAAACTTCTCTTTTTGGTGATCCACTTATGCCAGGCGTGGCCCAAGCTATTGACCTGCCAAACCCTAGTAGGCTGGCAGCCTAGGCCACGTGCGCTTGGCCCTTGTAGATCACACTGGTTTCCTTTTTTTTCTTTTTCAAAGAAAAGTTGATTTTATATAATTTATTTTTTATAAATAGTAATTACTCTTTATTTGTTCATTATTTACTTTATTGTCTTAATTTTTTTTGCATTTCTCATATTCTCCTTATTGTTTTAACTTTTACTAATCTTGTTATATTATAAGTGGTTAGTTTATTCGTTGTTAATTTGTCTACTAATTTCTTATAAATTATTTTTATTTGTTTGTACTATATAGTTCCTTAATCTAATATTGTTAATTATTATTTGCATTTTTTATTATTGGTTGTTAATTAATATCCTATTTCAATTCTATTACATAGGATGAAAATATTGAAGATGAACAAGAGGAGCATATTTGGCATGATTTCAGTAAAAGTTTGTTTATAGATGTTTTATTTAAAATTCAGATGATGAATTAGCTTGTAGAAGTCAGAAATCCATTCAATATCATTACTATCATAAAGCGTTCACTAAAGGGGAATAGTGTTTGAGTTGATAGTGCTTGGATTTGTTTTGAGCTTTTTGGAACTTATATGTAACACAAATCCAAAGAAGGGAAGCAAAAATGATAATTTGCTGGGACAAAAAATGCCAATGTTCACTTTTTTTTTTTTTTTTTTAAAGGAGCGGAGCATAGGGATGGTATTTGGAGTCTAGAGGTTCAGGAAGGCTGCCACAATCATGATCTCGAAGTTATTAGGAGGGTCATTCAAAAGTTTGTAAACTAATAYAGAAACAAAAACTTAAGGTACAACAAATGAGTGTCTCATGCAAAATTGAGGATGATACTTAAGTGTTTAAAGAAGGAAGATCCGAATGCTCCAWCATCTAGACAATATATTTACAATGAAGGGAGCAATATTTAGATACATGATATGAAGGGGCATACAAAGATTCAATAGTTGTAATATAGTCGCATTTTACATTATGTTTATCCTTTACTTAAGTCATTTCTTGCTGAGTTCTCTGTATGATTTACCTTGTATTATACAAATTTTGCTTTGAAATAATTAATTGTAGGGTTTTCATCTTTAATACAAGAAAAAGGGCAAAGATCAGCTGTAAAAGAGTTTAAAGAGGTTAAATAATGAACTCAGAGAAGTTTGGGGTCAAAATGTAATTTTCAAAAGATGAAAAACATGAAAAATCGACCAATTGAGGAAGAAACCACATCAGGCGCTAGTTTGGGCTCAACCGGCGCCAATTTAGAGAAAATATTTATGCTTTATTTTTCAGAACCAAACAGGCACTAGTTTAACCTTCTCGATCAAAAATCAACTCCAATTTGGTTGCAATCAGGCATCGATTGAGTCCTTTTTAGGTTTTTTTTTCTATGTTCTCCCGTAAATAGCGCTTCTTATGRCTAATTTTGGAGACTTTAGGTGGCTTGAAACACTATTTTGTTTTATAGTTTTAGAGTAGTTTTCTTGAAAGGAACTTGAAGGAAGCCATTATAAAGCTTGAAGACTTGTGTTCAACCAAGATTGTTTAAGGATTTGTTCATCAATCGGTTCTTTCTTCTCTAATCTTTGGTTGTAACATTTTATTATACTTTCTATGGTGGATTTCATGAGTTTCTTAGGTTAAAATTTTTGTGTTGGTTAGGGTTATTTGAGAAGATAATTTCTTTGTAATGGGTTAAACTTTATTGCTCTTTATTGTTAATTTTCAATCTAGTTTAGTTGTTTATTATCATTTTGGCTTTCTTAATGTTTTTGTGGATTAGTTACATACAAATCAATTTCATAATCAATTAAGAAGGACTGTGAGTTGAACTAATTGATTAGGACTTAGGCAATGATGACCCATTAGTATTAAGTTGATTAGGGATATAATCAGTTTCTTTTGGTGGTTTGCGATAATAATTAATCATGGTTAGTGAAATCGAAAAATTTCTTAGATCATTAATGTAATTTTGTTTAATCTAAATTGCATAGGGATATGACTTTATTTAATT
The DNA here is from genome assembly GCA_001752375.1 of Rhazya stricta. NCBI lineage: Eukaryota > Viridiplantae > Streptophyta > Magnoliopsida > Gentianales > Apocynaceae > Rhazya > Rhazya stricta. The sequence goes on along the minus strand of MEJB01000040.1, from coordinate 184,711 downwards.
AGACTTTATTTAATTAGGATTAAGGGTTTTATGCCAAGGGATTGGGTAAAACCTAAATTAGAAAATTCTACCATTAACAATTAGATTAGATTTGGGAGGGAAATTAAGGTGGGATTAAGTTAACTCATTATCGGATTAATTCATATCAACACCCTAACTAACCTCTTTTATTACATCAGATCTTTTTGGATTTAGACAATTGAATTTCATAATGGAACCTTTTAAATTACTTATTGATTTCTAGTTATTAGTTTAATTCAATAACATTCAATAGTTTTAAAGTAGGGAAATTTTGTAGATTTGGTAAATTTGGTACTTGATTAGAAATCCTTGTGGGATCGACCTTGACTCACTAGCTATACACTTTTGACACTAGTATACTTGTTAGGATTAGAATGCATCAAGTGTGTGAGCATCAAGTATTTCGCCTCATTTTCAGGGAATTTTGATTGATATCATACAATTGTTGAATTGCTTTGAGACTAGACCATTTCTTTGTTTGTTTTTGTTTTTATTTATTCTTATTTGTTTGGGTATTTTGCTTTGAATTTTATTTTTTCCTTGTTTTGATGCGTACTAGATCTTCCAGCATTTCTTTGGAGATAAGTACCAAGGATCTTGATACTATTCTTAGAGACAATTGGAAACATATTAGAGAGAAAGACCAAGGTAGGAAAAAGCGCAATTGTTGATTTGGGGGATAATAGTTAAACTAAGGAGAATGAATTGGAGTTTGATAAGTCTAAGAATATGAATTATCAAGGGAATAAGGAGAGACTTAAATCCTTAGGGATTATACCATTCCAATGGTGAAAGGGGCGCATCCCGCCATCATTAGACCCGGAGTAGTTGCGAACAACTTTGAGATCAAACTCATTGTTATTCAAATGATCCAACAAAGCGTGCAATTCTATGGTTTGTTTTGTGAGGACCCTAATGTTCACATATCTAACTTGTTAGAGATTTGCGATACTTTCAAGTAAAATGGTGTTAGTAGTGATGCCATTAGCTTGAGACTCTTCCCTCTCACACTTAGGGATAAATCTAAAGCTTRGCTAAACTCTTTTGCATCCTGGGAACAAATAGCCTCAACCATCCTCCATAAGTACTTCCCACCTTCCAAAACTATGAAGTTTAGGAATGATATCACAAATTTTATTCAAATAGTGGGCAGTATTTAAGTAAGGCTTGGGAAAGATGTAAAGATTATTTGAGAAGGTGTCCTCACCATTCTTTTCCCTTGTAGATGCAAATTCATATCTTCTACAATGGCATGAGTGGGGCATCTAGGTCTATGATAGATGCTCCTAGCAGGGGAAGTATAATGAGGAAGCGAACTCAAGAGGCTTGAGAGTTGTTTGAAGAAATGCCCTTGACAGGTTTTCAATGGCCTAATGAGAGGAAAAACAGTGCTAAGAGAGGTAGTGTGACTGAATTAGATGCCACACAAACCATTCCCTCTAAATTAGCTTTCATTTCCAAAAACATTGAGTATAGGAGGTAGACTCATTTGTGAACATTCTGGAGGTACTCATGTTATTGCCCACAAAAGCATAATCCTAACCACGATTTTCCTCCAAAATCCTAACAAGGTGCCCACTATGTAAGCCCTAATGCTATAACCTAACAATGCCTACTCAAATACCTACAACCYTGGGTGGTTGAATCACCCTAACTTCTCTTGGAACCCAAATGCAAGTTCTAGTTCCAATGTCGATTTTTGGCCACCTCAAACCTCGGGTTTCCGTCCTCCATATAAGAGTTCCAATTTAGAAGCCTTTGTTGGGAAATTGTTCACTAGTGTGGAAACTAGCTTTCAAAACCAAGAAGCTTCTATTAAGATTCTTGAAAATCAAGTAAGGCAATTGGCTAATTTGCTTAGCCAAAGATTTCAAGGCTCCTTACCTAGTAACACATAAATCAATACCAAAGAATGTAATACCATATCTTTAAGAACTAGGAGACTGATATAGGATGCTAAAGGTGATTTAGAAGTGTTTCAAAAGAAAAGAAACGCTCTAAGGTCAATGATTTGGGTGAGATGGTTAAGGAACTTAGCATTGCATCTAAGCTTGAAAAAGAAAAAAGGGGTAAAAGTATAATGGATAGTGAGACATAGATTACAAATCTCCACCTTTTTCCGTAATTATCGAGTCTTCAAGGAAAATCATCAATTTAGGATGATTTTGGAAAGATTSAAAAAATTAGAGATAAATCTTGCTTTTGTTGAGGCTATTGCTCAAATGCCAAAATATGTAGAATTCTTGAAGGACATTTCGTCTAATAAGAGAAAATTGCTTGATCATGAAACTATTTACTTCAATGGGGAATGCTCCACCATTGTTCAAAATAAACTCCCACCTAATCTTGAAGATTTGGGAAAATTCATTATTCCTTGTCATATTGGTGAGTTATTTTTTGATAATGTGTTTTGTGATTTTGAGGCTAGCATAAATTTGATGCATTCACCCATTTTTTGACATTTGGGATTAGGAGATGTTAAACTACAAACATGACCTTCTAATTAGGTGATAGATCTATTAGGTACCCTATGGGGGTAGTTAAGAACGTATTCTACAAGGTTGACAAGTTTATCTTCCTGGTAGATTTTGTGGTATTGGATATGGAAGATGATTATGTGATGCCTTTATTCTTAAGAAGATCTCTCCTAGCCGTCAGGAAAATTTTAATTGATATGGAGAATGGTAAACTAACCTTAAGAGTTGGGGATGAGTGTGCCATTTTGAAGATGCCTAAACACCCCTACCAAGATCAAACCACTGCTATCCAATTCATTGAAGCTAAGCACGTAGAGCACACTAAGGGTTTTGTATTCTTGGAATTTGAACAAAAAGGACATAAACCCAAACCTAGTGTTGAAATCCCTCTATTAGATCTTAAGAGTAAGAACAAAGAATTAGGAAGTCTAGAAGAAAAAGTTCGATATGAAAGTTTCACTTCCTACTTCTTGTGTAGATCCCTTGTTTGATAAGATAAAATCACCTCTCTTTGAGGACAACTTGCAACCTACTTCGGGGAATGAGGAAAAGAAACCCCCCAACCTACTTTTGCATGATGAACTAAAGGAAGTCAAGCTAGAGATTATAAACTAGAACTTCTTTCTTTCTTTTCACTTTTTCTATTCTCTTCTTTTTCTTTTTCTCATCGCTAATGCATTTCTCTTTTATTTTGATTTTTAGTTATTTCTTTTATAGGAGTTTGATCGAATGTCAAAGGAGGCAGCGTCATTTACAACAAGGGAAGTCTCTTTCACCTTACTTTTGTGGTTCTTTGATTAACATTGAGGATAATGTTAAGTTCTAAGTTGGGGTGGAAGAATGGATTCTACTTTGTTTGCTTTTATTGCATTTTTGTGCCTTTATTATTTTTCCCCATAATGTTCAAAACTTTTGAGCTTTCTATGTGATTTATTTACACGTTTTCATGATATAACATAATAAGAGGTTATTTTGTTTGACTTGGAAATTATAGTATTAATTTAGATCTATCCTACTTTTTATGATGACTCATTTAACACAACAACTGTAGAATCTGTTGTTCTCACTCCTTGAGGTGAAATAGAAATATAACCTTTATTGGTGAAAAGATGACAGTCTCAGGCCTTCTTGGATCGTTTGAGCCTTTCACTCTTACTCTTTGGATGTTATATCCCTAGTTACCATTTTGAGCTTATAAGTAATGATTTCTCTTAGATATTTAACCCTTATGCTTTCTTTTAATTTGMTAATATTGTGCCCTTTCCTTGTAAGAGAGTTCCTTCACTTTTTATTGTGATTGGGATTGAATGAAGTTGTTTACTTTGCATATCAAAAAGATGAGCATGGGGGTTGATGAAGGAACTTAAGGAGTTTAAGTTGGTTTGACAAATTTGTTATTGTGAAAAGGTTTTTGAGAGGGTCAAAGGTTGTACCTCTTATTCTTTTGATGAAAATGTCATAAATCTTCAAAATGAAAATCAACGAAGAACAGAGAAAGAAAAGCAAAAAAAAGGCATGAACAAGAAAATAAGTTGTGGGTTTTATTAGTTGTTGATAAATAATTAAGAAAGGAAGATGTGGTGTAGAAATTTGAAAGAGGAAAAGGGAGTTATTAGGTTTCTTTGTTGATTATTGCAATAATCCTTTATTTTTGTTGTTTCCCTTGTCTTTCATTTGACTTACCTGTACATTATCTCTACACTACAAGCTTACAAGTCCTACTTGACCTTTTTTCATTTTAGTTATCTCGATTAGTGGAGAGATGGTGATGAATACAAACCTTTGGGGTGGATTTCCATTTCTTCACGCTTTTAGTATTGGTGAAGTTTTCATAATTCCCTAAATGTTTGTCAAGTATTTACTAGGCACTTGATCTTGGCTATTCTCACTGACTCACTTTTTCTAAATGGATGGATCTTATTAATGCTTTAATTCTCTTGTTATCTAATAGAATTTTGGATATGCTATTGAGTTGAATACATAAAAAACTCTACCTTCTTGTTTTTTGATTGATTGGATGGATTATCTAGATTGTTGTTTGCCTTATATCATTATTTTGTTCGAGGACGAACAAAAGGCTAAGTTGCGGTAATTGATATAGTCACATTTTACATTATATTTTTCCTTTAYTGAAGTCGTTTCTTATCGAGTTTTCTGTATAATTTACTTTAGATTAAATTAATTTTGGTTTGAAATGATTAATTGCAGGGTTTTCATCTTTAATACAAGAAAAGGGGCACAAATTGGTATGAGGAAGAGCTCAAATAGGTCAAACAAAGAATTTGGAGGAGTTTAGAATCAAAATGCAATTTTCAAAAGCTGAAAAACATAAAAAATTGACCAAGTATGGAAGAAACCACATCATACACAGATTTGGGCTCAAATTGGTGCCAGTTTAGACAGAGTTTTTATGCTCTATTTTCCATAACCAAACTGGAATCATTTTTGTCCAGATGAGGTGCAAGTTTGGCCTTCTAGGTGAAAAAATGACGTCGATTTGGTCCTAATCAGGCACCGGTCTAGTTCTTTTAAGGTTATTTTGTGTTCTCCTGTAAATAGTGCKTCTTATAGCCAATTTTGGAGACTYTAGGTGGCTCCGAACACTAATTTTTCATAGTTTTAGAGTAGTTTTCTTGAGAAGAACTTGGTGGAAGCCATTGTAAAACTTGAAGACTTAAATYTAACCAAGATCGCTTAAGGATTTGTTCATCAAATCGGTTCTTTATTCTCTAATCTTTTGTTGTAACATGTTTATTATACTTTCTATGGTGGATTTCATGAGTTTCTTAGGCTAAACCTTTTGTGTTGGTTAGGGTTATTTGAGAAGATGATTTCTTTGTAACGGGTTAAACTCTATTGTGCTTTTAYTGTTAATCTCCAATCTAGTTGAGTTTTTTATTATCATTGTGACTTTCTTAATACTTTTTATGGATTAGTTACTACAAATCAATTTCATAATCAAGTAAGAAGGACCAGGAGGTGAACTAATTGATTAGGACTTACACAATGATGACCCATTATTATTAAACCAACTAGGGATAGAATCGGCTTCTTTTGGATGATTTCCAATAGTAATCAACTGTGGTTAGTGAAATCGGGAAACTCTTAGATCATTAATRAAATTTCAATTAATCTAACTCGCATAGGGATATGACTTTAGTTAATTGGAGTTACGGGTTTTATGCCAAGGATGGGTAAAACCTAAATTAGGAAATTCTATCATTAACAATTAGATTAGATTTGGAAATTAGGGAAATTAAGGCRCAATTAATTTAGCTCATTATAGGAATCATTTGGATCAATACCCTAACCTACCTCTTTTATTACGTTAGATTTGTTTGTATTTAGGTAATTGAATTTCATAATTGAACCTTTTAGATTACTTATTCATTTCTAGTTATTAGTCTAATTCAATAACATTCGATAGGTTTAAATTAGGAAAACTCGGTAAATTTGCTACTTGATTAGTAATCCTTATGGGATTGACCTTGACTCACTTGCTATACACTTTTTGACACTAGTATACTTGCTAGGCTTATAATGCTTCAAGTTTGTCAGCATCAAGTTGGTGAGGAATCTGACAGTTTTGTGATTTTTAAGGATAGAAAGGAGTTTTTCTTCTTTTTCTTGATCCAGTGCTGTGAAAATAATTACTGCAAATGTTCTTTCTTCTCAGCTAATCATTTTTTAGATGAGATGTAAGGCTTTTTACTCCAAGTTAGGAGGAACCAAAGTTGAGGTTTTCATTGGTTCGACACTTCTTTTGGAAAGATCAAGTAGCTAAAAACGTTTGGCTATTCCCTCAAATRCTTGTTGAAAATTCATCTAGGTCAATGTTGCCTTATCATTAATGCTATCTCCTTCAGGATGGTCATCATCTTCTTTTTTTAAGTATAAAGCATTCATCCATTTCATCAGGGAAATTTATGTAACTTTTTGATGATCCACCCTCATTGTCTGTCGCCTTCGTAGATATTGATAACTATCATTCCTATWGCAAGGAAAAATCTGACTAGAATGATAAGGACATTATTGTCCGCCTCATAATCTAGGATAATGAAATTTACAGGGAAATGAATTTTTCACCTCATAATCCAGGATAATGAAATTTACAGGGAAATGAATTTTTCAATCATACTAACACATCTTCAATTTTTCCTTCTAGATATGCATACGTGTACAGTCACCAAGCTATGATGTGATGGTATTTAGTCTTTCTTTACCAATTCCAACTGCTTAAAGATAGATATAGGCATGAGATTTATGCTGGCCCTAAGATCACATAGAGCCCTTCCAAATTAAGAGTTCCCAATGGAGCAAGGTAAAGTTTCTAGGTCCTCCAATTTCTAGGTAGCTCATTCTGGAGGATATATGTACACTTTTTTGTCAATGCTACCATATCACCTTTTCTTCTTTGAATGRATCTCCTTCATGAATTTGACATAATTGGCCATTTTCTCTAGCACCTAAACTAAAGAGATAATGATGGGTAGCCATTTTAGAAGCTCCAAAAACTTGATGAATTGCTTTTTTTGTTGTTTATTAGTCAACCTTTGTGGAAATGGAGGTGGTGGTTTATTATCGTTGGTTTTTGGATTGATTTCTTTAGTTGGTGGTATTTCAATGTTTGATTGTTATAGCGCTTCTTGCTGACTTTCTTTTGGGTTGTTGTATTCTGACTTAGTTCCTTTTGTTCTTTTGGTTCTACCACTGGCCCTTTCAACTCTTTGTCATTTTTGTGGGTCATAGCCGTGCGGTGCTTCTTCCTTCCCCTCTAAGGATTTGTATATCATTGGGAAGAGAACCTCGTTGCCTGATCCTTAATACTGGAGCAATTTGTCCAATTTGGTTCTGCAGGTTCTTTAATAATATTGTCTAATTCTGAGTAAAGGCATCATTYCTTGCCATATATTCCTTTAATAGATCTTCCATTATGTCTRTTTGAGTAGATGGCTCATGATGAACTGGTTGTTGATGCTATGAAAAATTGGGAGGATGTAGTGGCCTCTAGTGTTGAATTTTTGGTACATTTCTTCCTTGCTTACTCCACAGAAAATTTGGATGCTACCTCCTTTCTAGACTATACATGTCGAAAGTATGAGCTTCTCCAAATAAACACATAATATGCCTGATTCTTATGTCATTGTTGTTCTAGCAGGCATATGGGCAACTTTTGCCAGTCATTACCATGCAGTGCTCCTTCCCTTCCCCCTAAGGTTTTCTATATCACCAGGAAAAGAACCATGCTGCCTGATGCTTAATGCTGAAGCAATTTATCCAATTTAGTTCTCTAGGTTCCTCAATGATATAGTCTAGTTCTGAATGAAGGCAGCTTTCCTTGCCATATATTCCTTCAGTGGATCTTCCATCAGGTCTGCTTGAGCAAATTGCTTATGATGAACTGGTTATTAATACTAATTTCGTTGTTACTGTGGAAGACTGGAAGGATGTAATGGCCTCTAGTGTTGAATTGCTGGTACATTTCTTCCTTGTTTACTCCATGAAAAATTTGGATACTGCCTCCATTTTGGATTGTACGTGTTGCAGAATGGGTTGTTGTTCTTGCTGAAGTTGCCCATATAGAATATTGACTAAGTATTAGATGTGCAATCTTCAGAAGCATGAGCTTTTCCACAATAAACACACAATATGCTTGATTGTTACATCATTGTTGTTCTCGTAGGCATTTTCATGGTTTTTAGCATGTCGATTAAGGATGCCATTTCTGCTACGAGTGTTTTAACATCATCCAACTTGTGTACTCCCTAAACTCTCTTTGTTGTGGCTATTCTCGTTTTGGTCTATTGGTATTTGTTGCTAGTAATTCTCTCCAAAATATCAAATGATTTATTGTAAGATTTGGATAAAGTGCTCCATTTGCTAAAGCATCAACTAGATCCTAGTATGAGCATTGAGACCATTGTAAAAAGTCTCATCTACATCCAGTGTTGTGTGCCATCATATGGGCATTTTCAACAACTCTTTAAATCTTTCCCTTGCCTCGTGCAATGTCTCCTTTACATGTTGTGAAAGGATGTGATTTCATTCCTCAATTTTAGCATTCTTTGTAGGTGGAAAATACTTCATAAGAAAAAATTTTGCTATGTCTGTCCATAATGTGACAAAGTTTGGAAGTAAAGAATTCAGCCACTTCCTTGCTCTATCTATGAGTGAAAATGGAAATAACTTCATTCTTAGTGCCTCTTTTGGCACTCTTTTTAGTTGAAAGGGATCTCACATCCATGAACAGTCTCAAATGTAGGTGGGGATCTTTGGTAGCCATTCCAYTGAATTGGCTGATTGTTTGTAGCATCTGAAAGATGATTGGTTTCAATTCAAAGTGCTAGGCTTTCATTTTTGGTCTAACTATGGTAGGGTTTAGATCATAAAAAACTGGTATAGCATACTTYCTGATTGCACGATTCTTCTCTTTTGGAATTGCTCAGCATCAACCATAGGATTGCTGTTATTTTGTGGTTGCGAATCCATGTTTACTTGAGTGTCTTCCATCTTTAACTCCTTTCTTTTCTTTTTGATGATTTTCTTAGACTCAATGTCAAAGAGGAAGATTTCAGGGACTTGAAATTTAGATTATGCCCTCATTTTCATACATTGATGCCTTTTCTCATAGCAAACGCAAGATGAAAAAGATTAACAAACATTAAAGCAAGAAAGGTTTTACACATTTCTCATTAACGCYTATCCTAGAAATGACTCCAAAAAACTTGTTGGTTGACTCCCAGTAAGGGTTTATACATACACACATAAGTATACGTGGTCAACAAGTAGTAAGAACTGAGTAGATTTATTGTTTCCACGAGGACAATTTTAATGATAAATGAGTGTAACAACTTCCATAATAACAATCAATTATGAGGTAGCAATATGGTTAACACTATAAAAMAAAGATAAGGATAAAGTAAGACCGAAAGCGATAGAAGTTAGGTCAATGAGCAAGTAATATCCATTTTAGTTCTTGAATGCTATAGCACTGGAGAATAGAATCGAGTAATATCTTACACGAAAGTATGTGGAATGCAAATGTAGGTCGAGTAAAAAACTCAAACATATGGCTTTAATAATCTTTACTACAGTTCCACTATGATTTCGATAATCTTTACTACGATTCAACAATGCTATATGATTTTCCTTGATGAAGCAAGTGTCCTTGCTTTTTACTCAGCTCTCAAATGCTAACTCAGAGATTTCACTTAGGGTTTAAAGATGACTATTCTTAATCCCTTAACAATGTTCTGGGTAGATTACACTAACTTACTAACCATATGTCTATAGTAACGACAATTAGCTACTACCTGTGATTAATAATGAATTATCAATAATGAATTAGGGTTAGCTCGTGACTTCCTTAATCACTAATTAATTCCTTTGATGTCCCAAATRATTCTCGTTCAAAGTCAAGGTTCAGAGCACTCATACCCTTAGAAACTCAAGAGGATATTAGAGAAGAGACTAAGATTTGTACTTCAAGAACCATAAATATCCAGCTAAGCATAACTTGCTAAATTCTCCTACACAAATCATTAACTAAATTGAAGCTAAAAGTGGGAATGTAAAGAAAGATTTAGCAAATTCTGAAAAAGATTGTAGTAGTGTTAGGAGAAGACTGTCGTCTGGTCTCCTTTAACTGAAATCAGTAAGCTAACCAAACATCAGCTTCTTTTGCTGAAGGAACCCTTAGAACTATGCTAAATTAATTTCTAATCTAACTAATAGTAGCTCCTGCTCTTTTGTCGAACAGATTTCTTCCTTACAAAGAGCAAAATGGGGCTGAGTTAGCACTGGTAKTTACTTTCACCCTTTCTGCAGAAGGCTGATGACTCAACATTTCTTGTCTTTAGATATTCATTTTAGGTATTGTGGACCCCATTTGTCTCAGAATATTTTGTAAAGGACCCAGATCAACCTCGGGAAGCAGTTATGTGTCATTTTAACCAGATCAAGCCTTAAATGCTTGGGATTTATGTTGTCTTGTTGAGCACGTGTCCCAGACTTTRTTCTATGAGGTTAGGATCTTGTAGAATTATTAGCACGCCTACAAATACCTCTAATAGACTAAGTGTCGTTTAGCAATTTACAAGTACTTTCAAGGGGTATAAAAGTGACAAGAAGCAACATGCATGCTAACTCTTATTTTATTAAGTATACCGAAATAATAGATGCAAAATGAGCAAAAATTGGGTTTCAAAATGGCATATATATTAGACGTATCACAGTGTATTTAAAATTAGGAAGGGTTATACCAATACCAAATAATTGACATATCCGCATACTATGGTGTTGCAGCATGGCTACCATAAGTAACTACTCATTGGGGAATTCTTCTTTGATTTGCACTTGCGGGTTAGATCTCCTTCATTTCCAATATAGCTAGTTAGTCAGCTACTTGATTTTATGTTCCTTTCTTGTCCTTGATCTCTAAGTCAAATTCTTGTAGTAATAGTACCCATCGAGTGCGTCATGGCATGGCATCCTTCTTGGAGGAGATACTTGATTTTTGCATGGTCTGTGAACAATTTGACTTTTGTTCCCACCAAGTATGCCTTGAATTTCCTGAGCAAGCAACACCTTCTTGGTTGTAGTGTAATTCATTTGTGCATCATTGAGGTATTGCTTAATAATATATAAGGTGAAAGAGCTTCATCTTCTTTTGCCCCAACACTGCTCATACAACATGATAGCTAAATTCRCAAATCATTTCAAAAGGTAAAGACCAATCAGGGACCGTAATGAAAGGTGTTGAAATAAATGCATCCTTTAATTCCTTGAAAGATTTATAGTATTCTTCATTGAGATGATCATGTTGCAGTAAAGGACAAAACGGTATTGAGATCCTTGAGGAAATCCTCGACAAATCTTCTATAGAACCCCTGCATATCCAAAGAAACTCCTTATCCCCTCGGCTGATTATGGTGCTGGCAATTTTTTAATTATTTCGATCTYGGCTTTATCAACTTTTATTCCATCCTTGGGACTCGATGGCCTAGAACAATTCCTTCATGCACCATGAAGTGAAGTTTCTCCCAATTTAGGACCAATTTTATCTCTTCACATCTTTCCAAGACCTTCTCCAAGTTCATTACGCAACCTTCATAAATTTCTCGGAAGACAGAAAATCATCCATGAAGATTTCCATAGTATTTCACACTGTATCTGTGAAGATGGCCATCATACACCTCTAAAATTTTATTTGGAGCATTGCTCAAATGGTATTCTTTTGAAGATAAAAGTACCATATAGACAGGTGAAAGTTGTCTTCTCTTGATCATATGGTGCTGCAAAAATCTAGTTATAGCTTGATTTCCATCTAAAAAGCAATAATAACCCATACTGGTTAAGCTGCCCAACATTTTGTTGATGGATAGTAATATGAAGTGAGCATTTTATAGCTTTGTTCACTTTTCTATAATCCATGCACACTCTCCATATGATCACCGTTCTTGTTGGAATAAAATCGTCCTCTCATTGGTGATAACAGTCATTCTTTTTTCTAAGCACACACTGAATTGGGCTGACGCATTGGCTTTCTGAAATGAGATAGACGATGCCAGGATCTAGCTATTTTGACTTCTTTCTTCACAACCTCCATTTTGGGGTTCAGCCTTTTTTGTTGCTCTATTGAATTTCTACAATTTTCATCTAATAGTATMTTGTGCATGCAAATTGAAGGACTAGTTCCTTTATTTCTGCCATTGTCCATCTGAAAGCCTTCTTGTACTTTTGCAACATGGAAATAAGCTTCCCTTCTTTCTTCCCATCCAAGACTGCTGAGATTATCACTAGCAATGTATTCCTGTCACCTAAGCATAATTTAGGTGCGATGGCACTGGCTTTTGGTCTAGCATAAGTGGTTCTTTGATAGATAGCTTGAGTGGGTTACAGATTCTTTTTGTAAGACTCATAGACTCATACTGCTTGCCATAGCTAGTAGAACTCTGTCCTGCTTCTATCTAAGTAACTTCAAAAGTTGCATTATTAGGTTCCATGGATGTCCTCATTTGTTGTAGCATGGTGGTCCTTTGTGCTGCAGCATGCTTGCAATTCTTTAGCATTTAGTTCATCTATCTATCACATCCATTGAAGAACATTCATCCTTTTCATCTAGGAATTCATTATGTGAAGGACATCGAATGTGATTTCATGGTCATATGCTCTCATGGTTAATTCTACCTTTTGCACGTCGACCACCATTCTTGTTGTATCAGGAATGGCCTTCCCAAACTAACAGGCACTTCCTTGCTGGCTTCATAGTCCAAGATATGAAATCTACTGAAAATATAAACTTATCTCCACGACTTCCCACTTTTGAAGGTGATGGCATTGATTTGATCTTTACTATCTCTCCTCAGATTTTCTGTGTTGTTAAGCTACATCCGTTGTTGTCTGGCTCTTAATTCCATGACAAATTGCCCAACCTTGGCACAAATATGTTCTGGGGACCAATCTAGCAAGTGATGTGATGTTTGCACATTCGAAATCAGTAGACAATGTTGCAGATTTTTCCATACGTGTTGATTATGGATTGCACGTATAAGATTAACAAATAGAAGTTATTTTTCTAGGTCTTTGGTGTAGCATCTCCTAGGCAGAATTTTGCTATTGCATTTGGATTCATTAGGAATGAAAGAGAGGATAGTTACATTTGGGTGATTTAATATATCACAAAGTTGTTCAACACAGATCAGTTATCGTTGGTTGTTGTTAGGGATAGGGAGTTGGCCCAATAAGTTCTTTGAAAATTGTATTTTCAACATCCTCATCTACTCTGTGAATAACATATATTTAAATGGAGGTAGAGCAACACATGTTACGAATAGTAAGAATAAAAGGACTTAATTCTCACAGGGTGTGTGGAAGAAGATTTTTTATTCTCGTAGTTCAACAGAGTATATAGAGAGGCTCACAGATATGCATGAAAAATGGTGTAGGTTACCCACCTTATTGGCTTTTGTGATAGATACATGGCTCACTCCATTTCGTGATTGATTTGTTCGTGCTTGGACGAATGACATCTTACACTCAGGATGTGCCATAACCAGCTGCGTTGAGATTACCAACTAGGTTTTGAAGGATTTATGACAATCTTTAGTGGGAAGTTTTGATACGATATGGAAGAAGATCGATATCAAAAAGGTTTTTGAGCAGCTCACCTTAGAAAATCTTCGTGTTACAAGAATCATAGGTTTGATTTCTTCTATAAGTTACTAATTTTAAATTTTAATTCTTGTTTTATTTTTTTAAAATTTCCTTAAATTGTTAGTTAAAAATCATTTAATTCTTCTTAGGTTGTTCAATTGGATATTCGTTAAAGTCACACATGACATAGTGAAGTCATTTTTTAGGGAGTCCGTACTGATGGGATCTACGGCATGAATCCTCGACTTTATGGCTATGCTTTGAGGAGGACACACGGGCTTCCATGCATGCATGAAACGTCACTCTCTTATTTGTTGAGTTAGCCTATTCATTTGGTGTAGATTCATGTTTTTTTGGGGAAAATTAAATATTAAGGCTGTCCATGAATTTATAGCTAATTGTGGCAGTATTCCTAATGAGGAGATGGATGAGATTTGTAGTTGGATGGATGAGCTTCAATTCATGCTCCGAGCCGCTACGTAGGAGGGCATGGCTAAGTTCAGAATGGTTATGAATCTCGAGTACACTAACTAGAGGAGCCACCCATGCAGCAATGTGAAAATTTTGTGTGGGAATATAGGGAGCAGATGTACCAAAAAAAGGGGAAGATGGCTAGATCACCAAGCACCAGCAAGGCATCGCAATCAATCTAGTGGACCATCTACTAGAGACCAGGTATCATACGAGGGTGAATTTAAGCTATTATTTATCTGTACGTCTCTCGTTTTGATATTGCTAGAGTTAGGAACTATTGTTATAGGGTTGTCTACCATTTTTTGTATGGAACAAAGATAATGCAGCCACATGTACGTCAGTTGATAGTTGGAGACCTACAAAGTAGAGCTCATTTTTATGAGGAAATCTTAGCAGGTAAGGATAAATTAGAGTAATTGATTCACGCAGTTTCATGGAATAGTGAGGGGGTGGTGTTGGTGTTTTTCCGTGATGTAATAATATTGTAAATAAGTTCACTAGGCTCGTGCAAGTATACATTATCTAACAAGTAATATATTGATAAGTGGATGTTGGTCCCATGAGGATTGATGCTATAGTAGTGCTATGAATGTTCCAAAAAATGATTCAATAAATTCGGATTAGTAACTTATAAAGATAAAAACTAAATACACTCTAATTACAATGATTAGATATTAGAAAGTAATAGGCAAGTGAGTAAAAAGATAACCACTGGAATTAGAATTTAGTTAGGAAATTATGGATCCCTGAAGTATGATGTTTATGAGATATGGTTATGCATGCTACACCATCGTTCACAGCACATGGTTAGTATGGTGAGTACACTAGTACCTAGACATAATTGTGCTACTGGAATGATGAGACGAATGCTACAGCAGGGAGTATGTTAGCCAAATGGATAGAGTCCTCAACCTTTCGGCCTTTTGGCCCTATTATCTTCCTAGCCTCACAATACCTCAAGTGACTAAGTTCGTGATCCCAGAATAAGACTGCTTTGTCATAACAAATTCGAGACTTTGCTACCTTATTATTTGATGTTCAAGTGTTATGTGGTTCCTGGAATGGTGCTAGGCTCATCATTATTAGCTTTGTTCGAGACCTAACTGTAGCCCCTTAAAAGGAATTGTGCTAACACCAACAATCCTAAGGAYGTACAAGGTAGTTTGGGCATAACCCTTTGTTATGAAAATGCTATATCTTTACTCTCTAATTGCAAACATCACTTGATCATTTTAATGTTCTCCCCTAACCGACTTTAAGTAATGGTTGTGGCTTAGGTATCCATAACCAAAGCTCTAGATTCAAGGGCGGTATTGTACTCAATACTCTTGTTACCAAGAACCCGTTTAACAAACAAATGTCCTTACAATGCCAATGAGATCATAGCTAGATGCTACAACATTCAAGCAGACCACTTATCCTACTCAAGGCTTTCCACTAAAGTTAACATTCCACCCTATGTTCTCAACTCTAGCTCAAAAGGATGGTTTACCATCGGGATCTAAATTCCTTGGATAAACTGTGAACTAGCTTAAGCATGCAAAACTTTAATTAACATATCATCAACGCTTAACTTCACCCTAATTCCTAACTAAAAAGTAAATTAACTCCTRCTTAAGTAAATGAAACACAAAATAGCATAAATCATTATGTTATATAAAAGATAAAATATCAGGCTTAGCTGAATACAAACAAAATAGAAATCAAATAACAATTTAGAAAACTCGTATAAACGGAATTGCGCTTCCCAGTTGTCAATGCTGCAGTATCCGCTATTAGTCCAGCTTTGATCATCTTCTTGCCTCCTTCTCAAATCATTCATCTCTATCACTAGTTGATGAAAAGCTTTTGCATCTTCTCTCTGATCATAGGAACAATTCCTCTCTTGGCTGTCAACTTCCATAGAAAGATTTGGAAGTCTAAGAATGGTGGAAAAGCTTCTTGGCCTAAGAATGGAGGAACTCCAGCCGATGTTCTTCTTCTTCGAGTGTTCTTCTATTTATAGAGTGTAAAAAATGCAAGTTGATGGCCAATTTGATGAGTGGATCTTGTGGTCCATTGAGAGCTTCACATATATTCTTCAAGTGGCGTTCTTTAGCCCATTTAGAGGTCTTCAAATGGCTGCCCAAACATAGTGGAACATGAGGTCCAATGAGAAGCCTCCATGTCACTACTTGCCAACTTTTCAATATTTAATTAATTCTTTTGCCTCTTTTCTTGCACTTCAGGTTTTTAGAGGCTCTTTATGTCATTTCTCTACTACTTTTTGCCTCTTATCCCTACCCATTTTTTGCTTAATTACGGCTGCAACTTGGCAACTTGTTTCATGCAGCTGCTTTGTCTTATCAGTCRATGTTGTCATGCCCTCGAATGTCCATCCTTAGCTTTTTACCTTTTTCTCCTTCGTGTAATTTTCCTGCAAAACTTAAATAGAAATTAGCCAATAATTACATAAAAATGAGATCACTCATATGCCAATAAGGAATATATGAATTCATGCTCAAATAGCTTATGATTAATCATGGTTCAATGTCAAAATAAGGCAAAATTGCTAAATAAGATGGCATAAAATGTGTACAATTTTGACACTCATCAGGTTGCACCCGAATAGCATTTGATGGAGCTCACGAGGTAGGTTGGGTCATAGCTACACTGAAGTTTCATGGTTTGTGCATTCACCATGCTGAGGAGTATGGCATTTTTGCCTTTAACTCTTTAAGTCAGTCACAGTGCAACAGCTTTCATACACAATCACACTCAGGTATTTGAGTCACTCTAAAAACATAATAGCATTGGAGTAGACATCTGACATCCTCTGCCTGCTTTGCATCTGAGTTGGGAAAGATATTTCATCCCAACATTATGGTCGGCATCGGTTGATAGACGATCAAGTTTAGAGAATGACTCACCTCTTGATGGAATGATGTATTCAATCATTGCATTTTTATTGATGTATTCTGTTATTATCTGTTGGTAAATCTATTCGTTCCTCGTCATGTTTCAAAATTTTAATATGGTGAGTGTTTCAATTAAATTCATCTTGTTGAAGTATGATCGAATATATAAATAAATAAATTAAAATCACATAGATCATACATCGATGAACAAATATTTTAAACATAAACGTATTTTAAATCATTCATCAATGTTGAAAACCTGTACATCACATTCTCCTATGCCTAGATGCTGGGGTAGCTATCTGCATGTCAATGGGTGACTCATCATTAAATGCTCTCTCCATGAGATCTGCAGCCCTAAATTTGTGCTCCAACATCTCTTCGGCTATGAGCGTGCCTTCTCAGTGGTTGTAGAGATGACGTAGATGAGATCTTATATGGGCTATCAGCTATGGTATTAAAAAAATATGAAAATATGTATTAACATGGTTATGAAAATATGCATAACACCAGGTGGCATGTGCGCTGCATTCTACATCATAAATGACCACGATGCACGAACCATGGGAGATAGTCATCCGGTGTTCGCCATGGTGGAAGCACTGGCTCTACAAGATCTCATCCTTCCCTAATGTTGTGGGATTCAGAATTTTTCTAACTTGAAGCACTAAAATGGTAGGGGGACTATATACTTCCTCGATCTAATGGTTGGTAAATATATGGGCCAAATAGGATAGTAGAGAACCATATGTACATATCCATACTAGCGAAGAACATCTCGGGCACATATAGCTCCACTAATCTTCCATATCTAATGGTGCAATGGCATAATGTCATTGGCATCTCGTTAACATCGATCCACAATACAAAGTCCAAATAATATGCAAATACACAAAAATGCAAATAAGACATTAAATAATAAAAATTGACAATCAAATTTAACAATAATAATATTTTAACACCTMTATGATGGGGATGTAAGCCATCCAACCACATCATGTACATTTGCAGCATTGTCATGGTACTTGCGTGCTTCTGATTGCTTCGCCATTTGAACTTAGGATGTGTCGATCCTACTCAAATATACAACAGAATATTGAAAAATACTTGTAAATCCAAACTTGTAATAAACAAAAAATAAAACAAATTGAATCTATAATATTTTTAAAAAATAACTTATAAATAAAACTATTCTATAAAGAACTATACACTTACTAGGAGTAGGGATGTATAACCAGCAAGCCGCGTAGCCCCGCTCCTACTGGCAATTGCCAGCCCTTGATATAAGCATGTTAGATAGCAGATATCTAGAAGAATGATCATACAGAGCCTAAATCCTCTAGGATCAACCGAAAGGTAGAAACTTGTGAGTGAGAAMAAGAATTGTTGATAAATAATGGCCCACCCAATAAATGCATCAAAYACCCCTTGCAAAGCTCTCGGGACTTATATGAGATCTGGTACACTACTTCTAGATATGCCCTCGCCTGTATATGCAAATGGGATAGAGGACAACATCAAGTTGTATCATATCGGCTATGACGCATCAATAGTCCTCGCTCGTTGCTCGCCCAAACTACTACTACAGCATGTTCACCAAAACTGAGCAACAGATTAAACTCCATAGGGCCTCCAGGCACTAGTCCCTGTAGCATCCACTCATATTTCTAGTCACGTTTCTGTACGTAATCAGAGCAAGCCTCTCCTCATCCCTTGTTTCAAACAGTTGTCCCATATGAACGGTACCATGGCCAATGTCTGATCAAGACCATGATCTAAACCCTAACATTCCCCCTGGCCTAATATTTAAGTATCACCATACTATGATCTCTCACTATCACTTTGGGAAATACTCCTGGTTAGTCCAGGATGTACTATATATGATGCTCCACTATGCAACACTGTAATGCCTCTCGACTGACTCTAGTGTCTAACAACCAAACAATCCACTTGCCAGCGAGGAAAATCCTGTATGCATATACTAGTACAACTTCTACTTGGAAACCCCTACAAATGTTTGGTGAAGCTGAGAATACTACTCTTATCCCAACCAAAGTAGGGGTGGAGCTGACATCTTTGCACAATCATCATCACTCTCACTCTTGCCCTCACCCTCACACTCAATCGAGAAATCAGCAGTTGGGGTGTCGGCTATCCTATAAATCGGGCTYGCTGTCTTTGGGTTCTCATCGTTGTAATCATTATCCTGATCAACGTACGTGTYTGATGACACATCTCTTGGCTGAGAAAGATGATGTCTCAATGAAGCTATTACAGGATGCTCATCCAATCGACCGCTATACTTGCCGCACAGGGAATCATTAACTCGACGTTTACTTTTATCCGCCTTTACTTGATGTATGATAAACATTAACTTATACTATTCTAATTAATGAATTCATAATATTTACTACATGAAAACATTAATGTTCTAATATTTAACAAAGTAAATAAATTATTAATAAATGAAAATAAATATTATATAAATAAATAAATAAACATTAACATTATAATTTATTATTATTGAATTCACAGTATCTAGTAAACGAAAAAATTAATGTTCTTATTAAATAAATAAATAAACAATAAAAGACAAACAAACATTTAATAAACAAAACTAAAAATTATATGTGGAAACAAATAAAAAAATTAGAAACCTTTTAACATTATCTTCAAAACACAAATATAATATAAATTTAAATAGTTACTGAATAATTAACAAACTAAAAGATGCATAATAAACATTAAGAATTTAATGAAGCTCTAGTATTTAACCTAAACATATGAAATAAACAATAATGCAAATAAAATTTGAATTATCAATTTATTAAAAAATCAAAGTAACAATAAAAGCATAATCAACATAAATACTTAATTAAAGAAGTCATTAAACTCGAGTATTTCACCAAAACATATGAAATAAACTATAATCATAGAAATAAACAATTAATTATCAATTTATTAAAAAATTAACAACAAAAGCATGCTAAACTTTACACATTTAATTAAAGAATTAATTAAATTGAAATATTTAAGCAAAACAATAATACAAATAAATAGTTCATTATCAATTTATTGAAAAATTAAAATTAATACATTTTTAAAAAATTAATAAATTAAAATATAAAATAAAATAAATATTTTTTAAAAATGAAATTAAAATAATTGAATTGGGTCAACCTAGCCCGAAAGCCCCACGAACCTAGTGTGACCAACCATTTTTTGGCCGGGAAATTCTTTTTCAGAAAATCACATTTTTTTCCTTATAAACACATCATTTCATGATTTAAATTATATATAAAGATAGATTATGTCAATTACTAACCTTTAATTGAAGAAGTCTTGATAAAATACTACAAATTGACTTCCAAATTGAAGAGAAAGCAATTTTTTTTTTAGGGAGGGTTTAGGTTAGAGAGAAGGAAGAGAGATTTGCATTTTGGTCACTTTAATATTTTTTTTTTGTTGTACGATTAATTTTGCATTTCAAATTATTATTTTTGTTTATAAATTAGTAGAAAGAAAAATGCCTTAAACAAAATATGTAACTTAACTTTAATTGACGAAAATCTAAGCTTGAGTATACATATATCTACAAATAATTGAATAAAGTATTTTGAGCTACATTTTTGTTCCTTTTGTTTTCCTTTTATGTTTATATACCATAATTTACAAAGCAAACAAGAAATTTTACAGTTATTACCCTTTTCCCTAGTATTTCCCCTAGTTAATCACACAACATTTGATTTTTCAAATTTCTAAATATTTCTTTTTTCTTTTCCACACTTTTCTTTCCTTATTGAAATTTGTAAAACAAATAGRATAAATTTATTTTAAAAAATAATTAGGGAAAAGTGACAARAGGGGCTATAAAGAGATTATACGAGAAATCCTAACAAATTTATTAAATTGTATCGATATTAACCATTCATTTACAGTGCTAAACTTTATCTAGCCAACTACTTAATTGAGATGAGAATTAACTAACTAAGAAAACCTTAATTAATCCTACATGATCACATAAAACAATTTAGAACAAAATCAATGGATAAAAGGCTCAGGAGTGAGTTTGCCTATTCTTTAACTATGTTACATAACTAATGTTTCTAAATCAGTAATCAAGTATTAACCAACAAAATCCAGGAATATTAAATATACTTTCGCAAGATATAAACAATATATTTCTGTAAGTAATTAAGTTATATCTCTATGTTTAATTTAACCTAGAAAAATGCATTAAACATATGGTTCATAAAGATTGCACAAACCATGTAAATATATCTCTATTTCATGCATTCATGCCATTTGTTATTTAACCTAATTGCAAAAGTGTAATATCTAATTGCCCTAAGCAATGTTTGAAACAATTGAAAGATAGCTAGCCATGCAATTAAACGTTAAGAATAATAACAAGGTTTAATTAAACATGGATATACCAATTATAGAAAAAACCTAATTCAGTAACATAACATCTGAAAATTTTACATCATTGTTTTAGAATAAAGAATTGATCAACATGGTTGGAACAAAAACAATAATGAATTAAAAACTAAGATAGAAAAACATCACGAAAACACAATAAACTCAATTAATCTTCAATCCATAGGTCTTCGTTTCCTTTCAAAAATCTTCTTCTAAGTGCTTCATGTGTTCTCCAAGGTCTCAATATGAAAAGTAATGTTTTTTGGAGTCAAGGGATGTTTAAAGAATCTGTAGTCCTTTACTGGGTCAAAATCACGTGATACCTTCCTAAATTGCTCAAAACTCATCAAAAATCGTGACACACTCACAAAATTGCCTTAAATTCATCAAATCGGCACTGGGTTCAGCTTGAGAAGCTAATTATGATTTAGGAACCARTCTAATTGATGTTGAACTAGTGCCAGTTTAATTTTGTTCTTTTTTCTTGTTTGCACCGAACTAGCACCAAATATGTGACCTTTTTTGGTTCCGAATTTCTTTACATCCGGCACCAGTTTAGTCCAAAAACCATCACAAAAAACTCTCTGGTTCAATGAGAATTGAAATTTTTCTCTTGAACAGGAGCCGATTTGATATATTGACATCGGCTTCGGCAGTTCGGGGACCAAACAATGTTCAAATTGGGTCAAACCAAGTACATTTTGAAGTTTTTTGCATCCTCCATCCCTCTATGTAGGTTTTGTAGAATTTTGTTTCCATTACACCTCTATTATTCACAAAACCTCTACGACACAACTGAATTCATACATAATTAGCTATTTACTCAATAAACCACAATTACATCTAGAAATCTATTAAATTAAACTCTTAAAATACCCCATAATCTAGATGTAAAACCAAAGCATCAAGAGACAAAATGAAAGGAAAAACATATGGATATAAAAGTCACGAGTGTACATTTAGTTATTTGTAGGTTGTATATAACAAATACCTTATTTTACTTACACTTACTTTGAGACATCACTTAATATAAACTTAAAAACTTAGCTTGGATAAAGGGTTTATTTTTTCACCTCCAAAATGACAAATGATGAATGAGTTTCATTCGTTAGAATCCTAAGGCTCTGTTTTGTTCAAGGATTTCAGTATGAAAAAAGAAAATGAGGAAAATGAAAAAATGAATCTTAGAAAATGAAAACTTTGCATATTATTTGGTTAACAAGAGAAACTAATAAGGACAAAAGATTTCTAAACAAGTAGTTTTACTTGTTTGAGTGGAAATGTAAAAGGGAAAACACCGAAAATAATAAGAACAAAAATTGTAAAAGGGAAAACACCGAAAAATAATGAGAACAAAAATATAACTAATATTTTATCCATCATTTGTGAAAATGAAAATTTAAGTTAAACTTAACTTTTTATGGAATAATATTAAGTTACATGTTTTGATTAATGTGTTTCTTTTACTAATTTTTAAAGTTATTAGCTCGAGATGATCCAAGTTTGGATATACCATTAGCCTTGATCAATGATAAATTCCATCAAAATAATAAATATTTACTACATGAAATATTAATATAAACACTTCAAAACATAATATAAAATATTTAAATATATAGGGTAAACAACTTCAATTGCCATTGAACTTTACCGTCTTTTGAGTATTTGCCCTTAAATTTTAAGCCATGTGGTGCTTGTCGATGGACTTCTAAAACGTAATAGAAGTTGCCCTTCCGTCCAAAAAGGTCGTTAAGTGATGATTAAATACTTTCATGTGACTTGAACATGACTAGCTTCAAGGACTTTTTTGTGCCTTCACTAAACCCACTTTCAGACACCATCTCCCATGTTTTTCACCCTCAATGGGCACCATAATCATTTTTCCTTTCTCTCTCTCTCATCCATTCTCAATCAGTTCTCTTCTCCCTTCTCTCTCTCTCTTTGTTCATCCATTCTCTATTTCTTTTCTTCTCCTTTCTCTTTCTCACGCATTCTCCATGTCATCTCTTCTCCCCTCTCTACCTCTCTATTGAACATCGCCATCTCCATCCTTAAAGAAAACTCGACAAGAAACGACTTAAGTAAAGGATAATTATAATGWAAAATGTGACTATATCAACTACCCCCTACATAGCCTTTGGTTCATCCTTAAACAAAATATGTCTGTAAGGCTAACAACAATCTAGATAATCCATCCAATCCATCAAAGAACAAGAAGATTTAGTTATTTACATGTTCAACTCAATAGCACATGCATAATTCTATTAGATAATAAGAGAATTAAAGTGTTAATAAGATCCATCTGGAAGAGTGAGTGCGTGAGAATAACCAAAATCAAGTGCTTAGTAAAGGCTTGACAAACATTTAGGAAATTATGAATACTTAGCGTAGAGACATGGAAATCCACCCCGTAGGTTCGTAATTATTACCACCTCTCCACTAATCAAGATAACCAAWATCAAYAWMGGTCAAGTAGGACTTTTAAGCTTGTAATGTAAGGCTAATGTATAGGTGAGAAAAATGAARGACAAKGAAMAGGACAAGAATATGTGTTGCAATAATCAACCATTAAACCTTATAACTCCTTYTTCTYTCAAATTTCTTCACCACATATTCCTTTCTTAATTGTTTATTAACAACTAACAAAAGCTACAACTTCTTTTCTTTTCATGCCTTCTTTTTCCTTTTTYCTCTTTTCTCCATTGATCTTCATTTTGAAGATTTGTAACATTTTCATCAAGAGAATACGAGGTTAATGCTTTCGTCTCTCAAGAGCCCATTTTCTTTCACAATTTGCGCAACCGCTTTAACCCCTTAACTCCTTTCATCAACTCCCAACTTCATCTTCTCAACATGCTCCATTCAATCCCAAAAACAAGAGAACATGCATCAATTCTCTTACAATGAAAAAGGCAAAGAGTATACAAATCTTACAGGGTATATTAAAGAATAAAAAATTTCATAAGCGCAAAAAGGGAACTGAGGACATAATATAGAATGGGAAAGGTTGAAAGGCTCAGATGACTCAAAGAAGGCTTAAGACTTTCATTCACATATCAATTACGGTTATCTTTCTATTTCACCTCGAGGAGTAATAAAAATAAATTCTAGAGTGCTTAYGCTAAATGAATCATCATATTTACCCCACTAGTGCGTCAAACAATAACTATTCACAAAATAAAGGCTACTTGTGCTTGAAAGCTAAAAGGTTTAAGAGATCAAATTAATACTAAAATTTTCAAGTCAAAAACAAATGGTCTCTCATTTGTGTTATATCGTCAAAACATGTAAATAAATCACATGGAAAGCTCAAAATGTTTTGAAAAATATAGGAAAAAATCAATAGTGGCACACAAATGCAATAAAAGCAAACAAAGAAGGATCCATTCTTCCACCCCCACTTAGAACTTAACATTGTCCTCAATGTTAATCGAAGAACCATAAAAGTAAGGTGAAAGAKACTTCCCTTGCTGTAAATGCCATTGMCGCCTTTGGAATTTGACCAAGATTATGGTAATTTCCCATAAAAGAAATAATTAAAAATCAAAATAAAAGGGAAAAGCATTAGCAATTAGAAAAAAGAAAAGAAGAGAATAGAAAAAGTGAAAAGAAAGAAAGAAGTTCTAGTTTATATTCTCTAGCTCGACTTCCCTTAGTTCATCATGCCAAAGTAGAATCAGGGGACTTCCATTTCTTGTTCCTCAAAGTAGGTTGCAAGTTGTCCTCAAATAGAGGCAATTTCATCTTATCAAGCAAGGCATCCATAGAAGAAGTAGGAATTGGAACTTTTCCATCAAATTTTTCCTCTTTTTGTAGACTTCCTAATCCTTTGTTTCTTAACCTTAAGATCTAAAGGAGGGCTTTCAACACTAGGTTTAGGTTTATGTCCTTTTTTGTTGAAATTCTACAAATGCCAATCCCCTAGTGTGCTYTACATGCTTAACTTCAAGGAATTTGGCAATGGTTGGGGTGTTTAGGCAGATTGAAAATGGCACATTCATCTTCAACTCTTGAGGCTAGATCACTATTCTCCGCATCAATTAAATTTTTTCTGGTGGCTAGGAAAGGCCTCTCTAACAATAAAGGCATCGCGTGATCATCCTCCATTTCCAATACYAGAAAATCTACCGGGAACATGAATTTATCAACCTGGACCAATATATCCTCCACTTCTCCCATAAGAGTACCTAATAGACCTATCGGCTAATTGGAGAGTCATGATTGTAGGCTTAATGTCTCATAACCCCAAATATTGAAGGATAGATGAAGGCATCAAACGTATGCTAGCCCCAAGATCACAAAGCACTTATACATCCAAGATCATCTTCCATATCCAATATGAAAAAATCTACCAAGAAGATGAATTTGTCAACCTGGACTAATACATCCTCCACTACCCCCATAGAGTACCTAATAGACCCATCRGCTAATTGGAGGGTCATTTTTATAGGCTTAACATCTCCCAACCCCAAATGTCGAAGGATGGATGAAGGCATCAAACTTATGCTAGCCCCAAGATAGCAAAAACACATTATCAAAAAACAACTCACCAATATGATAATGAATTAATGATTTTTTCCAGATCTTTAAGCTTAGGTGGGAGTTTTATTTTGAACAACCACGGAGCATTCCTCATTCAAGCAAATAGTTTCAAAATCAAGAAATTTTATCTTATTAGACAAAACTCCTTCAAGAATTTTGCATATTTTGGCATTTGAGAAATTACCTCGACAAAACAAAGATTTATCTCTAATTTTTTCAATCTCTCAGAAAACTTCCTAAATTGWWGATTCTCCTTAGAAGGCTCGACAACTARGGGAAAAGGTAAAGATTTACAATTTATTTCCTCAGTATCYATTTTACCTTTACCCTATTTTTCTTTTTCAAGCTTTGATGCAACACTAGGTTCCTTAACCATCTCACCCAAATCATTGACCTTAGAGGGTTCCTTTTCTTTTGAAGCACTTCCTGAGTCACCCATAGGATCCTCTATCACTCTCCCACTTCTTAAAATATGGCATTACACTCCTTGAGATTGATTTTAGTGTTACAATGTAAGAAGCCTTAAACTCTTTGGCTAAGAAAATTAGCCAATTTCCTTGCTTGATTCTCAAGATTCTTAATAGAAGTCTCTTGATTTTAAAACCTGGTTTCTACACTAGTGATGAATTTACCAACTAAGGCTTCTAAATTATAAATCTTATCTTGACGAGGGAGACTTGAGGGTTGAGGTGGTGTAATATTGGCATTGGAACTAGAGCATGCATTTGGGTTCCAAGAGAAGTTAGGGTGATTCTTCCTCCTACAGTTGTAGGCATTCAAGTAGGCATTGTTAAGTCTAGCATTAGGGGCCCGTAGGCACGTTCTTAGGATTTTGGAGGGAAATTAAGGTTAGAGTAGTGGCTTTGTGGGTAATTAATACTCTCATGAGTACCCCCACAATGTGCGCAGGTGATTGTACGTCCTATAACCAAATTTTTTGAAATAAGACCTAATTGGGAGAGAATAGCTTGTGTGACATCTAATTCCATCACATCACCTCTCCTAGTATTGTTATTCCTCTCATTAGGCCATTGGAAGCCAGCAAAGGCCATCTCTTCAAACAACTCCCAAGCCCCTTGAGTGGTTTCCTCATTATACTTCCCACGCTAGCGGTATCTATCATAGACCTCGATGCCCTACTCATCCCATTATAGAAACTTGCATTTGCATCACAAGGACAAGGAATGGTGAGGACACCTTCTCAAATAATCTTTGAATCTCTTCCAAGCCTCACTCAAAGACTTCTTACTATCTTGAACAAAGTTTGTGATATTATTCCTAAACTTCATAGTTTTGGAAGGTAGGCAGTACTTATGGAGGAAAGTGGAGGCTAATTGTTCTCATGTAGTGATGGAACCGGATGAGAGAGAGTTCAACCAAGCTTTGGAGTTATTCTTAAATGTGAAGGAGAAGAGTCTCAACCTAATGGCCTTGACACTAACACTATTTTGCTTGAAAAGTATCACAAATTTCTAAGAAGTTAGAGATGTGAGCATTAGGGTCCTTACTGGGCAAACTATAGAACTACATACTTTGTTGGATCATTTGAATAACCGCGAATTTAATCTCAAGGTTGTTCAYGGCTACTCTAGGTCTAGTAATGGCAGGATGAGCCCCTTCCACCATTGGAATCGCGTAATCCTTAAGTATTTTAATTCTCTTCTCATTCATTTGATCATCCATATTCTTAGAATTATCAAATTCCAATTCCTTCTCCTTAGTTTAACTATTATCCCCCAAATCAACAATTGTGCTTTCTTCTACCTTGGTCTTTCCCTCTGTAATATGTTTCCATTATCTCTAAGAATAGTATCAAGATCCTTGGTATTTATCTCTAAAGGAATGTTGGAAGATCTAGTACACATCAAGACATGGAAAACAATAATACAAAGCAAAATACCCAAACAAAAAGGAACAAATAAAACAAAAAACAAACAAAAAAAATGGTCTAATCTCAAGAGAATTCAACAAGTATATGATATCAATGAGAAATCCCCARCAATGGCACCAAAAACTTGATGCTCACAAACAGATGCATTCTAATCCTAGTAAATATACTAGTAAAAAATTGTATAACAAGTGAGTCAAGGTTGATCCCACAAGGATTTCTAATCAAGTACCCAAATTATCAAATTTTCCTAATTGAAAACTATCAAATGTGATTGAATTAGACCTAATAAGTAGAAATAAATAAGTAATCTAAAAAGTTCAATTATGAAATTCAATTAATCCAAAAAGATATAATGTGATAAAAGAGGTTGGTTAGGATATTATTCCGAATCATTCCTATAATGAGCTAAACTAATCGCACCTTAATTGCCCTAGTTTCAAAATATAATCTAATCGTTAATGGTAGAATTTCCTAATTTAGGTTTTACCAATCCCTTGGCATAAAACCCCTAATTCCAATTAACTAAAGCCATATATCTATGTGAATTAGATTAATGGAAAATGTATTAATGATCTAAGAAATTAATCCGATTTCACTAACCACGGTTGATTACTATCAAACCATCCAAAAGAAATCGATTCTATCCGTAGTCTATTTAATACTAATGGCTTATCATTGCCCAAGTCCTAATCAATTAGTTCACCTCTAGGTCCTTCTTAATTGATTATGAAATCGATTTGTAGGTAGCCAATCCATAAAAGCACTAAGAAAGCCACAATGATAATAAAACAACTCAACTAGATCAGGAAAAACAATAAAGGCACAATAGAGTTTGACCCATTACAAAGAAATCATCATTTCAAATAACTCTAACCAACACAAAAACTTTTAGCCTAAGAGATTCACGAAATTCATCATGGAAAGTATAATAAACATATTATAACCAAAGATTAGAGAAGAAAGAACCGACTTAATGAACAAATTCTTAAGCAATATTGGTTGAATACAAGTCTTCAAGTTTCATAATGGCTTCCTCCAAGTTCCTCTCAAGAGAACTACCCTAGAACTATGAAAAAAATAGTATTTCAAGCCACTAAACGTCTCCCAAGTATGCATAAAACATACTATTTATAGGAGAACATAAAAAACCTTAAAAAGGACCCGATCAATGCCTCATTAGGAACAAATCGGCACCGATTTTTGGCCAAAAAAGCCAAATTGACACCTGTTTTGGACCAAACCGGTGCCAATTTGGTGCTAGAAAAATAAGGGATAAAATAGGCAACAAATGTAACAGCCCCAAATTAGAAACTATCCTAACCCAGGAATGTTACCAACTTTACTTACTCTTACATTGGGAAAACTGAGGAAAACAAGAATTTGAATATTTTAATACAAAAGGTTTAAAAATATTTTGGTAGAGTTTCCTCTGTAATATCAACATTTACCCCCTATATGCAATCAGAAAATTCTACAAACATTTCAATACTCAAAAAAACCAAACAAACGCTCAGTATTGGAATAACATTCATTCCGAAAATCATTCACCAACTAAATACTTATGTATTTGAAATTTAGCAAAAACCTTGGAAGAATTGATTAAAAAAAATCAGTAAATTAATAAAATAGTAAACAAATACATAAAAGTTACTCTATTGAACTCTTTCCCTTATTAAATAAAAATTTACTCAAAGCAAAAACTCCCGGGTATCCAAGCCTGGGCGCAAGCGACCTCCAAGCACCATCTGGCTACTCATCACCTGAAATGCAAAATGAGGGAAATAGAATAGCTATAAAGCTCAGTAAGCAAATCTTATGCATGAATGCATGTATAATGCACTATATACCGTAAATTTCAAAACTTCATTTCCTCAATAAAACTACCCAAATGATTCCATTTCATGAAAACTTTCCCATAAACTTCCATTAATTCGTGAGCTCACTAGGTGTATCGCCTAACCATTAAGCTATGTAGTGGGCAATTTTTATTTGGAACCCGATCACTTTCTACCGGTAGAATTGCAAAGTGGTTTACATACTTAATCTTTTCCTAAACATCACCTTATAAGATGTGAAACGCATGAAATCCCACCCTACAAGAGGGTTGGGTCAGGCGCGGCGGTCCCCCACGCCCTATTTCCCACTCACATCTTTCATTGCCTAGGCTTACACCCCTTTYCAAATCATTAAACGTTTTGGTAAATCATTTACTCATAATAATCCCATTTCTTTTTCCAAACTTCATTTCTTAAAACCTTTACCTTCTAAAATGCACGATTATGACTCACACCAAGAAATGATGTAATACACCATAAACTACATGCTCATGATATGGAGCACATAAATATGAACTTACAATACCCAACATGTCTCCAAATACAAAGTTCACATAGTTGACATAAACCATAAACCATAAACATATCACATAAAACAATCAAATTATAATCACAAAACATATGAAATGCATTTAATGAGAATGGGAGGGATTTACTTACCTGAAGTCCTTAACGTTAGAATTCTACTTTAAATACAGAGCRAAGTCCCTTGGCTGCCCACAATGTCAATGTGCCAAATGCCCTAGTTTAATTACAAAGAGAATGTTCATAACGAACCTTCTAAATATTTCATACTATAATCTAATAATTCAGCCTTGGATGCGCATAACAAAGGCCTTAGCTAGAACGATCATGTAAATCCGATTATTTACTCGAAATCCTAAATGCCAAATTCGCCTATCAGGGTTTAACAAAATAGGGTTTTACCTAGTTCAATAGTTCACTCTTTCGGTTCACAACAGCTCAAGTTACCTAATGGGTCTTAACTAAGAATTTCATATTTTTTATCCATGTCCCCATTTACTCTTTAATTGGCTTTATTGAATTCAATGAAGGTTCAATTGCTCTGAGATCAGATCTAGTCTCATAAAATACTTCCTATTTGTTCTTTTATTGGCAAAGAACTTATCATAGTACCAACAATACAATACTATGTCAAACTAGTAATAATTAACAAGTGTTACATTACACATTTTGCGTTTATAAATTGTTTGTCTAAATCTTCCTAAGGACCACTACTGATCTCRCACAAGAACAATATCAAACTCAACAAAAAACCACAAAAAACCTACACAATCTGATTACGCTAAACAAAATCAAGTCTTCACCTTAAGTCAGTGTCAACAAAAACGCGTGCTGCCTAACTGCCCCGTTCTGGTCGGTGGCGGCGAGCTCCAGCAATCTGTTCTAGTCAGCAAGGACTGCATCCTCCAACCACGCGCGCTTGCGAAGGAGCCTGACCGAGCCATGGTAAACCRAATGGCTCAACATCAATTCTGGTCCAAGCATGAAACCAACTACCGACAGTGTCACGGTTCAGTCAAGCGTATCGGCGAGGCACAGCAACGACCGGTGATAGGAAGCAGCAATGCACATGTATTTGGTGCAGATGCAGTGATACGAGTGCYGACAGACCTGCAGGAGATGACCATTGACTGACAGCAGATCTGCAGGCGTCGCAATGAGGCTTCTTCGAGCAAGGAGAGCTCGGATCTGGGCAGCTCTATCTCTCAGGCAAGCTGTGAGTTGCACAGCACCGGCACGGATGGCACGCAATGACAAGGAGATAGGTTAGGGTTACAGAAAGTAGGTTTTCATCTTCTTTTTTTTTTTTTTTTCTAAAATCCTAATTTCTCATTCCTTTTCTTTTCTTTTTTTATATTTTATTTTAAGCTAGTTCCCTAACCAAACTCCTTTTTGGGCCTACTTATCCCATAACCATCCAAGCCCAACACCATTAAAGTCTACAAGCTTTCTTTTGGGCCAAAATTTGACATTAAATTAGCTCTAGGTTTCGAATAAGAAATGAATGGGTTGTAATGGCTCGGGCCTAGATTAATTAACCAAAAAACTCTAATTTAATTAACACGGTAAATTTCATATTTAAATAAACATACTCTTATGTAAACACATAAATAAAAAATAATAACATAGATAATTTATTAAATTCTAATGGGCACATCGGACATTAGAGCCTCCAAGTCCTTCCACTGCAAAATAACTAAAACACCAAAAWTTCATAATAATAAATAAATAAATCAGTGAATTGGCATATAAATTTTACGATCATATTCAATTCATAAAAATGAAAAATAACATCCTGGGTATTACAGCAAACCTTCAAACTTATGTTGATTTTTCAAGTTTTTCAACTTTTGAAAATTACATTTTGACCCCAAACTCCTCTGTCTTCGTTGTTTGACCTCTTTAAGCTCTTCTAGAACCAATTTTTCTCRTTTTTCTTGTATTTAAGATGAAACCTGCAATTAATCATTTCAAACCAAAATTAGTGTAATAGAAGGTTGATCATATATAAAACTCAACAAGAAACGACTTAGGTGGAGGATAAATATAATTTAAATGTGACTATATCAAGCTATAGCTAATACTCCATAAGAAGATTCTGAAGCTAGAAAACTCAAATACTAGAAAGCAAAAAATTTATCTCTTTCAGTAGCTCCCACTCTTGGAAACTATTCTTCCAAAGATACCTCCAAGGATATCCARGATTCAATAAAAACAAAATAGCAAGGCTCTTCTAGAGTGAAGCGTGCACAACTTTGAGCCTTGAGAAGGGATTTTGAAATTTCACAGATGAAGGATGGTGAATCAGTTATGAGCCACTTTGGGAGAACTATGGAGATTGCAACTAAGTTTTGATACCACGATGAAATGACTAAAGTTGCTATCATCGTATAAAAAAAATTTGCATTCTATGACACGAGATTTTAAAAATTTTATTTGCTAGATTGAAAAGTTTAAAGACATAGATGCACTATCTCTTGATGAATTGCAAAACTCTTTTTTAGTCCATGAACAAAAGATGAACTGAAGTTCAACAACAGATTAGGAAGCTTTAAAAGCTTTTACCAGTATTCATCCCAGYAATTTTAGAGGAAAAAGTAGCGGTCAAGGAAGAGGAAGGGGAGATTCTAGAAATGGAAATGGCAGTAGAATTTTCAAAGCCAATAATGACCAATTTCAAAGCCAAAGGCAGAGGTCGAGATGATGACAAATCTAAGGTAGAGTGCTTTAGATTTCATAACTTTGGTCATTATGCTTCTTAATGTTATAGTAGGTTTGTAATCCTGCAATTTTGACATTTTTATTTCATTAGTCTAACTAATTTTATTCAGTTTGCTTTGTTATATTTGTATAACTCAGGGTTTTACTTAGATGTTTCTATTTTTGGGTTACTAAATAATACGACAAATTGGAAGGTTAGACTTAAATAGTAAACTCGGGAGTTGAATTAATTTTTTAACATGACTTCTCAATGCTGATGGCGCTTCTGAAGAATAGAGACCCACCCACARGCTTCACGAAGGGAGAGTCTAGGCGGCGATCATGGGAGAGATTGTTTTTGTTTGTAGCAACAACCTTCGTAATTGTCATAAATAAGTAGATTCGGTTACTCTCTCGAAGTTTAATATAAAACCCCCAGATTAGGAACTGTCCTAAGCTGAGAGTATTACATTACTTTACTAATAAAATAATAATCTACTGTAAGAAAAAAAAATATTAAACCTTGTCAAAAGGTTTTATAAAAATTTGACAGAGTTTCCTTCGTAATTTCAATAACTACCTCCAGCATACATTCAAAATGTCCTCAACATTTTCAACATCCATTAACAACATGCATTATAACGAGTAATGTGCTCCAATAAATCTTTTGCCAACCTAACATTTATTTAAATTGAAATTTGAAGAAACCAAGAGAATTTAAAATACAATTAGCAAAACCAAATAAGAAATATCCTAATGATACGCAAAAACCATTCTAGACAAATAGATATCTTATTCCATAAAATTTATTTACAATATGCTTTAGGGTATCATGGTTTGCCCACAATCGACCTCCTCACACCATCTGGCTACACATCGCCTGAAATGTAGAATGAGAGAAATGGAATGAGCTATAAAGCTCAGTAAGTAAATCTCATGTATGAATGCATGAATATGCCCTACATGTCATGAATTATAAAATCTCACATCTTCAATGAAAACTTTCTAAACATTTCCATTTCATAACCTTTTCATAAAATCTTTCCTTTCAAAATGTAAGACTTGTAAAACCTTTCATTTCATTACAGTCGTGAGCTCATTGAATGTAAGGCCTAGCCATTAAGTTCTGCAGTATGCTATTTTTCTTTGGAACTTAATCACATTTTTCTACCAGTAGAACCGCAAAGTGGTTAACATTACTTAATCTTTTCCTGAACATCACCTCATAAAAGGTGAACATTACATAATTTCCCACCCTACAAGAGGGTTAGGTCGGGTGCGCCGGTTCCCCATGCCCCATTTTCCACTCACATCTTTCATGGCTCCTTTCCAAAATCTTAACGTTTTCCTGAACATAATACATTTATAAAATTCATTCCCTTTCAAAATTCATTTCCTAAACCACTCGCTTCTAAGTGTATGAATGACTCATGTCAGGAATGATGTAGAATACTATAATTACATGCCCATGACATGAACTACATAAAACTATATTAAAATASCATTTAATATAATAACAGTACAAAATAAAAATCATGTGAAAACATTCAACACAATCTCAACACATTTCATARCACAGTCCAATACAGCCACCACAATACATAACGAAAGAGCTAGGCAGGTATGGAGATTCACTTACATAGAACTCATATACAACATATTTAATTTATCTAAAAAGGATTCAAAAACATCAATACGTATGTGTTAACGAAATGTGAGAATTTACTTATATAGAACTCAGATTCAATACACATTCAATTCACCTAAGCAATTTAATTATAACAACAATACATATGCATTAATGAGAGTGTGAGAATTTACTTACATAGAACTCAAATTCAATACACATACAATTCACCTAGGAGAAATTTAATTGTAACAACAATACATATGCGTCAATGAGAATGTGAGAATTTATTTATATGGAACTCAGATTCAATAYACATTCAATTCATCTAAGAGAAATTTAATTATAACCACAACACATATACATTAATGAGAATGTGAGAATTTACTTACATAGAACTTAGATTCAATACACATTCAATTCACCTAAGAGCAATTTAATTATAACAACAATACATATGCGTTAATGAGAATGTGAGAATTTACTTACATGAAACTCAGATTCAATACACATTCAATTCACCTAAGAGCAATTTAATTATAACAACAACACATAACATTAATGAGAATGTGAGAATTTACTTACTTGTAGTCCTTAGTAAATTTGTTTACTTTTGCTAGCAGGGTGCCTTGGTTGCCCACAATGTTAATGTGCCACAGTATCCTAATATTTTTATACAAAGAATATTCATCTGAGACTCGTTTAACCAAACATATTCATTTAACATAGGTGTTTACCGTTAGTACCTTCATCATTTTTCCTATGGTGACTTTAACCAATAATTTTCGAGTCAATTTTCATGTCAATACAAATCCCACTACTAATAGTATAATTTAATTTCATGACTACTAATCATTCTTAAAATAACAATAATAATCATAATCACAATATACATTATTTTATCATACAACCCTAAATTTCACCTTAAATTATATTCCAAAATATTTCTAGAATTATATCCTCCTTTTTACTTTATCATACTAACTTAAATTTCCTATTAAACATATTCCATATTTTATTTCTTAATTATTATTACATAATACAAAACCTAGGTCATTCGGTTAATTTAAATAAAGAAACTAAGAATTCAACTCGAATCCCAAACCTTAGGTGTGGTATCGAGTCTAAGGTATAATGGCATCAATCATGCTCGAGAAAGAAATATGCTCCGAGCGTGCGAACGGCGGTCTTGGTCTCGCATGTGCTATGCGCGCACTGCTAGCTCGAGCGGACGGCACACGGTGCCTGGTCGCCAGGTCCCCTGGGCGCCTGGTCATCTTGTCGTCGAGGCGCCTGGGCATCTGATCACTGGGTGACTGGGCGCCTGGTCGCTGGACGTCTGGGCGCCAAGTCACTTGGGCGTCTGGGCGCCTGGTCGTCTGGTTTCTTGACGAGAACAGAGGAGATGGAGTGGCGTTCAGCACCGATAGAGAAGAGAGGAGAGAGAGAAAGAGAGTGGGAAGGCTAACATTGGTGAGGGCAGAGGGAGGAGACAGCGGTGGTGAGGAGGTTAAGTTTTATGTTTAAGGAAGAATATGAATAGTCATATTCTTCAGGTCATATATATATATATTTTAAAAGCTAACTTAACCCTAACTAAAATTTCTTTGTGGGTCATTTATTTTTCTTAACCAACTAAGCCCAACTAAATTAAAATCTAGTAGTTTTCTTCTGGCCCAAAGTCGAACTCCAAATTCGATTTTAAATTTGAATAAGAAGAGGACGGACTCTAACGGGTCAAGTCTAAATTAATTAACTAAGATTTCTAATTGAAGTAAAGCGATAAAATTTCACCTTTAAATAAATATACTCATATATTAACGTATACCATAGCTCCTACAACTTGATGATAACCCTCACTGTAGTAGAAGATTTTTTGTGAAAGATTTGATCATCACCAATCGTATAGACACACAGTGTCACAAATTCAGCCTAGCCATTGGAAGGAGAATTTGAATGGAGCCCCAAAATTATATCCTGATTATGCCAACCCACGATATTCAATTCGAAAGGATCACCAAGCTGCCTAGATTGCYATTGCAATAGGCRAGGCACCAYTGCAACAATTGGAGGTTTATYGTGGTGATGATGTTCTGATGATAKGGTGCCATGGACCTGATCTAAGTTCTACACGTTRGCTTGCTAGCATGTGTCTCACCCACCTCATCATTTGGGGAAGCATTACCAGCTTTCATGCTAGAATCAGTCARAGAGGCATTATCACAATTGCTAAAGAACTGCGGATTGATGTGGCTCACAACAAGGAAGCTCCGTATCCTATCTGCACTACCTAACCATGGTTGAAAAGGGATATTTTGTGTGTCTGTTAAGGGGTTAGCAGTCTTACATAACCGAAACAGGCAACCAATAAGCCAACAAGCAAAATAGAATTGTGAAAGTCGTTCATACTAAATTTGTGCTATGCAAATCCCTAGATCTAGAATGTGCAATCAAACACACCGTTGCAAAGCCTTTTGTAATATCAATATGCACCCTTAGTTGGAAAAATTTGCCCCCTTGGAAATCATGTTTCTCTTGGACCTACACCTCTATGTAGCTAAAAGCTACTACCCAGTTTTGCAACTACTTTCATAGTGTAACAATGTCTTGGCAGCCCCGCAATGTGAACCCAGAAAACTTCTCATCTAAAATCTTCAATGCATGGCTCATTGTTAATCTGCCAAGGCMGAAGAAGACTTGGCGTACTCTCAAAGTTACAAAGTCCATTGGTAACAACAAAATTCACAGCTTCCTCAATGCCGAAGAAAAATTGATAAAAGG
The DNA here is from genome assembly GCA_001752375.1 of Rhazya stricta. Classification (NCBI taxonomy): domain Eukaryota; kingdom Viridiplantae; phylum Streptophyta; class Magnoliopsida; order Gentianales; family Apocynaceae; genus Rhazya; species Rhazya stricta. The sequence continues at coordinate 147,365 of MEJB01000040.1, read as the reverse complement.
ACCAATGTGCTAGATCTAAAAGCTACCACAATGCCAAGATTTTCCAATCACTAGTTTGAAGCCAGAATAATTGAGATTGATACTGCTCAGAATGTAAGCAACTCTAGCAGAAATCAGAACCCTAACAGAAAAATAGAAACCTAAAGGAAGGGAGAGAAACTCTAGCAGCCTAGGGAGAGTTAAAAAAAAAAAAAACCTAAAATAGAAACCCTATTACTTGTGTAGAAGAGTTAATATGATGTTATAATAACCACTAAAAATTTAAATACATTCTAACAATTAAGTACATTAACCCAACTTACTTATCAATAATTACAAATTTTGATAAACTTATAAATTCCATAAAAAATAGTTAATGTAATCAATAGAAGTATGTCCACAATTAGAATGTCATAAAAAAATCACTACTAATTTTAATTAAAAAAGCTAGAAAAAGCCACCTAAACATTCGGTACCTACAAGAAAGGAAGAAAAATGACAAATAAAAAATCATTAATCTATTAAAAGATTAGAACGAGCACTAGAAACAACTATATTAATAAAAATTTTATATATAATATCTCAAATGTTTAATATGTGCTACCGCTGTTGTTATTGTTGAATAATTCGATAAGGTGAATGAAAAAATATAATAAAAAATGCATTGTATAATTCAAATACATATATGAGTGTTATAGATAGATTTCATGAGATGCATACGAATGAACCTATTATCTCTAACAATATATATGCATGAATCTCTTCCGGTGATTTATGAGATACATGTATGGTGTTCAAAGGATTGTATGAAATTCAAATTAGTTAGTTTAGAAAAGATGAATGTACTAACATGATTTATTGATAAAGATTTTAACGGGGATTTGTCCATTCAATTGTTAGTGCATGAATGTTTCTACATAAATAGGACTGCGTCTTACTTCCACAAGGTTCCAAAAAGTTTTAAGTGTCTACTTTCTTACTCATTCTCTCAAGTCATATAGTACTATTTTTTATTGGTTCGATTGTGAATATGAGTTAATTGTGTTGTTCTCTTAAACTGTGAGTGTTTTATCTTGGGAGGCGATCGTCTATTAACGGTTGACACTAAAACAGAGACAAAATCAGCCTTCACGAGATTTGCTACAACATACTTGTGAAGTTTTGCTACAACATAGGGATTTTTGACAGTTTGGCCTTCTTTTTGAGATCCAAATAGCATTGATATTCATTTCCACTATTTTTAATATTGGCTTTAAGACTAGTAAGCCCAATGTTTTCATCTAGCCATTACGCGAGGCTTTGTCTCATCTTCCTACGCATGGGGTATCTGAAATTGCAAAATACTAGAAGACATGGTCGCCACGTAGCGTCGCGTTTTAATCGATTATAAAATGCGTCGACGCCTATCGTCTTCATCATCTTCTGTGGAAAAACTTACCCAATTCGCTGTAATTGATTCTCCATTGCAATTCGCTCCTCCACTATAATTCTTTGTCTGGGTCTTCATTTCTCTCTTCTCTATCTATGATTCTGAAAACCAAAAAGCAGGTTTGTTACCAGATTTGTTAATCTCAGTCTGTGTATTACGATTTGTTTAGATCTTTTAGAGATTTAAACCTGCATTGACCATATTAATTTCTTCATTAAAAAAAAAAAAAAAAGAACCTATAAGAATATGGAGTTTTGCTTCACCATACCCTCTATAGTACAAAATATTTTAAATTTTTTATATTAGAAGAAATTAAGGTATGTAATTGTACTTTATAATTTCTTGAATAATACATCAATTATTTTTTGTCTATCTTTTGCAATTAATACAAAATTATCGAGGATTATTTCCCACAGCCGTCGCTACCAACATAAAATAAAATAAGTCTTTGCTTAAATTGATTTGCTAATTGGGATAGGGAGGGAAAGGGGCATGTTTATTTTCCATTGGATAAGTAAATTATAATTTGTTTAAAGTTTTAGTTTTGTTTCTAAAATGGGGATGGAACTTAAGTGGCCTCAAAAGTGCACAAATGGTAGCTAATTGTTTACTCTTAATTAAATACCAAATGGAAGCATGTGTTTCGGGGAGACACATATGATGTATTTGGTCCTTCGAGAACAGTGGTTGGAATTATAAAAGATGATCCAGTGAACGGCCCATGTGTTACCATAGAGATCATGCAGTATAAAATGGTCAGAGCCAACTGGTTTCAAAGCCATTTCATTAGCATCATAATGCGAATCTTCCCATGCAAAAACAAATCTGCACTCTCTTCCTTCTTTCATTTATTTTATATTTAACTTTAATGGCGGATTCCAATAATTTACTATGCATTTATCATCAATCATCAACAAATAAAATATTACATCTTTTTCAGAATTATAAATAAATTTTTAAATTTATATGTACATATCAATATTTTTTTAAAATAATATATATATTTTATAATATAGTGAAAAATTGACTTTCTTCCTAAAAAAGGTCAAAAGATAAAATCATTGTTTGAAATGATATTATTCTCCCGTCTCTTAATATATGTATTTTTTTATCGATCTCTTAAGATTTTAATTTTTATTTCTAAATGTTTATCATTTTATAAAATTAAGTAAGTATTTAATATAACTTTTTCCAATTCTATCGTTATCGCTAATTGACTTAATCAAACATTACATCATTGGGATCACTATTTTCAATAAATAGTCTTTTTCAAAACTTGAAATTATGAATAGTCGAGGCATTTAGTCAAAATTTTAGATTATGATATTATATAAATATTTAAGAACGTTCAAACTCAATTATTAATTATTATAAAGGAAGGATAATAAAAAAATAATTTAATTTTTTGTTTTTATAATTTAGTCAATTTATAAGGTATTTTAATCTATATAAAACAATCTTAAATAGATAATAAAGAATCGAGGGTGTATTACAAATGACAAAATAAAAATTTATAAAAAATGTCACACAAATAAACAAAAAACCATCATAAATTAGCATACGAAATAATCAAACCAGTTTTAGCTATAATTACCTTCTTTTCAGCAAACGTAACATCACATAAGTGCACGGGAAGAGGACTCTTTTGTCCTTTTGGAAAAATGCAGATGTATGTTTCGTCTCTTGAGGTCAGGGGACGTTAAAAAGCCTGGTATGCCACGCCGTTAACTTTTCTCCACTTTTTATCCTGCCAACTATGGACAGCAGATGGCCCCCACTTTCAGAGAAACTTTGACTGACTTAAGAGGTCTTGACCAGCCAGGGCGGTCCACTGGGAGCCCCTGACCCGTCGCTGTCATCGATAGTATTTGCCCTGTCGCCTGCTCAATTTACGGCAACAGTGAGCAGGATTTCCCGGTTATGTGATGCTAATTTCCCATCGGCCTTCTAATATCATGTTGGAAACACCTGACTCCGATGCAAATACAATGTCGGATTTAGGCTGATCTTGATTCGACCTCGAATAAGAAATGGCTTTGCTTTACAATTACCGAAGATCAAACAAGTCTTGATTAAGATCCATTCCTTACCCACAAGGATTAGCTAATTCAGGTGGACGTTTGCTTATTAAGAGTTGTTTAACTCATGTTTCTTGTGATAAAATTTTATCAATTTAAATTTTCATAAGTTATTTAAAGTAAATAAATGTTACATTTAAATATTTTTATTAAACATTAGCAAAACTTAATGTCTCGATCAATGAGACRTTGACATGTGCTAARGATGACAAATTTCGATCAGTTGGACAATTTATGTCGTTCATCTCTTCCCTTTAAATCAAACCAAATCAAATCAAAATTATCAATAGCTCTCAAGAATAATATCACAAAGGCGATCCCCTCCAAAACTGCAAAAATTGATGTTGCTACCAATTCAACCATATCAATTGCCTATATGGGACCAATCACATGGAATAGGGAGCAATCCACTGAAGGAAAAAATGTGCAAGAGTACTTCTCAAATGACCTGATTTTTGAGTACACCAACCTCATGTTTAGCGATGTTCCTTCTCTGCAGAAAGGGAAAGACGGAGTTGACTCTGACATAAGAACGATCATGTCTTTGTTGAATGCCAGAATCAAGTCTAAAAAATCCAAGCATGATGATGGCAAATCTAGTGCAGACTCTGTGACTACTATCTTTCAAGGAGATCAAGAACTTGACTTGATGGGTCATGAAGATTTAACTACAAATTCATCTGCTATGCCTATWATGATGGCRATCATTTCTACTATCAAAGAACAGATTGCAGAWCTTACGAAATTAGTGGAAGGACTTACAAAAGATACCCAATAAGATTTTACAATTGCTCAACGGCTAAATCAGGTTAACAATGCTAGAGAAACAAACCAGTCTGCTCTAAAGCATCAGAAGCCCTCAAATGTCTAGATGAAGTTGAATTTGGAGCCACGAAGGAAGCGAGAACCTCAAAGGAAACACCAMCCATTCAAGTCTCATTAAATGGGTTGATCCTGGTTGACCAATTGAAAGACTTCATCATGGACACGATAAAGGATAAGTACAAGGGAGTATCAAATCTTCTTCTTTTGCACATTCTAAGCCCTGCACCAAGAGGATCGATAACTTGAAGATGTCTATAGGTTAACAACCTCCAAAATTTCAGCAATTTGAAGGGAAGGGAAATCCTAAGCAACATATTGTACATTTTGTTGAGATTTGCAACAATGCTGGTACGGATGGGGACCACCTTGTCAAACAATTTGCTCGATCTCTCAAATGAAATGCGTTCGACTGGTACACCGGCCTCATAAATGGATCCATTRATAGTTGGGATAAATTGAAGCATGGTTCCATAACCACTTTTACAGCAACCGTCGGACTGTAACTATATTATACTTAAGCCAAGCGAAGCAATGGAATGATGAGCCCATCATTGATTACATCCATTGATGAAGAAGTTTGAGCATGGATTGCAGGCATCGACTGTTTGAACAGGGTGGATATTTTGATAATATAAGGGAGACTGCTGAAATCTTTATAAGCCCTTTTTATTTCTATTTTTAATTTTTAATTTTTGTTTTCCTAATTTTCGCAACCTAGTATGAGGRTAATTGGTAATATTCCCAAGTTAGGATAATTCCTAATCTAAGAGTGTTACTGTTTTTGGTATTAGAACTTAGAGTTTTAAAAGCGATTCTATAACCTGTATAAGAAATATATTTATAATCTTTTGAAAGGTAAACGGRTATCAAGTCATGCCACAAGYTTTTCTTCCAGGACGATCTGGTAATGTTATGATTTTATTTGAGTTACYAACTAATATTTAATGTTCATYTGTTATAAGGACCGGCTTGTTTATGTTTGAAATTTTGGAGGTTCATTTTAGACCAAGAGGCATTACGTTCTATTTCTAATGCCCAAATGAAACAGTAAAMATCGTTTCTTACCTATCGACAAGATCAAAWTTTGAATTTGCCAAAAATCTAAACTTATATTAAATTTAGTAAAAAAGAAAGTGCTTGCAGAATAAAGTCTCTGAAGGAGATCTTTTTGTTAGGAATGAGATATTTAATCTATCTTAAGGCATTATTTTAATGCTTAAGATGTGGGAATCCTCTCTTGATTCAAAAGTCTTATTAACATGAATGCTAAGCAACTACAAGGCGACTGGCTAGGTTGGATGGATGATATTAAAAAAAGAAGATCTTGAATTTCTTTTTGACAATGCTCAAGAAGTTCTTGGTTCATTTGAATAGGTCCGGCTTTGGTATAAACTGTGTGTGGTCTTCGATTCCAAGATGCTGTAGGGAATTCAGAACAAATTTTTAACTAGATTTTGGACTGTAAGACTTCAACTTTGGTTTTTGATGACAAGATCCTTKAGTTGGGTTTCTATTTGATTGAAGATTATTAACTTCTTCTTTTAAGAAGTTAATCTAATATTGTTTGTATTTGAGAAGATTAAGATGTTTTTCTACTAAAGTTTGAGCAAAGGAATTAAGATTCTTGAACAAATATGTCAGTTTGGATCTAACGCAACTTATGAAGTGGTGATGTCTGTAATCTTATCAATATATAAAATAGGGTTTATAGATCTTTTAGAATTATAAGGATGTGTTTTCGGATGACCTCCAGGGTTTACCATCAGCAAGGAAGATCTTTTTTGCCATTGACTTGGCACCTGGAATAGCCCTAATTTCTAAGGCACCATATTGAATGGTTCTTGTTGAATGTAAGCAGTTAAAGGAGCAGTTACAGGATCTTATGGACAAGGGTTTTATTTGACCTAGTTTTTCACCATCGGGTGTTCCTATGTTGTTCGTAAAGAAGAATGATGRATCCATGAGGCTATGTATAGATTATAGAGAGTTTAACAAGGTGAYAATAAGGAATAGGTACCCGCTGCCTCGGATTGATGATTTGTTTGATCAACTTCAGGGTACTAGGTATTTTTCTAAGATTGATCTGCAATCTGTCTATCATTAGTTGAGGGTCAGAGAAGAGGACCTTCCAAAGATCGCTTTTCGAACTCGGTATGGACATAACGAGTTTTGAGTAATGCCTTTTGGGTTAACCAACGCGCCTGCTGCATTTATGGATTTGACGAATTAGATTTTTAAGGAGTACTTGGATCAATTCGTCATAGTCTTGATCGACGATATATTGGTTTATTCTTAATCCAVGGAAGAGCCTAAAGAGTATTTGAGAAAGGTACTTCAAGTACTTAGGATTGAGAAACTCTTTGCAAAATTCAAGAAGTGCAAGTTTTGGTCGGATAGTGTGCCATTTATAGGACATATTGTGTCCAAGGAAGGTATTGCAATTGACCCGAGTAAGATTGAAGTAGTTTGAAGATGGCTAGCACCTACCAATATCGAAGAGATACATAGTATCCTTGGGTTAGCTGGCTAATATCGAAGGTTCGTGGAGGGATTTTCTAAAATGGCCTCGCTTATGACCCAGATGACCAGAAAGAACACGAAGTTTCAGTAGAGTTTGGATTGTTAGCACAGCTTTGAAGAATTGAAGAAACGACTGACAACTGCTCCAGCCTTAACAATTCCACAGGGTTATGAGGGGTTTATGATATACAGTGATGCCTTAATGAAAGGGTTAGGTTKTGTCRTGATGCAACATGACAAAGTAATTGCTTRTGCCTCAAGGCAATTAAAGGAGTATGAGAAGAACTATCCAATCCATGACCTAAAATTGGCTGTTGTGGTTTTTGCATTAAGGATTTGGAGATATTATCTTTGTGGGGCAAGATGCGAGATATYCACTAACCATAAGAGTCTCAAATATTTCTTCACCTAGAAGAAATTGAACATGAAGCAACGCCGATGGTTAGAGCTCATGAAAGATTATGACTGTCTAATAAACTATCATCCCCGTAAGGCTACTGTGGTAGCTGATGTGCTTAGCAAGAAGAATCATGAAGTTGTGGCTGCCTTGCGAGTTTGTCAGAAATCGTTATTGGCAGATCTTCAAAAGCTAGAGTTGGAAATTATTTTTCGAGACACATCAAACTATCTGGCGAATACAACTCTTACACACACTCTCCTTGAAAGTATAAGAGCTTTGAATGTGGAAGACCCTCTAGTGTTGAAATGGCGAACAGAAGTTGCTAATGGGAGATGTTCGGATTTTGTGATCACTGTTAATGGAGCTCTTCGGTATGGAAATAGGCTTGTTTTACCTAATGATAAAGGATTGAARGAAGAGATTATGAGGGAAGCTCATAATACGCCTTATTCAATTCACCCTGAAAGTACGAAGATGTACAGAGTTTTGAGGAAGAATTTTTTATGGGTTAGTATGAGTCGCAATGTGGCAGATTTTGTGCAGCATTACCTTACTTGCTAGCAGGTTAAGGCTGAACATCAATGACCCTCAGGCCTTCTGAAATCTCTCATGGTTCGGGAGTGGAAATGGGAATGAGTCGGTATGGATATCGTTGTTGGTTTGGCTAGGATGAGGAAGTGTTATGATGCCATTTGGGTGGTTGTGGATCATCTTACGAAATCGGCACACTTTTTGCCTTTAAAGACTACTTATAACATGGAGAAGTATGTTGAATTTTATGTGGCGAAAATTGTCARACTTCATGGTTGCCTATTATCCATTATGTCTAACTGTGATTGAAAATTTACTTATGCTTTTTGGAAGAGTTTGTATAAGGCCATGATACTCGGTTAAATTTTAGCATAGCTTTTTATCCACAAACATATGGATAGTCAGAGAGGATGAATCAAATTTTGAAGGATATGCTGAGAGCTTGTATTATTGACTGCTAAGGAACCTGGGATAAATTTCTTCCTTCGGTGGAATTCTCCTATAACAATAGTTACTAGGTTACTATTGGTATGGCTCCTTATGAAGCACTCTATTAAAGGAAGTGTAGCTCACCAGTCCATTGGGATGAAGTTAGCGAGAGAAAGTTTTTAAGTCCAGAGATAGTACAAAAAAGAGTCGAGGCAGTTGAAAAATTGCATCAACGGATGAAAACTCCTCAGAGTAGACAGAAAAGTTATGATAAAAGAAGGAAGCCATAGTTGGAGACAAAGTTTTTCTAGAAGTGGCGCCTATGAAAAGAGTTATAAAATTTGGGAAGAAGGGAAACTTGAGCCCTCGGTTTGTTGAACCTTTAAGATTCTTGAAAGAGCGGGCGATATAGCCTATCGGGTTACTTTATCACCAATCCTATCGGCATACATAATGTGTTCCATGTCTTCATGCTAAGGAAATACATTTCAGATCCCTTCCATATTCTTAGTTACGAAAAGTTGGAGCTTCGCGAGAACTTATCTTATGAAGAGATGCCAATGAAAATCTTGGAAAGGGTGGAAAAGGTGTTGAGGAGGAAGATGATAACATTAGTTACGATTCTTTGGAGGAACCATGTAATTAAAGAGGCAACTTAGGAATGAGAGGACGAGATGCGCACTAAGTATCCCTACCTTTTTGGTGAATTCTAAATTTTGAGGACGAAATTTATTTAATGGGGTAGGGTATTGTAATACCCAAGATTTATTTTTCCATTTTTACAGACTTTATATAATTATATAATTTATATTCGTAATCCACTAATTATATTATTCTTACGATTATTAGTGATTTAGTTATTTTGCAGCGGAAGGACTTGGAGACCATAACATTTCATGTGCCAATTAGAAATAAATTATTATTTCTCTGACTTGTTATTTATTTATGCATTTTCATGTGAATACTATATTTATTTAAATATGAAATTTTACTATTTTAATTTAATTATTATTTTAGTTAATTGACTTAAGYTTGACCCATTAGAGTCATTATCTTTGTATCAAAAACTTAAAGCTTGATTTAATATTCAGTTTTGGCCTAGAAGAAAACTAATATATCTTAATTTAGTTGGATTGAGTAAGTTAATTAATAAAAATGGCTCATAAAGAAATTTTAATTA